>CAVLEF010000082.1:1200000-1741544 GCA_963661955.1 Leptosia nina | reverse complement strand
AAGTCGCGTAACGTACCTTCTCTGAGTATGATTTTTTACAGCACTATGTCTAAATAACAAAGGTGGTTAATAAACATTTTAAAGTATTTTGAAAGAATTAACTATACAGGATTTGTAATGGCCTAATTAACATCAGAGCGGAACTTTGAAGTTGAAACGGCCGACAGGACTTGGGCGTCGATATCGAAGAGAATATCTGATTATTATATTTAACGAAACAAAGTAAGAGAATTAGATTATATGTCAACAAGCGTTTCGGATTAGGTATTTAAGTAATCCTTAATAACGCTGACATATCTGTGTCCGATTGCACGTAGATTTTATCGTCGCACGTACACAATATCTTGTTTATCTCGTAAATTTTTCTTCTAAAATAAAGCTACACTAATAATTGCTCAATCTAAATCGATAAGATAGGGAAATCTTTAGAACGGCTCTGAGAATTATTTCGAACAATCATCCGAATTGATTCTAAGTGTTATCACAACGGAGTAGAAGTTAATCTTCAATAAAATCGTAACTGGGCATTTAGGACTAGAAAAATTGCTGCATACACAAACTAGTGCAGAATACCAACATGTTTAAACGGTTATTGTTGAACGCTAGGACTTAGTACTTTTTACTTCATTGTCCTTATTCTTTGTAGAGGTTTGTGAAACAGTTATTTCATTAAGCTCTTAGTTCGGTAGACAAGGTCGCTACTTCAGAATACCAGTAATATGTAGAAATTTCGACATTAAACTCATGCGGTTAAAATTTAAAAGTAAACTTCTAGAAATTTTTTGAGGGGCTACTATTAAAATGTATTTATTTTGAGCACTTTACGCAATAAATATAAATTTTGTAAAATATAGCATTTTAGAGAGCCTTTAAATATTATCTTATTTAAGTAAGGATACAAACAAAAAGTAGTTTTGAGAAATTTTCAAATGATTACAAATATATTAGCTTAATTGTACTCAGAACAATTAAGCTAACTTAAATCATTTTCAAATAAGTTTAACTAATATATCGCGTTTTAACCGTTAAAGTGTTTTATTTAAATGTGTACTCAGATTCATACGATTATAAAAAAATAATCAATAATTTATCTTGCACGTGTATTGAAGAAGATATTAAGCAAATAAAACAACAATATGTAGGTAATTTTAACAAATCAATAATTTAATTAGAAATTAACAGTTTACACTAACTACATACTCTATTTCTTAATAAAAATAATTTATCTATGTGTAAAGTAGTAATTAGGCTGATTACAAACGAATATATTTTGCGCAGGCGGTAAATATACACATCTATTGAATTACTTCACATGTCTAATTATGTAAAGATGATACAGTTAAAATATTATAATATTGAATAAGATCAACCCTTAAACTAATACAATCGAGAGAGACATAGAGAAATTTCGAAAAATTGTACTTAACACTAGTAATAAAGGTAACTTTACAACTACAAGTGAAATAAACCGTGAGCGGTTGATATAGGGTTCATTTTAGATTGTAGTTATAAAACATTTTCCTTTAACTGCGCTATATAATTCGTGTTGCTATAAATCTTCTAAAAGGGATCATCACTCTTTTGAATGCTCACCATCCTCATAATAGGGAACGCTTTAAAATAAAAAAAAAAAACGTTTTTAATAAACGCGAAACGGAAATCTACATACCAATGTTTGATTTACACTGAGTCGTTTTTTATATTGTGCAATAAATAATATTAGTAATTTCCTAATGTAGAAAGAATGCATTTGCACATGATTTATTATATTTATTCACGATCACGATGAAATGTAGTAATTAAATAAACGCTATCGAAAATCCAGGATCATAAATGTTTATAAGGAAAGACTATATAGCAACATGAATCGTGTATAGAACGCCTTAATTATGTAAACGCCAAGCCACTGCCAGTTACTTACCTACATACTTTACACTAAGGCCGGTACACATCCTTACACATAGTATATACTTTAAGTAATAAAGTTTTTAAATGCTCAACTAGTAAATAGACTATTGCATTGCTCTGTAATCACATTACTCTATGCTGTAAAGAAGACATCATACAATTTCTAGTTTTCAAATTGTACGAAGCTCCTTACGATAACAACTGCAGAGTCATTATAATAATTATAGCGGCGAAAATACAAGACATCGATTAGAAGAAATCAAATTAATTCGATTATTCAGGCACAAATTACTTAACCTAAAACGGAAATCTCATTTTAACGATATTAATAAACATCTTGTTAATTCTTAGACATATAATAACTGATATATATGTAATATTAAAGAAATACTCTGTGGTTCTTCGGGATCTTAGGACGTGTATGGAAAATAGTTCTCGAAGTTCTCAATTCTCACAGACGCTGGCTTTAAGGGCCCCAAAAACCAGAAAGTTGTAAAAGAGTGAAGATGGCGGCGAGAACCGTCAAATTTTTAAGAACTCGAATTGCAGACGTGTTTTTAAATACAAGTTCCTAGAGCTCAAACATGGAGCGTTTATAGATATACCTTTATAAAAATAATACATAAGCTATATTATGCTAAGGCGCGAATTAAGATGATTTTGGCACTTTAAACAAATGTGCTCGTTTCAAAACCAACAAAGCCGAGACATTGAATTAAAAAATATTACTAAATAACTTTGATTGCCAAGTACTATCACAAGAATAATATAACTGTAGACATATTAATAATTTTAAAATTCAATAAGCATAGACTGAACATATTAAAAGTGCATTTCTAATATATTAAAATGGGCAACATTAACGGTACCGACATTTAAAAATTTACAGTCCGCTCATACGAATCTAAAGAGGGCTGTAATTTATACGATACGATTAGCTTTTGATAGATGTCAACAACAAAATGTACATTTTGTCAGGAAGTCAAGGCATCGGTTTCCTGACCTATAACTTCATACATCGAATAATCGTGTCGTTTTAAAAATGTCGATATCTGACTTAGACGAAACAGCATCACTATCTAATGAATGCTTCATTTAACAACATTATATCTTCAATTCTGTTTATTGTATTCTTGTTTCTCAATATACACCTATCGTTACTGTATTCTTATCACCTTACGAGATTGTACATAATGACACTAAGATGTTGGAAAATTGAGTTCATATATTCAAATATAAACGTAGGGACGTAATATTTGGTCCTTAAAATATAAATTTAATTGCGTTTGAAATGTTAAAAATGCCTCTATATTTTATTTAAATATAAAGTAATGAAATACAAGCTGTGACATATATAGTATCGTACCCGATATCGGATAGGACGATGTAAAAGTCTGAAATGGAAGAATCAGCCATTTTCATATAACTTTGAAGTATTGAATAATTTTAACAGTTAGCGTCATTCTGTCAACCCAACAACCAAATTGCCTCGTTCGTAGAATTTAAGATTTGAGCAGCTTATTCGCGCGCTGGTTCGCCACAGCTATGCGTGTCTCATTACTCTCACCCTGGACAAACATACAAAAAATTATATAGATACATAGTAGGGCAACCTTTAAAGGAATTCTTAGACCCATAAGCATAGGCGTACTGCTTCCTCACAAAAGCAAAGAGATTAATAAGGGGTCAAAGATGTGAGCAAAAAAGCTGTATATTTAATAAGCTTATTTTAATCAATAGCTTGTGGGTGGAAAAGCTAAATTCATTTATAAGTGCATATTTATTTAACGGTGCGTTTTAAGACATTTTTAGAAAAGTGATATATGCCATTATATATAAATGTTGTGTTTATAAGCTTAAAGAAACTAACGTGGTTGCATAATATAACATGTATTTATCATAGGTTTTTATGATAAATACGTTAAGTTATATACTGTCTGTAATTTACGCGAGTAGTACACATTTAAATGAAACACTTTGACGGTTTAAAACGCGATATATTCTAGTTAAACTTGTTTGAAATTTATTTTTAACCGCAGCGTTTCCGAGCCCCCGTAGTTAAAAATAATTTTCAAATAAGTTTAACTAAAATATATCGCGTTTTAAACCGTCAACGTGTTTTGTTTGAATATGTTAAGTTAGAATTATTTAATACACATCGTATGATATAAATAAAATAACAGTCACTTGACACGTTTTATATAATACATTTAGACGTAAGCTTTAGAAGGATTATTTTTCATGGCAAAAATCTAATTTTTACAATGTGCATATTTCACTTTCCTTAAAGATGCAGATAAAATCGTATTAAATTAATACTTACAAATTCGTTGTCCTTATGCAGTGTTGTAGTGTGTGTCTCGTGGTATGTTATAAGTTATTATACGGTTATAAGCGTTTCGAATGATTGTACTTTAAATGTTTGCATGTTACAGCTAAACTATGTTGGGAAGAAAATACGTTAAGTAACCTACGTCATTTATTAGAACAAACTAGCACTTCTAAATATAGCAATTATTACTTAAAGTATACATTTTAAATAGTTGGAATTAGAAATGTAGTAATTACTTTTAGGGATCGAAAAAAAAAACTCACTTTACACGAAAAAAACCGCGACACATTTGAATTTGAATATCGCACTACATTTCCGATTTCAAATCTGAAATAATCAAATGCTCTCCTATCTAAGAATCTCGAATAAATAAATTACAAAAAAAAAGTCTCTTGACACTTTTGCTAATACTTCTTCATAAGTGGAAAGCAAAGTTATAAGATTCAGTACTTTATTTCATAGAAGCAGATATGATAAGAGATATGTAAATATTTAGATTATTTTAGTTTTTTTGATGTTTATGGAGATATTATTAAAGAAATTAAAATACACAGAGAAGCACTACATAACCGCTCCTATGAAATAATAAAAATCCCGACTTACTTAAGTTCATACTATACGTATTATCACATGTTAAACCGATCCTTACTTTACGCATTTTACTTAAATAACTCTCCTACAAAATCCTAGTTATAAGGGAAAGAAGCTTATGTCTTTAAACAAGTCACTGGTCGAAACTATTTTTTTGATTACACATGTTTTATATAAAAATAAATGCATTTTGAAAAAGAAACTGAATGAATTTAACGTCGATTCGGCTCTGTACTTAATACAATAGGGGACATGTTCCTTTATCAAGCAAAGAAATGATTATAAAGGGTGTTTCAAAAAGATTCCTCTTACCTATACTTCCAAACAATAGTCTTGATCATTCCCTCCATTATTAAATATATTCTAGACAACTTTAGTACTACATAGTAAATATATAGTATGATTCAAAGATTACTGTTAATACTTGGATAATGAGTTACTAAGCAATTTACTGGTCTTGAACGGATTGCAAACATTACATATGACAAAGCTTTTTTGTCTAATTAATTTTACCATCTCGGTTTCTACATTCGATGTGAGAAACTGTATATTAATATATATAATAATATAAGAAGAATTTGCTTGTTCCACCATCTTGTTAACAATGCACACTAAAATGTCCACTTTTCGTTTTGTCTACTTTTGGCCCAGACTAAACACATATTCACGACGAATGACTTTTTGATAATATCATTATAGATTACATATAAGGGGTAAATACACAGGTTATAGGCGTGATAGTAGAAAGCATAAATGTGAATGTAGTGTTTGCAATCCGTTCGACCACGAGACGTGTGTGTGTTTGTTTGTGTATCGCCGCCGCCGTTTACTTGAGGAGCTCGTGGGCGCGCTGGTTGGCGACCTTTATTCTCGTTTCATTCGATTCACCCTAAGATAGAGAACAGTGTTTGTCTTGTCTTCGTATACAATAGTACAAGTGGAAAATATTGTAACAATAGTACATGTTGGTATGGTGACTTATAAGCAATTCAGCACAATTTTCAATTTTATTACTAAGATAGATGAAACATTTGTTTTACGCGTCTGTACTACTTTTTACTAAAGCTCAGGTAATATTATAATGACGTCACATGATTTTATTGAAGTTTAACTCCCCTCCCCTCCTAACGTCAGATGTTCTAGAATTTAGACATCTGGAATTTAACAGCGATTTACAATTTAAAAAAATATCATGTCTTAAGATTTAGAATACTCCACACGTAATGACACATTGGGTCGACTTTCTCCCCCCCCTTTTTTTGTATGACGCAATAATATGGAACACCTATGTATAATCTCAATACAGATTCAGAACCGTTGTAAAAAAGTGTAAAACAGATGTTTCAAGACCTTGTCCGATGTACGAATAAATAATTTGTTTACCCTGACGCTGGAACTGCAGATAAGTATTAGGATGATGTAGGTGTACTGACTGTTGGAATATGGTTTGATGTGTCAAAGGTCTACTATTTTCGTTCGAGTGGGTTCCAATTATAGAAATATCATGCAAATGATAGTGAATCTAGAATATGCATGCAAAATTTTCAATTTGATGAAGCTCAGCCAATATAAGAATCAATTAGACGATTAGATTTCTAAAAACTACAATTTCATGAAAAAGTAGGGTTACTAGTTATCTTTTAATACGTGAAACATGTTTATGAAGAGACATTTTGCTTTGAGATACTTTTTACAATTGTACGTAGGATATGATAGTGATGACTACGTTGAGCTACATTTCGTCTAATAGCGAATTTATAATTTTGACAGTTCAACAGAGGTGTAAGTAAACATTTATAATTAAAATTGATAGCATATGTAGATATACAAAGAAGGCAGTTTTATGGTTAGTTTGATTCTGTATATAATGCTTACTGCTGTGTATAATTTTTATTATACACAGCACAACACCCTGTGTTGCCAGATTCAACACATGTTTTTTTAAAGAATATGACGGGCAACTTCTGTCTATATTTACGAAATATCATTTAAATGTTCCTAGCAGTTTAGGCGTAGTTATTGACTTTTGAATTAACAAAAAACATCTGATGAGCCACAGACACTACAATTTATAACAATTATTGAAACTTGCGTGTTGTTATTTTGTTTACTAGTTTGAAAAACTTTGTATAAAAATTAACTTCTTTAAATTTGGTAGAAAATATTTTTTCTTTTGATATACTGTATGATACTATCATTTGTATACCACCTCCAAAAATGTAACACCTCAATGGACTGTCAAATTTATCACCCTATTAGACAAAGTAATATATGAATGGGTGCATGAAACACGTGAATTCTATAAGCGACCGTGCCACCAATATTGTTCCACGTACTAAATGTTACACACAAAGTGTGCCAAATAAAAAAGCTTAGACACCGATCATCTAAATCTATTATGTTGCCAGCCGTTCAAGTATTACGTAAGTAAATTTAATTCCGATTGTTACCATCCCCTCCCACGTCATAAGTTAGCAACACTCTTCCCCGCCTCTCATGTATAAACACTAGTATATGTATTTTCCTTTGTATACTTATACATTCTAGAAGTAATGAAATAAGTTTCTTTAAGTATATAATCTGAGGTTACTACTGTCCCCCACAACACTATCAAGGTCATGAAAAAGTAAAAGAAGAACCCCTACAGTGATTTCGTAATACTTGAAGGGCTTTGGTGCGTATTTTGCGTTATGTGAAACACAATAACACAATTTCCTTTAGCATATAACGCGGAAGTTAGAATTACAAGGATTTTTTTACAAATAATTATTTTTAGAATTTTATCGATAACTTGGAACCGTATTGAAAAGGGATATTGCTAACAATCAAACGAAGTAACAAGATGACGTATATATTTTAGAAACATGACAAATAGACTTTTAAAAATATATTAAACCTGGTGGGGATCGAACCCATTTGATTTTAACGATACGTTACTATTACTGGACCAGGCCAGAAAGGCCAGCCATGCGAGGACTTCTAGTATTCAGCAAATAGCCGAGCGTAGCTTTTTATGCCATCTGTTTCATTATCAATATTATTATTATTACATCTGTCATTGTCATTTTGAGATTTGACATTGTCTTAAGAATTGAATTTCCAAAATTAAAATCATATATGAGGTAGGTTCCAAGTTATCGCGATGGAGCATTGAATGTTGCGTATGCGCATGTACATCAGCGTTACCTTGCGGTTGATGCGGTCGATCTGCCGGTTCTGGTTCTCGAGCTCGGAGCCCATGTCGATGGCCATGTTACGCAAATTACCAATCATCGTGTTCACTTGGCCCATGTTCTCCTCCATTTCATCTTCTCGGGCGTCGTTTGTTATCCTGGAAATATTATTGAGAGGAATCAGTACCTTTTTCAGGTGATAAGTTTGCAGGTATCTACTGGCCTGGCTGGGAGTTATTGGGCCAGGGCATCAATTTAATCATAATTTCGAATAGTGCGTAATTATCATTATTTATGTTATCTGTGTTAATCTAATTTAATGGAAATTAGAGACACGCAGACGAGCGACAAGCAGATGTGGGCTGATCACCCGGTCTTCTAACTGTGTCGCTAATAGAAAACACCATAATCCGTAGTTTACGCGAGGATTACACATTTAAATAAAACCTTCTAACGGTTTAAAAAGCGAAAGGTATCAGTAAACTCATTTATATTTTATGTTAAAAGCAGCCGTGGTCACGGGGACTAAAGATGGAGGGTGTCCCTAATGTTAAGGTAAGAACCACCTGTTCCATCGTAGTTGGTATTCGGTAATATTTCGCGGTATTTAAATAATGATAAGTACGGCTATTAATAAAAGATTAAATTTAAAGTTTTATCACCTGCCAATGTAACCAGCCTGCGGACCGATGCCGTTACGTTCGTCCATCACTCGCTGCGGCTGATTGTTCACGACCTTACCGTCATCATTTCCTTTCCATGTGCCATCGTCCTCCTTAAACGAAGCACCCCTGGAAAGTAAAACACATTTCTTTAGATCTATCTTATGCAATAGCTAGTAAATGGACACGATTTTGACAAACATTATACTTTGTCTGATATAGGATGATATGTTAGTTATGTCGTGAAGTAATAAGTACTTTATAAAATATTTTCCTCTATTTAGTTAGTGCCCACTTAGTGGCAGTGGACAATACTATCGGTACCAAAAGCAATCAAATATGTAATATATGAAGCTAACAAAAACGCAGTGTATAAACTTTGTCTATTAATACACAGTATAAGTAGAGACAAGATAGATATAACAGACATATACGATATAAGACAGAGTACATATAATGCCGCTAGTAAAAGTAATATTTATACAAAACAAAATAAAATCAAAGTTTTATAAACTATAAATGCCTTTTTATAGTTAATTTTAATTTTATAACACTTTGGGTCACGATGTAACGCGTTATGTACAATAAATCACACAAATTGATTATTCATTCTCAAGTAGTTTTTCTTCGATCATTAAGTACATGAACATTTTTAACTTTCAATCTTATCCCTGATCAGTAGTGACAAAGATGTTTTAAGCTTTTTTCTTCTTCTTTTGCAAGATATGGAACATGTTAATTTACCTTTAGTTCTGGTTTGTTGCTTTAAATTGTCTATAAATTCTGCGAGTAGTACACATTCGAATAAAACACTTTAACGGATTGAAACGCGAAATATATTAGTCTAATCTATTTAAAAAATATTTTAACTACGGCCCGACGTTTTGCAGCAGGTTTGACTAACAAATTTCGCGTTTTAAACCGTTGAAGTATTTTATTTAAAACTAAAGATTTTTAGGGGCCGGCTGGGGTAAAATGTTGATACGCTGTCACAATACAGGGAAAAAGAGGGGGGGGGGGGGGGGGGGGGGGGGGGGGGGGGGGGGGGGGGGGGGGAAAAGGGGGGAGGAAAAGGGGGGGGGGGGGGGGGAGAAGAGGGGGGGGGGGGGGGGGGGGGGGGGGGGGGGGGGGGGGGGGGGGGGGGGGGGGGGGGGGGGGGGGGGGGGGGGGGGGGGGGGGGGGGGGGGGGGGGGGGGGGGGGGGGGGGGGGGGGGGGGGGGGGGGGGGGGGGGGGGGGGGGGGGGGGGGGGGGGGGGGGGGGAAGAAAAAAAAAAGAGGGGGGGGGGGGGGGGGGGGGGGGAAAAAAAAAAAAAAAAAAAAAAAAAAAAAAAAAAAAAAAAAAGGGGGGGGGGGGGGGGGGGGGGGGGGGACCCCCCCCCCGGGGGGGGGGGGGGGGGGGGGGGGGGGGGGGCCCCCCCAAAAGGGGGGGGGGGGGGGGGGGGGGGGGGGGGGGGGGGGGGGCCCCGCGGGGGGGGGGGGGGGGAAAAAAAAAACCCCCCCCCCCCCCCCCCCCCCCCAAAAAAAAAAGAGGGGGGGGGGGGGGGGGGGGGGGGATATTTTTGGGGGGGGGGGGGGGGGGGGGGGGAAAAAAAAAGGGGGGGGGGGGGGGGGGGGGGTTTTTTTTTTTGGGGGGGGGGGGGGGGGGGAAAAAAAAAAAAAAAAGGGGGAAAGGGAGAAAACCCCCCCCGGGGGGGGCGGGGGGGGGGGGGGGTTTTTTGGGTTTTTTTAACCAAACCTTTTGGTTTTTTTTTTTCTGCGTTTTTTTTTTTGGGGGGTTTTTTCCCCCCCCCCCCCATTTCCCCTTTAATTTTTTTTTTTGGGGGGGAAAAAAAAAAAAAAAAAAAAAGGGGAAGGGGAGGGGGGGGGGGGGGGGGCCGGCCGCCCCTTTGGGGGGACCCCCCCCCCCCCCCCGGGGGGGGGGGGGGGACCCCCCGCCGGGGGGTTGGGGGGCGAACCCAAGGCCGGGGGGGGGGGGGTCTGGTTTTTTTTTTGGTTTGGGGCACCACTACAATACAGATAAGAAACATTCAAATAGCAAAGGTCTCGTACTTGTTGCATGGCAATACGCAGATACCGCAACATTTCTCCATACCGGAAAGATTCTTCTCCGCTTCACGCATGTCCGCGTTGATCTGATCCATCCCCTCTTCGATTCTATCCAATTGCTCTGTTTACACATAAGTCTAATTTAAGTGGTGGCCCTTCAAATCCTCGATACAGAAAGCGCCTAACATTTAATCTCGCGTAATTATATCGTGTTTTCTGTAAATTCTCAACGCTCTCGACAAAAACCGGGACCAGTTTGAGGAATGTAAAAATCATATCTATATTTATATGTCTTAGAATTACATAAAAAAACCATCATTTTTAAAGTTTTATTGAATCACCTCACTCTCGTCCCGATTACAGCGAAATCTATTTACTTTTACCTCGACAAAAATGATGTGTGCTGATACTAGGTGATATATCAAATACTTGTATTAACTAACATTTAGAATAACAATTCAAGTAGTAAGTACTACCCATGCATAACAGCGATATTAAAAATAGTCGTGCATAGCTAGATGCGTGAGAGAAAAACTAAAAGATGATATTACTGAACACAATATGATTTATCTTCAGTCTCTATACAAGTGGAGACCCGAGTTATTTCACATTTAGCATGATGATGGCAGTTTTACCTTCGTTATTTATCCATACTTTTTATTCTGTTAGCACATTGTCGGAATTTTAAGTATATAATGAGCTTTCATAAACAATATTGACTGGTATTTCAGACAAAGCCTTACTAGTTTATGAGATACGTAAAGTAGTACTACTGGATGCTTACCGCCCTGTTCATCCAGCATGACCAGGGTTTTCATGCCCACCTCGTGACTCTACAACACAATAATGATGTCACTATAGCTCGCCAATGAGGTGAGACGGGAGCGACGCGCGCGCATGCCATCTCTGTGGCTGTGGTCTCTTATAAACGCCGTTGCTCGCCCTCAGCGACTCGCATTACGCAGCTTATAATAATAGAAATGTAGTGTTGTCTCCTTCGCACATTGTTGCTGTACGCTTCGCAAGTTTGACGCTTGTATTTCGCTGACTGTTGTTGTAATAGAACCGGCAATAACTAAATCATGAGATATAGTCAGCATTTCGATGCAGCGTAACGCGTTATGCTGTACGCGGTGTACGGCGTTAATAAGAGACCACAGCCTATGCGGGCACTTCGCGCCTCGACATCTCGTTACTCGGTTTAACTCAGAATGATAACTAAACAAAAAAAAGAACTTAACACATGAATATGATCACGGTGAGCCGCATTTCGGCGGGCGGCCACTCCTCCGGCGATGGTGTGGAATGAAAGAAGTGAAACATCTAAGCCATTCTCGGATGAGTGAGAGCAAGGTTCACATCGAGCCGGCGCGGTGGGAGGCGAGGCCGCCCGTCGCGAGACATAGATCGCATCGAGCTAACAGTAACAGACCTACTGCACTAACATTAAGAGTACGCTGCTAGCCATGGAGATGAAGGCGTATACCATTAAATACTCTATACGTCAACAGACACTCGGTCAACGCGCAAACATATCAATACCGCAGATAAAGAGAAGAGAATAGTAGATTCGGAAAGATAAATAAATATACCTATAAAAAGCGTTCCGAACGACAATAACGGAACAACTAAACAGATTGCGCAGCTCATTCAAATTAAATCTTCAGCAAAGGATAGAGTGATAGTTTTGGCGACAATTAGCAACGAACGGCCATCGGGCTTCTCTATTTACACTATGTTGTCATAATCATCCCCATCGAAACAGAAACATACGCAACATCGATCTGAGATAAGTCGTTATTCAAGAGAAACGTCAAAGGAAAACAAAGAGATTAACTGTTTATACTGCACATTCAACACAGACGTTCTCACGACTCGACTACCCACGTTCAAGTTAACTCTTACCGCCCTGGTGACTCAACATATGAAGCGCTTGCCCCCCGGCGTCCTCGCTCTATACATAAAATACAAATCAAAATAATATCGCAGGAGAGAGTATCGGGGTGTGTGGGTGGGGGTTTGGTGCCGAAGAGACCGCACGTACGCGCGGGTGCTGCGTGAGGCTGCGACTGAGCGGCGCGTGCGCAGGTACGTTTGAGCGACGCGCGGCCGGCGGACTTCCGTCTCCCTCTTCTCTCCCCCCTCCGCCGACCGCGACCGCTCGCCACTAATACACACTACTCGAACAGCAGGCATGCAGTGAAGCTTGCAGGTAAAACCAGAAAGTCGTATTTGTGCTCAGTTTCTCATGATTCATGAATAATTTTGTGTGATGTTAAGAGTCGTGCGTTGAGAAGCGTTTCGAATTTACTTTAGACGGATTCATCTTTCAGTTATGTGATATAAGTAGTCGAGTTTCATATCTGATATGCGGAATGTGAAGGTATCGTACGAACGGTTAACAATTTAGCTTGTATGTCGTTTCGACTTGGCCGGCGTCGCGTTCTTAAATAGCACTCGCTGACGAGTTGTGCAAAGTTGTGTATATTAGCTACGAAACGAAAAGAACGATGCAAAGATGGAGGCATTCCTTCGCGTCGCTTCCTGTATCTAAAAGACCGAGACAAATGTTCGGAAGCCAGCATCTTTACACGCAAAATACAAAATGTATCTTTAAATAGCAGTGAATCCTCCCCTTGATATCTTTACCAAAGACACCCTCTTCGGCTGAGCGATCCAACATGGTTAGCGAAAGGTAAAATAGACAAAACTGTAAGTAAATTAGTGTTGCAATTTGCATTTCACTCACCTCCCTGGTCGTCAAGAGCGACCAGAGTACGTATGCCGGCCTCCTTGCTCTAAACCAGCCGCAGAAACAAAAAGTCAGAGAGCATGTTAGTTGTGAGGGGTATAGTGGAGTGAATGGATAGTGGACGTGGTGGTTCGGGGCACCTACGTCGGCCCTCGAGCATCAGTGTTCAGTTCTTGTTATATTAGTGTACAAGGACATTTTCGACCTCTTATTTTTGATTCGGGATACATATTATTTGAGTGGGCATTGTGCTGAGAGTTAAGCCTATAGTTCACAAACAGATCAGTCTGAAGATGCCCTTAAGTCTGAACAGTGTTGAATAGTGATGCGGTCGGCTTTGTGTTTCGTTCGGAACATTAGTACAGACAAGTTTACAGCGGTAACATATACAATAAACATATTAAACATCTATGTAAAAAAAATCAAGAAACAAATTATAATATGAATATATAATATGAACGACAAAATAGGGATCAAATAAAAATATCTATATACGTATCTGACTGTTCTGTATTTGTTGTGAGAGTTAGGGTGTGGCTCGGGAGTCTAGTGGCTGGTACGGGGTACTCCCATACAGTAATGTGAATGTTCGAAGGCATGAAATCATACAATAAAGATTACAGTCAACAACAGACAGCAGCCACTACACAGAGACCTAATACAGAACAAACTAAAAGAAGAAAGAAACGAATATTGGCAGTTTCGGTTTAGCCATGAACCGGAAAAATCCGGAACTCAAAGTATGACAACAGGCGAATAACGCCACTGTTGTAAAGGTACAATTCAACTTAGGAATGAAAGAAAGTGCATTAGGAAAGTGTTATTGCCCGAACGGCAGAAAAACTTTAGAAGGATTTTTCGGAAAGCAGGCCCAAGCAAATCCATAAAAACTACGTTCGAAGGAAAGCGCAATTTTCGAAACAAATATTTGCTAAGGGTACATTGACAATTTTTATGGACGACGTAGATTTATCTATGGGCTTTCATGCTATGTAGAAAGAAAGAACTAAACCGGTAACGGACTTGACAGATAAGTAAAGCTTTAAAAAGAATCACTTAACGGAGTTTTAGATTTCTTAGCTGTCAATTCCAAATAAGGAGAAGGATTTGCCGATCCATACATTTCGGTTTAACACTACGAACAACACAAAGGGCTAACAGATGTCTAATCATTGGACACATTTAGGCACGGAGCATGCAAACACCCATATAATAAAACAAAAATATATAGATACAATAATTTCGCATAAGGACAAACAAAATAAAAAGAAATAAACAGCTACAATATAAATACATACACATCGAATATAACATTAGCGACATCGAAACAGCCAAGGATAGCAGAGGCTGCGCCCTATAGGGTTCGGGGGGCTTTGGGTTTTGGTCAGACCGAATTTGGGGCTACCCAAGACACTTCCGCAATACCCCTCGCATCGAGAACACCTCTCTCACAGATGGTCACAAATAATCATATAACCAATGGAATAAAACAACAAAAACAGTTGGGGGCTATCGGGGGGGAAATAAAATTGACTGAAAATGAAATACGTCTGATGGAACGAGTCCGAATCTAACAATTTTAAGGCGTAACGATTCTTCAAAAGCATCTTTAATATCGATAAAGTTGTCTATCTGAAATTACGAACTGCACAAATATAGTAAAAAATCATTGTTGGTTTATATTAGTTGCAAGGTATTCTCGACATCTGATAACAATTTTACTGCTCAATTCTTCTGAACCTTATTAGTAAGTAGGTCAATAACAATAGTAAATTAATCTCTAACATCTTTTGACTGGCGAGAATCTTACCTCCTCGCATAGTTGCATCATACGTCGCGTTGACTCCAGGGACTGTAATGTAGAGAATGAAGGATTAATACTCGTTTTAACCAAGGTCATGCTTTATGCTTTACTACAATAAGTAAAGCATAAAGCATGACTTTATTTAGTTGGTTTATTTAGCAGTAATTTGAGCGTAATAATTAATCTATCCTTAATATAGATAAGTAGAAATTAAGTAGCCTTGATGAAGAGACATGGTGTCTCAAGAAGCCAGCATTAGGCTTTGCCAAGTTTTTTGTTCATATTTGTTTAGCAGGCTACTAATATCGTGATAATGCCAAGGTATGTTTTGTGTAAAATATGGTAATGAAGCTATTAGTATGCGAACCTCATCAGTAACTTGTCCGGCACGTAATTGGAGCTGTTCCAGCTCGCTGCGCGGCGCGCCATTTTCGGCTGGTGGTGTTGCTGCTGGCATCCTGGAACAAGTTATAAGGCATATCAAAGCCTTTTGTATGTCATATATAGTGTATGTATAAGTTCCCACAGTTATTAACTACAGTCTTTTAAATAGAACTTTAAATTGTGCAAACATTTTAAGTTGTAATTATAGTCTTCTCAAAGATGTAGCACGAATTCTTTGAACGTGATAAATCGTCCACATTACGCCATCATTGCCAACGCATTAGTCAGCCTCATGTTTTATTGTAATGAAGTTTTTGTTTCGCCAATTGTATTTGAACATGATTTGGATGCTTGAATCTGTAGGAAATTATTGAGGGTTTGTGTTGACTTCCAATTTCTAATCTGTGACAGAAGACAGATGTGTTCTTCTAGTTAGATGGTGCAGTTTGTGTGTGAAACTGGTTTATTTAACAGTTCAAACATAAATAACCTTCAATAAAGCCAGAATTTAAATACAATTATTACCTTATGCAGGTCAAACTGTAGGTAGCATTTAAACGCAAAAATATACTTGAACAATGGCATGGGCTTTTTAATAAGAGTCACTACTACAGGGTTGTAGAAAACGTCATAAACACTGGATTATAAAAGAATTCTGTCGAGGAATAAAGTATACAATGCTTGTTATGAAGAAGACAGCTTCATTATCGTTGTAGCATTCGCTTAATACAACGTTGATTGTGAACATTGAACTTGATAAATATAAATAACGGGGGAGAACTGCGTCACGGCCTTGAGCCCACAAAAGAGGTTGCCCGAGGAGGTTATATTACACTACATTTCCACTCTTGTCTCGAATGTATTTTTGGACGTATCACGTAATAAGAGTGTATTGCGTGTTATATTTCTCATTCTACTAAATTTACTGAGCTGGCAATTTGGTCGAATGGGGTAATGTATCTATGGCTAAAAATCAACCGCGTCAGAAATGTTAATAAAATAATTTTAAAGTAATTCTGAACCATGTTAGATTTCATCAGAAAAGTCTGGAAAAATTTAATGTCCGTCCGTGGCACGATCCACTACCTACAAATATAAAAACTCGTGAAGTGGTAAATCTGCGGTTTCAGTTTGTAGATTACCGAACAACTTAAGCCAAAATAAGTCGGTAGCGCATCTTGTTTAGATGTTACGGAGCCGGGGTATTTCAATTTTAATAAAAACTGTCCTATTCTGTCATTAAATTATCTTTTCTTTTATGTTATATAAGTGAACTGCTCTTCCAGGCAAAAACAATTTACATAATAAAAATTAAGCGATTTACAAAAACTAGGTCTTAGCTTACCAGTCGTAAACATGTTACAAAATAATTACGAAGTTAGAAGAAGTAATTGTAATTACTCAGGCAATACTAATAGATTACATAAAAGTCACATCCAAACTCGTTTCAAATCTCACCAAAAATTAAAATTAAATTCGACATTTCGTGAGAAAACAGAATATTCGAAAGTAAAAACACATGGGGATCGTAAATCATTGTAAGAAAGGGAAAGTACTTTAAGATTTACGAAAACAAGCGGGGAAGTGTTTGCTCGTAAAATTTTCAACACGCGATGGCGTGCTCTCTCGACCCGACCTTTGAATTTTAACGAGAACTTCAGTAGCTACAAGCTGAACCGCGACCTGGTAAAGAACAACACTTAATTATTTAATAAGTTTCGCAATCTTTATGTAAAATGAATTTGTGTAACGATTTTCATTTAGCACAGTTACTTTAACACAATATTTTACTTGCGCTTTCAAAACATAGCCCAAAACTACCCTCAAGTGGGTGAATAGAAGTAATACATATTTTTGCGCTGTTTGTAAGCACATTCGATGTCACTATTGTAAAACTTATAACAAGTCATAACATTCCAATATTCCTTATAAGTAACACAAAGTTTACCAGTAAAATATTTAGTAGTGTAATAAAGAGGTCATACAAATGTATATCAAATGTCCGCGATCATCTGAAAACATTCGCAGAGATAGAGCCACACGAGTTCTTCTGCAAAATCGATAGACGCGCGCACCACCCTTAGCCGAGAACTCACCCATTCCCCAAACCCCAACCTCTAACTACTTGAACTACACAACCTTTCATGCACCGGTTAATAATTACATTTAATGAACATCGCCATTTAACAATATTTATTAATAATTATTATTTTCTTAAAGAAGAGATTAAGGAAAAAGCAATTTAAGAATTAAAAAAATCATCTAGAAATTTCCTGTAATTTATAAATAAAACGTAATGCTTACTAATATTATAAATGCGAAAGTAACTCTGTCTGTCTGTCTGTTACTCTTTCTTGCCAAAACTACTAAACGCATTTGAATGAAATTTAGTACATAGATGGTCTAGACGCTGAGAAAGAACACTACTTTTTATTGCGAAAAGGGGGGGGGGGATAAAAGTTTGTATGGAAATTCGTGACTTTTGAAGCTAGTATTTAATAAAAGTACTTAGTGGAAAATACAATTGTTTAATTTGGCGAACGATAAAAATACCGACCTGTTACCCAACATACGCTAATGTAATTAACTCTTTAGATAATGAATAATCAATTGTTTCTATACTTTATGTGTATGTATCTATTTATAGCTGTCTAAACATTAAAAACTGATAGATAACACATTACGAAGTTAAATGATTTTAACATTTTCGGTGGGTAGTTTTAGAAGTATGGGGCAATATCAAACAGTTTTTAGAGCAATGCATTTTACGTACTTTTCAGCAAAAGATAATAAATAAATAGGTAATAATCTTTGCATTTGGCTATGAGTCTGGTACTATACCGTCTTAAAAATGCTCTAACTACAAAGAAGTTTCTCATTTTAGTTAACTAGGTACATGTGCTCGCTATAAAAATTGAAATTTAAACCTTTGCAGGCAAAGGATGACACTTGACCTCGTGTCAACCTACATAAACTTGATAATGTAGCAAACTGCACGGAAAGTTCATGTAACTTCATAAAATGGATCGGGGAACAATGAAACGCTCGCGGCGCAACTTCCAGAGATTTATCCCAAGCATTGGAAATGTAGTTTTTTTCGCAATATCGCCGTTCCTTCGTAACGAGTAAAGGAAATGTTTTAAATTTGTTTCGGTACATTAAAAAATGATACAAATCTGAGTTCTATGTACAATTACTCGTGTTTAGGGGACCATATGTAACTTGGTTTATTTGAGGAGTTATTTGTGGCAGTGTTTTTTTCCTTTACAGTTAGTTATCTATTAATGGCCAGATATTATCTGTTAATAAAGTATTAAGAACATTATATCTACGCCAATAGTTAATGTGGTGATTTTAGTATGGGTTGTTTAACAAGTAACCCCACTTTTAATTGGATTAGATATATTAATATGTAAAGTAATGTGTCAAATATAAAATAGGAAATTTTGTTTGTCATATAACAGGGTCTAGTGTCTCAGGGCAATTGCCCCCCCAGCATTACTGTGTCTGCATAGCAAAGCATAGTTACATTTTTAATAGTTTTAAGTTTTAATAATTGTTTGTACCTATATATAAGAAAATATTTTGGAATACGTAATAAGTAATACTGGTTATTTTTATCCCATTCATATTCTAGGTAACACAGTTTTACATAGACTTTATAAAACAATGAGTGACATCTCATTTTCCATGTCTCAGGTATAACAGATATTTCTGCACCTATTTTTTTTAGGCAATATTTTGGTACTTTGGTGCCCTACTCAACTACAATGTTTCCTGTGAGTGGATATCCAGGGCCTCTTGGACTTCAAGCAATATAGAAAACTGTAACACTCAATTTATATGTCACAAAAGGAGAAACTAATACATTTTTAAGGCCTATTTTGTATCATCTGGCCAGCATTTGAATAGCGTAGAATTATCACATTTTTCTCTAATGACAAGAAATTACTTCCTATAGGTTATTTATATATCATATTAATTGTAGTAAAAAATTCCTAGATAGGCCTATAAAGGTTGGTTAATTTATTTTTGTATTAGTAAAGTCAAATACATTTAACCTAGACATACAGCTCGACATATGCTAAGCATTATCTATCTAATTTACATAAATGATTAGATAGTAGAAGTTGTTAGGAAGTGTAAACTTACTTTGGTAGCAATGGATCCATTCTACAAAATCACTTGTCACTTCTTACAGAGCAAAAATTATGTATATTTTAGACAGATAACACATATGTAGAAGAATATATATTATTAAGTATTAAATGTTTTTTTTAGCTAGAATGTATTGCCATAGCTAAAATTATATTCAAAACAAAATTATTTAAAACATTGGATTTTATGTAGTAATGTTTCCTATTGTTTTAAAATAAACTTTGTCAAGAAAGGAAAACAATCTTCGAAAAGGAAAAAATAGTTTGTTTTCTTTTGAGAACATAATATATTTAATTAATATATTATTAGGTTTAGACCGTGAATGTATTAAATCTTGTGGTTCCATAATATGACGTCATCTGATAAAATTAAATACCTATTATGATATCATTGATAGATACGAAATTTTGCTCGTAAACAAGTGATTTTACGAATGTACAGTCAAGATTAATTTGGCACGATATTGTAATTATTTATAGTTTTATCGGAATACTTATTGTAGCTCCGTGGTTAAGTACTATAGGATATTGGAAAATAATTAAATAAAACTTACCTGTCAATTGAAAATAAACCTGCTAATTGAATAAAATCCTATGGTAATCACAGAACACTTAGTAATCACTGAACAGAAACAAAGATCAGAATAATGTGTGGCTTTCTCTTCTCTAAAAGGAGTGTTGGTCGATTGAGCCGAGAGGTTAGCCACTGAAATGCGCAATGTTTTGACTATGCGCATTAAACTCGGCCTCAGTTGTCATGCGCGTAGATAGTTTCCTTATAATAATAAAAAAATAAACAGAAAACCTAGACAGTATGTATTCAAATATATTAAATCATTGAAGATTATTTAAATTGTGTATAAAAATTTGTTGACAATAAATTGTTTGCGGTCGTATCTAAAATGACGTTTATTATTCCAAAGCTGACTTGACATTGACAATTGACACTTGAAAGCAATGTTCTCTATTTTATAATTTATTATATTTTTTTTTTGTGTAAATGTTATTTTATTTATTTTTGTTTTCTTTTAATTAGTTCAATTGAATTTAAAAATCGAAAATAAATTGAAAAAATTTCGACTCGGGCAGGACTTGAATCGGCATCGTCAGCTTTCCGTGCTGTTGCTCTATATAGTTCAATTCAGTCAAAATTTTACCTTCTTTTTTTGAAGTCAGTGTCATCTATAGTAAAAGTAAAAAAAACATTTGGAGATATAATTGTTTTGCTATTGGACAGTAGATGACGTTTATAATAGATTCATAGATAACTGTAGGCATTTAGTTTATTCCGTGATTTTCAGTCTTGTATTGGACGTTTTTCTACGTATTCCCTTTATTACTCCAGGAATGTATATTAATTTGCAATCATTGTACAGGGTTTCTGGTATTCGGGGGGTATTCTGTTTTACCGCCCTATTTACTACATTTTTTTTCTAAACGATCAATTATTTTGAGAGGCTTTGGTTGCTATCTTATCATGTAATCAGGCTTTCTTGGACTTTGAAATATGTATAGGTTGGTAGGTATTATGAGTGTTTTGGTGCGATATTTAAGACAAATAACATTAATTCATGGTCACTTAACTAATATTATATTTCACGATTTAAACCGTTAAGTGTGTTTTCCTTAATGTATACGTACTACTTACTCGCGTAAACTTCAGATAATTGAGCATATTTAAATAAAATACTTTAACGGTTGAAAACGCGATACATTAGTAAAACTTATTTGAAAAATGATTTTTAACTTCGGCCCGACGTTTCGGATGCTTTGCAGCAGCCTTGGTCACGGGGAGACTAAAGATGGAGGATGTCTCTGAAGTCAAAGTAGAAAATTGCTACGCTTGTGCCATGTGGTCCGTCGAAGTTGGTATCTGGCGAAACTGGCAGCCTTGCAGAATTGCCTAACGGTGTTTTTGCGTTTGCCGGTACACTGTTTATTGGGATCCAGAGTTTTTAATATAGGATCCCAGGTGTTTGATAATTTGAGGCCGTCCTCCTTATTGAAATTTCGGTGTTTTTTGATTTTAATTGCTTCGCGTACCAATCTTGGAAAAAAGCGACTCTCCTTTGCGAGGATTTTTTGGTCAAAGCGAATGTAATGATTGGGCCCTTGCGGGCTACCGCAGTTTGGAGAGACGTTTATGTTTACCAAACTATAGACAATATTTAATTGAATATATTAATTACACGACAAGGAAAAAATAATGGTCGTCAGAAGGTCATTGAATAATTTTGTTTTCAATTTTTACTCCCTCTTTCATGATGTCATCAACCATCAAATGAACCCTTTCACTTGATGGCTGATGACATATTTCAGCCGTATAAAGTCTAAACAAGATGTGCTACCGACCTGCAGATTTGGATATTTGCAAATCTAAAGTCTGAAAACGAAACGCGATTAAACTTCACGTCATTTTCATCTGTGGCCTGGTGGACAGAATTTCGATATTCCTACCACGCATTTCATACCCAGATTTCCAGACGAAGTCCAACATATTTTAGAAAATTAAAAAAATTATTAGAAGCATATTGGCCCTGTGGGAATCGAACCAACAACCTGATGATTACAAGTCCTACATTACTACCATAACACCAACGAACCGGACAAAATGGTGAAGTGGAATTTTACAATGCCATTTTCAATAATCAATAAGTGCGTAAAAAATAAAGTGCTGATAACATTCTCGCCACATCACGCGCTCAATTACATAAGTCGTATGCTTAACGGCCGTTATCCGACAGTGGTCGTTAAACGACGTTATCCGTTAACAACGGATTTTAGATATAGAATATATCAAGATAAGGTGACGGTATCGCTTTGAGGGTTTTATGATCTTATTACGATAATCATATTTGCGTTTTTTTTACACGTGTATTTGCAATATAATATAGAATTATATATGCATTCAGAGTAGAGACAAGACAGTAAAGAAAAAGTTAGATATTTTTATTTGTTGCGTTGAAAAAAGTAGTATAAATAGAATATACAAATCGTGATGACAAGGCGACGACGAATGTACATATATTAATCTATTTTCAGATAACACTGACTGCGAGACATTGGGACACACTACTTTTTGTAAAATTGAATTAAACCGTTCCCCTTGTATCTTTAGATACAATTAATCAAACGTGTAGACAAAAGGTAAAACTTTTTTAACAAGATAGACAGATATTTTCTAATATTTTTTGTCAATTACTTAAATAAAAAAAAATAGTAGACAACTGCCATACAACCTTTTTTTTATTTTCATCACAAAAAACAAGAGAATTGAAACTATTTTTTTTTAAATTTCGCATTAAATATTGTCTACAAAACACCGTCTAGGTATTTTGCAAAACAAAATGAGCCTTATATCAAAGTGATATTTGAAGAACGGCATTTTATAATGTAGATAGTAATGTTGCCAGTTATGGCTTGAACATTTTCCGGAAAATCCCACAACACAACTGGGGATGCACCCAGCACGAAGCCAATGTCACGTTTATATGCTTGTGAGTCATGAAATTGACAGCATCCTGTAACCGGAGAAAGCAACTTTCCAATCAATGCTTAGATTGGGATATTATGGAAACTTTATTACATATTGATTATATGAAATAGAAGTAACGAATTTCTTATGGTTATCTTTTTTCAATAACTATTATTAAATGAAGTGCATTTAATAATTTAAAGGTTGTAAACTATGGCTAAACAAAATATACTTACATTAAAATGTTCACTACGATCCTACCTAAGCAAAATATAACTAATATATTACTATTAAACAATAATTATGCTGTAAAGTATAAACATACTTATAAAACTTATATGGAAGTGCCATTAATGGAGTGCAAGGGCGGCTTATCGCTAACAAGCGATCTTTTCCAGGCAACCGAAAGTTTTGTAAAAAAATAGAGACATTAGAAAATTAAGAGAAACATAAAATAAGGATATTATATTTCGCGTTTAAATCAGTTAAGTGTTGTTTAAATGATTTACAATCGAAACTCCTTATGGGACTAAGTTCTTAAGCTTTTTTGATGAGACAGGAGACCCGTGCATATCCACTGTAAATAGGTTAAGCGGAAGTAACAGTAGATCCTATACGAATATTCTTGTTTTTATATCTTGTCAAATCAAGCGTAAACTAGTCGAGTTTATCCTCATGCCCAGAGGGATTTCCAAATGCGATGCAACACGCGATTAGCGAAAACATTGCATAAACCTCGTTCCCACGCGGATGTTTTAAAACGAATTCATTTAAATTACTTAGGTGTAGGCCCTATATACTGTTTTTAATATAAAACAAGTTCGAAAGGCACTAAAGAAATTAAACACTTATAACGCTTTAAAACGCGAAATATATTAGTTAACTTATATAAACATAATTTTAACTACGGTCCGACGTTTCGGATGCTTTATAGCAGCCGTGGTCACGGGGGAGACCCTTGTTTTGTTTAAGCTGTGTTTTTTCTCGCGTAAACTACAGACAGTATTTACTTTTAGTGATTTCATTAATGGTATTTAATTCTTCGTAGTAAAAAATAGTTTACGATTAAATTTGGACAATGCAGCTAAGTTTACTCCAATTTGTCAGGGAACTATAATTCGATAAGTATTATAAATTAAAATAAAGCTGTCTTTTGTCAATTCTACACTTATCTTAAATCTATAGTGATTCGATAGACATAATTATAGCACATATTAATCCATTTAATTTCAATAAAACGTTTATGGCACAATAAATTTTTATCGATTATCGTACAAGTGAACTAATCTGCTGTCAAGGTGAACTACGAACAGGTTTCTCCCGCATTTTTAAACCACCTTTGTTGTCGCGAGGTCTCGTTTGCCAAGCGCGAACCACTTCTCTACCCTCCGAACCAGTTCTACGAAACAATAGTACACGATAAACATAAATACAGAAGGATTTCATTAACCACCACACCATAGCTAGTATAAAAAGCTCCTTGGCTTTATTTGAAGTTGTTCTTTAAAAGCTTTTGTAAAACTATTGTAAACACCTGCATCACCAGGGGTCTTGATGCATTGCCGACCTGTTGATTAGAGATGCTTACTTGTTTCATAATAAAGACTTACGACCATAGGATGTATGAAATAATGATGTCCCTTTTAAAGGTCTAAAATTTGTTTCATTTAAACGTAAAAAGTTTAAATAAAACTTTTTTTTTAAGTTGTTAAGATGAGGAGGAGGCTTAAGAATAAAAATAACCCAAAAATAACGATTTACGCGGACGAAGTCGCTGGCACAGCTAGTGGTTTATAAAGTCTAATATAATTGGTATGAAATTTCTTTGTCCATGTCTACCAATTAACTAAATACAGAGCGCCAAACACCTGTGGTTAATGGTGGGCACCTTGAATATTGTGGATTATTTTACTTAAACAACTTACAACCTTAGATTTAGCTGATTCTCGTGTTCCATACATTTAATTTTATATATATTTCACGTTATATATTTCAAGTAAATAGTCTAGTATTTGTTCTGCTTATTTCAACATTCATAAGTGTACCTAGTTGATCTGGTATGTCTTGTGTAAGATCAGTCAATGCGCACGAGCACTAGTATTTGAAGATTGAGTCACCTGATTGACGTTCTTGCACCTTTCAATTTAGCTCATGGCACGTGAATTTTTTAAATTAGTCACTTGCGCATATATATATTTTTAGGGGTAGGGGGATAAACAAAGACGAATGTTAGGTAATTAATTAAGTTAGTTTTGGTTTTATTAAGATTTCGAACATTTTAGAAGAAATGTTTATGTTTTTATTGTTTATGCATAAGGAATGATATTCTTATTAGTATAAAGAAAACTATTAACGTAAAGAGAAGCTTATATTAAACTTTTTACTTTTAAAGCATTTTTCCTAATCTTTCACGTAAAAAGTAATAATTTTACAGGTTACAAAGCAACAGCACGGAAAGCTGACGATGCCGGTTCAAGTCCTGCCCGAGTCGAAAATTTTTTCAATTTTTTTTTGAATTTTAAATTATATAGTACCTTCATGTGCATATACATGTAAAAAATAATAAAGTTTTAAAATTTTTACAGGAGTTTTACGAACCGGCCGGTTAAAGTTACCTCCGTGTCGTAATTTTTTTTCAATTGATTGATATATAAATCTTTTTTTTAATTTTGAGAAAAAAAAACACATAACTAATCGCTAACTATATGACAAATCAATGAAGTAATTCAATAAGATAAATACATTAATTAAATCACTTTCAATTTCATAATACTGAATGGAATAAATGCAATATTTTCGTAGCAATACCAGCCGACGAGGTGTTAATTGTAGCGTGTTCGAAGGCTGCGCCGCCAAGGGAGAGGAACGACCAACGAACTGACCGCGCGCAACGTGCCTCCAACGCTATAGTACAGACGCGTCGGTCACAACCGGCGCACGCGCACGCTGATATCGAACCGGTATAAAATCAGCAGAAATCTAACTCGCACACCACTCTGCCGCTTCACCTGACAATGGAAGACATTCAGCTCAATCACAGCCATGAAGATGATGACACGAAGGGAGTGGTCGTTGCCAAGGGTGTGGCCATGGCTGTCCTGTTCTGTGCGTCCATGGTCTGTGGGCTGCTACCCTTATTCCTCGCGAAACGGTTCCGATGGATATCCCCCAATGAAGCTGGGAACCTAAAGTCCTCGAATCGAGTAGTTTCGTCTTTACTTTCTTTCGGCGGTGGTGTTCTGTTATCAACTACGTTTCTGCATCTTTTGCCCGAGGTGGACCACAATATTGAACATCTTGTCGGTAAGTCGAGTTTGTATTTTATTATGCTATATTTTTTTTATTATGTTCTATTGTTTTTTTCTTGGCCAATTTGAATGTCCAGAGCCAAAATGGGTGGGGTAAACCCTATTTAGTTTGCCCTGCTACGTCAGAAAGATATAATTTTGTATCTTAAATATAATGCAAACTGTATAAAATTATGGAATTTAAGTGTTGCACTGACTACAACATTTTAACTAAATCGATCGATGTAGTAATTAAAACCTCACTAAAATAACTATGTAAATTACGCGCTGAGTTATGCATTAACCATTAAACTACTTAACAAAGAAAATAGATCGCATTATTCCATACTTGTGGAATTGCAAAACAGCGCAAAACGTCTAACAATGATTTTATGAATGGACGAGTTAAGATTTGAAAACAACAACAAAGTTTTAAACAATAATGTCACTTAAACTTTAGTGATGTTTAAACATTTTATGCATAGTATCGATATAATATAATCGGGGGTAGATATATAGAAATTGGACAGTGTAAGACTGAGTTGTTAAAGAAATGCAATCACATTGTTTTCCTATAATATTAATGTATAATAATTATAAAAAACCATTTTTGTTACTTGTCATACATTCATGTCTCTTTAACTTTAAGAACAAATTAATAATATAATGCAATTTTTCAAAATTTTCTACTCTGCTTTAGTGCATACTAAAGCAGAGTAGAAAAGAATTAGCGTGAAACATTATGTATTGGTTACAATTTATAACACAAATGATCTGAAATAACATTGGTCTCCAAAATGTTATGAGTATATTTACTAATGATTACTAATTCAAGATTCTAAATACTATTTTTGTAATTACCTTATAGTTATAGACTATAATTTAAATAAAACACTTTAACGGTTTAAAACGCGATATATTAGTGAAAATTATTTTAAGTACTGCGTAACGTTTCCGAAGCTTTGCAGCAGCTAACTTTGACTAATACTATCGCGTTTCAAACCGTTTTTAAACTACTACTATAATTCTTATTCGAGCTTTAAAATGAACTTATCGATCTACCGGTAAAATTCTACGTTTACTACGCCACATTGAAACAGGATGCAATTAACGTGGAAACGAGTTCTAAATATCATTTAAAATACAACACAGATAAAAACTAAACAATGAAGATTAAATCTCGCAAAGCAAAGTTTGAAAAACGGATGTTTCGTCTTCAAGGTTCATTTGCTTCCATGTTTTGAATGGCTTAATCGAGACTCAAAGGTGATATTATCTAATTATTGCGAAACGATGTCCGTCACTGGGTATGTGTGCCACTGACCGCTCACCGCCGGAGCAATTTTAAAACACTTGCGCCTATAATTGACGAGTGTAATTACGAGATAATTATGATTATTAAACGCCCTTTGTGCGAATGAGCTGAGGAACCTTTTGTTACGATAAATAAAAATAACTTAAACTAGCTGTGTCAGCGACTTCGTCCGCGTAAATTATTTTGCAAACCTTTCTTCAACAATCTTTATAAATCTTTATAATATATCTTTATTAAATTATAAATTATGCTTTTACCCACGACGTCGGTCGCGTCCCGAAGGTCTTACAAGTTAAGCTTAAAAGATAGACATTCTAGATAGATCATTTCACGAGGAATCGTGAACTGTTTTCGCAGCGTACGCATCGGAAACCCACAAAGATGAATATGTCCTCGATTTTTCCACATTTCGCGCGGTAGTTCCTGAGATTGGCGCGTTCAAACTAACAAAAAAAGAACTCTTTAGTTTTTTATATTAGTACTAGTTGTGCCCGCGACTTCATTCGCGTCGAATAGTGACTTGGGGTAGAATTTTTAATTATTTAGGCTGTTTAATAATTTATGTAATTGCCCATTTATCGCAGCCAATCTATGTTGTTAGTGCTACTTTGCCGCAACACTCTCACCTCACATCACTCCTACTCTAACTCCCACTCCCACTCACCCCCCCCCCACCCCTATTCCCAAAAAGCCAAAGAAGAAAGTTTCATTTTTCTAGCTTCCAAAGCCACGAATTTTCATACAAACTTTCACCCCCCATTTTAACCTCTTACAACTCCCTTTTCGCAATAAAAAGTAGCCTATGTTCTTTCTCAGGGTCTAAACCATCTGTGTACTAAATTTCATTTAAATCCGTTCAGCAGTTTTGGCGTGAAAGAGTAACAGACAGACAGAGTTACTTTCGCCTTTATAATATTAGTAAGGTTAGACAAGATTGCTTGAATTCAAGTTAAATTGATTTCTTAAAATATTTAGTTTATGTTAGTGGAGTGATACATCAAATCACTTTGCATTGATGGGGATTAGAAAACCAATGCGAAGAATTTGAAATTCGAATAGTGTCATGTTTCAAAATATGTACAGTAGACACAGATCTTAGTATTGTGAACTGTGACGATGTTTTTTAAAATTGTCAACACCTTTATACTATGCCATACAAATACATTCTACATAATAAGTGAATTATTTTTTATCGTGCCAAATGATTGCATACGTCAAACTGTACATTATTATGTCCAAAGTTTGAACCCGCTCTAACGCGGCGTGGTGGGTTATTTTCTTGAACCGTCTCTAGTATAAGAAAGAAGACTGTGTCCAGTACTAGGACAATAAATGGGTTAAAACGCAACGATAAAGTTGTGACATAGATCGAAGTATTAATTAAATATTGCTTAACTGGGTATTATTAACGCAATAACTGATAGTAATCATACTTTTACATATCTGTGTACTTCATATAATTTCATACGATGTCTGATACGCTAATTCCCGTTATAAGTACTTGTTTCATTGTTTTATTTCATAGCCGTTAAATGAGGCGAAGTTCTTAATTTGAATCGGTTTTTATAGTGTTTATTTATATTATTGATTGTGCACGTATTGCGTTTAAATATGTACTTTTGGCCTATTTTTATTTTAATTAAAAATCGAACTCACGACCATAGGGTACGCTGCCATTGCTTACCAGAGAGAGGTTTTTGAGAAACAAACATAATATAAAATTATGGACGAAGAAGTCTTTACCTAGGTAATGTTTCGGCAATATTTATTACTATAGCAATACTTCGGATAAATATAGGGACGTAATTAAACATAAATGAACTAATATATTTCACAGTGTTAAGTTTTTTTTTATTTTACACAGTATAAATTAAATTTTTCCTTGTGCTTTTGCACTTTTAGGCGAAAATAGGCTTCGATTTTTATAGAAACTGTGTTCGTGCGTGAATGTGGCTTTCCTGTCCGGCGTAGTTTGTGCGATTGTGCGCGGACGTGTCCAGCCGGCTAATTACCGATTCAATAAAGGTGTACACGCTTTTCGCATTCTAAATCTTTTTAGGGTTCCGTATCAAAGTCAGAAGACACGCCTCCTATGGGCGCTAGGCCTTCTTTGTCCGCCACTAGACCATGACTAACGGCTATGTCTGTCGCCGCGATAAAAATAAGTAAAACAAAAACATCACAATACTCTATACTCTATACTAATATATAAAGTTGAAGAGTGTCTTTGATTGTTTATTTAATCTAAATTAAATGACCTAAGAAAAGTCAACTCAAATATATAAGAAACCCTCTTTGTGTTTGACTCGTGCTTGACCGGTCTTCAATACATTACGTATGCATATTATTTTTATTTAAATTTTGTTAAGTCTAGGCTAACTAATTGACAACGCTCGATATAGCTTACGTAGTCTAACATACTATTACGATTGCATTTTTAGGTTATCTGGGAATATATTTTTTGGAACACGACTGTTGTTGTGAAATAAGAAAATAGCTATCCCACAATAGCGGTGTATTTGTGATTGATTTTATTAGTGGCTAGTAAATTTTTTTTAATGATAGCGGACGACAGACAATCATGAGCATTACTTAATGGTAGGTAGAACACCACAGCCTATAGCATTAAAATAAGATGCGCTGTCGGCCTATTTTAGCTTTGGATATTCGGAAAACCACAGACTGAAACCGTAACGTGATTAAACTTCACGGCTTTTTCTTCTGTGGCCGGTGGTTCGTGATTCGAACTGAGTTTGAATATTCCTACCACCCATTTAACAACCACATTTCCAGACAAAGTCCAAAAACCAAGCAGTTGATATAAGTGTCTATTCGCACCGTATGAAGCGTTCTAGATTCAATCCCGGAAAGACTATTGTATAGGCTGGAATAAGATTGAACTGCTTATCAATTATCTGTGAATCAAAATCCATAATATAATAAAACACTTTAACGGTTTAAAACGCGATATATTAGTTAAACTTATTTGAAAATGATTTTTAACTTCGGCCCGACGTTTCGGATGCTTTGCAGCAGCCGTGGTCGCGGGGAGAGTCTCCCCGACAGTATTCAAAATCCATCAATTAAACGTGCCTACAATATGTATGCCTCATACTCTACGGCGGGAAAGTGGGATTTAATTTTTTCCCACAATTTGTTATTAAATAAGTCATGCATTTTAAAACCGCATTAACGGAAAAACGTTTTTTTTTTCAGTTTTCTTCCTCTTAAATGACGTCATAATTAGATTTTAGGCTTATTAGGTTAGGATAGCTTAGTATAAATGATGTACATAATTCTACGAGACTTGTCTCTTTCTCCGCTTTTAGATACTTAAACCAGTCAAGTATAAGTGAAAGAGATTCATGTTCTGATCATGCGTAGTTTCAGTTAAGTAAGGCATAAAAGCAAACTCGCATTTACATAAAAATCGATCAGCGCTGAAGAGGTCTGCTCCCATATATTTCCCAAGAGATATGGGCAATTGGAATTACAAAACACTACAAATAGGTACATAAAAAGGTAAAGCATGGGGCGAACATATTTCTGTGTCCGTTTCACCGATTGCTTCTCTATACAGTAGTTGATCGAGACAATCGATTTGTATCTTTCGCAAGTAAAAACAACTCAGGACCTCTCGCGCTGAACGTAAAGCTAGGCAACACGTTTAACCATTTCTCTACAGAGGCGGTAAAACGTAATGTAATAACAAAGTATCTAAAATTGTTCGTTGTTGTTCATGAGAATTTTCCGCCATATCTAGAAATTCGTGACTAGGAAGTGGATTCGCAAGGTGGGGTTTTACCTGCGGGGATGTACCTGGGTGTGTACTTATTACGCTTCACCGGGCAAAGAAAACTAGACCTCTAGTATCTGGTTCAAACAAGGGGTATTTTTTGCCTTAAATTCGTTCTTAAATCTGATCTAAATATATACAATTAAAATATATTGTTTCAATGCATTTAAAATTGCTTTGTTTGATTGAATTTTAAAGTTATTTTATACACTTTACTTTCAATGCGAAAATATTGCAACATTAAAACAATCTTTTCCACGCAACAATTCAAGAAATTACATAGTTATTAAGTATAATATTTATATTTTAAGATATAAAAATTTTCTTTAGTTATAGGTATTTTTAACTCTAAAACAATAAGTGGCATCACATTTTTAACGGTCATTTATTTTGTTTATTGACCATTCACTAGTGTTACGAAACGATTTAAACCAAACAATAAGAAATTAAATTTTATATAACTTATAAAACTGGAAATAAACTGACCACATGACCGCAAAATAAGCTGGGAAAACTGCAGACTTAACCAATTATCTACCTCTTGAACAACACGAAAGCTGATACTTTACGCCGCTGGAACGGGGTGAATGTGTTTATTTAGCAAAAATTATAATTAATAAGAATTGTATGTTGTCTACGCGAGTAGTACATATTTATATAAAATATGCCATGGTTTATAACGTGAAATATATTCAATATCTCATTTTAACTTGCTGTGACCGCGACTACGTCCGCGTGGAATAGTTATTTTTGGTATTAAAAATTTAGTTTTGGAAATTGCCACGGCGTCGCCCGCGTCCCGTCTTTCTTGCGAGTTAATCTCTTATTGTAGACATTTACTGTCGCGGATTTTTTTTTAGATCATTTCAAGAGAAATTATTCTAAACATTTAAATATATATTTATTTGTTTAATTAATTGTGCAAAATAATTAATAGTTGATACATGATGTTAATGAGGTATTACGTAATATTTTAACGATACTAAATTAGTTTTATGGCATTGTAACCAACAAATGTAATACCAGCATATAAACTTGTAATTGTGTAATAAATAACATTATTCTGTGATACAAGTCCTAACTCCTTATCACTTTTGAGGGTGTAAAAGTGGAATGAGTTTTAATGATTTCTGGGACTAACTACAATATATTCCGGAACGAAATTTTAATTGTGTTTTCCCGGGATTAAAGAGTATCCCGTTTATGTAAACAAAGGCAAACAACGAAGTAAATTTGTGTATTTGTAGCTTTGACCTGTCTTGAATTAAAACCAGTAATGGTTTTTATAACCAACTAGTTGTTTCAGCGACTTCTTCCGGCATCCAAATTCGTTTTTGCAAATGAAGGGGTCTCATCTTTATAAACTTAGGCTGTTACCCACGACGTCGACTGCGTCCTTTTCCGTCGATCTTGCAAGTTAATCTAAAAACATGGACATATACTTATTCTTAGACTTTTTTTAGATCATTTAAAGAATTTTTTAGGATATCTTGAACCGGTTTTGCAACGTACGCATCTGAAACCCACACAGATGAAAAACTTCCCCCGTTTTGTTCACATTTTCCGTAAAGTCACAGCGCGATATTTTATGGCCTATAGCCTTCCTCGATAAATACTGTAACCAACATATTTTTTTTTAATTCGAATCGGTTGTTCCTGAGATTAGCGCGTTCAAACAAACTCTTCAGCTTTATATATTAATATAGATATACATACGAACTTTTTACGGCCAATGGCGTAATAGCTCTACAGATGGTTACTGTTTATCCACCCTGTATACGGCACGTGTCTAAGGCTAATGTTGTGTGTAACCCGTTTTGTAAGCACTTTATATCTCATTTCCTGAACCGAGGGATTTCCGCACAAACGTCGCGCTTGTCTTACATATAGAAATCCAGTTGGTTCGCTTCGTGAAATTGTGCAAACCAATACGGTTTGCTTCGCAGTCCTAGCAAGTTAACTATCCGTGAAATAAAACAATTTCAACGGATTAAAACGCGAAATTTATTTTAACTATCTTCCTTATCATGATTATCGTCGGTTTAAATTTTCACTTGGTTTTATGCTGTCGACGTTTTAGATAGTGTTTTATTGTTTTATGGTTATATTTTTGATGTGAGCGTTGGATTCCTTTCTTAGCGTCAAAGTACAGAATTAGCACCCTGCGTTACGGTACTGCGCACTAGCCTTTTTCATTTTTTTTAATTGACTGCCAAAACCTAACCATTGTATTAGATTTTAAAATACTTACCAGGGTTATTCTCACTTTAATTAATTTTCTTATAATACTAAGAGAGTATGGAGTTTGGAGAGTTTTGAGATAATAATAAATGAAAATCCTTTGGCTTTTGATTTTCAGCTACATTATAAACTCACCAAATAGAAATATAGATAAAGAAACAAAGAAGTAAAATATTCAATATAAAATAACCAGACATAACGAAGCATCAGTATTTTAAAAATCCATTAGTTATGACATTGTTATTGAATTTTCCTGAAACGAAAATCTATTAGAAAAATTCAAAGGCGGTCATTGACTTCCCATAAGCACCAATTCACAATTTCGTTTGAAGACTACCGCCTTCTAGTGCAAAGCTGAAAGTCCAAGTATTGTGTTAAGCGAGGTCCTGGCTTCGAATCCCGAAGAATAACAATAACTTTTTAGTTTTGTCTGACTGGGTAATGTAGCTGATCCACTACTTGTCTGTAAATACGTCCCTAATTGTCTTACGTAATTTATTGTACGTACAGTAAATTGAGGTCTTGTTGGTTGGAGGTTGGGTAATTTTATTGATTTACATATTGTAAATTCTTGTAATTTGCGTTATTGACTTAACTAAAATGAAAAATATACAGAAGTTGATCTGTGAGACAGACAGATTTATGTGTCTGCTCTAAACATAGGAGGATTAACTCTCTGGTTTTCAGTTCCTTGAAATCCGATAAAGTTAACCGTGAAACAGCATTGATAAATAAGACGAAAAATTTGAAAAGATAACTTTATTTAACAAACAAGCTGAGTTTTACAATTGGATTAGACGTATTCTTTAAATCTCAAGTATCGTCACTATCTTTGCGAATAGATAAAGCTATTTCCACTTCGTTATCGTAACGACACGATAAATATGAATAATGATAACTGAGTGCATTTTCGTTATTTTTTGGTCGTTGTGACTTATTGAAATATTTGACATAATGTATGTATGCATCTTTGTAAGATCTAAATGTAATATTTAGTTTTTACTGTTTAGTGTGTTAACGTTTTCTGTTATATACTATCTATAGTTTTTTGTTGTGTTAGTATTTGATATCATTGTAATTTACAACTTATTGCATTTTTTCTCTCAGTCTCGTTGACTTTTATTAATTTATTGTTATTTGTTTTCCTTTTCTTTAAACAAAGGTTGTCTGGAAGAAAGAAGGCGATAAGGCCGCCTTTACACTAACTCTTTAATGTAATTAATTAATTTCGCATTACTATATTTGTATTTTATGTGTTTGTGCAATAAAGTGTTTTATTATTATTATTATGTATTGAAAAAGGGAATTGGGCAAACATTAAGCAAGTAATTATTTGTTAATTAAATAACGTTTTCTAGAAAATTTTTTACATTTTTATGTAATTTTTATAATATAGGAGAACAACTAAGCAAGGTACTTGATGAAAATTGGAGTAATCACGTCTTATATTGAGCTAAAATGCGCTGTTGACCCAATTCGGCTTGGGTCGTTCCGAAATTTACAAAACGAAACACCCAAATGCGTATTTAAAGTTCGCCATTTTCTAGTTCTGTTCAAGGCCTCAAAATTGTAAAATTCCTGCTAGTCATTTAATGTCAATTTTTTCATATTAGATTTGTTAGTAGAATGCTTTATTACCCCTTGACGAACCATTTACACATTTATATACGCATATGCTCTCAGTTTAACTCACATATTTCTTTATAATATACCTTATAATTAAATGTCTTTCCAAAATAAATTTTATGTACACATAACTAGTCTACAGTAGATTCCTTCAACACGTGAACGATGATATGTGACATGTGTACTTTATGAATGAATTGTAATGTCTCATAGTGATGTATATATGTACGATATGCTGTTTTGAAGCCCAAGAGATTTGCAATGGAGTCACGTCCATCAACCATAAAACATGTCACACGTGTTTCATATTGGGACATTTAACGGAACTCCACTTTCTTGTATGACGATAATTTTCCACTTTCCATAAATTTAATGAAATTGTCTCCAAATTATTAGGCTTTTATAAACCATAGATCAACAAAGGTTAATCATAAACAAAATATGTAGATTATAGAAAAAATATTTTTCGGGATAATGTATCCATAGTTAATAAAGAAAAAAATATTTTGTAATGTTAAAGTTAAGCATCGTAAAGTTGATATTTCATTTATTTTTACAAACCTTTCTTTGAGATATACATTCTAAGATAGAAAAATCTTTAATTAATTGAAATAATTTGTAACCTTCTCTGTAAGTCATTGTAGTTTGAAGAATATGTAGGCTGTGTTGTTTATGTAGACAGAACGCATTTAAATAAAACAGTTCTAATGGATTAAAACGCTAATATATTATTTTAATAAAGCTGTCGCTCCGTGCCCACGGCTGCTGCAAAGCATACAAAACGGTAGGCCGTAGTTAAAATATTTTGTGTTTTAACCCGTTAATAGGTTTTATTTGAATATATTACTATGGCATAAAAAGCAGACAATCCACAGACACACAAAGGTACATCTATATTATACGGAAATATAGACTTACTAAAAACCTCACAGTTTGCATATAAGATGAAAAATACGTAGAGATGAAAACAGGTTGTGTTTCCTTGTTTAATTACATACGCCTTGTTTGGATTTGTTCACTACGAACGTCTGCAGCGCGTAATTTTTGCTGTATCCAAAGCCAGACAGGTTTTAAGTAGCCAAGTTACGTTAATAATAGATGTTTCAATACACGTTACAAAGATAGATATACAACAAAAATGGTTGGACACACTATTTACATTATTATTATTACTATTATTTTTATATCAATTGATTTACAATTTTCTAAAACATGTTGGAGCACGTCTGGAAAACTCGATATTAAAGCGCAATATCGAAATTCAGACGGGGTCACGAACCACAGGTGTAAAAACTACATAACCTTTACATTTGTAGAAAGAACTTTGATACGATTTTTAAAATTTATTTAATTAAATCCAATCTGACCTTGCAATCTTAAAATATATACTGTCGTAGACATATTTAGGTAATTTGAAGAGGAATGGTGCTTTTATAAATATTTTTGGTTCCTTGGTCCGTTTTGCCAGTGCACGCAACGAAAGTCCCCAACGATAAACAATTCAACTTTTTGGTCCCAGTTATAGCCTTCCTCGATAAATGGTCTATACAACACAAAATAACATTTTCGACTCGAACCAATAGTTCCTGAGATGAGCGTGTTAAAACAGACGAGTTTATAATATTAGTATAGATGAGGTATATATTTGTTGTATTTTTAATGTTTAAATGCCTTCAAATCTGAAATGCTAAGTATGTATTCTATGAATATACACATACGTACAAGGAACTTAATTGCCAAGTAATAAATTAATAGTTACCAGTCGTTACAACACAATACAATATTCTGTGTGAAAAGAGACAAACAGAGCTATTTATGTCACCACGCGTCACTGATTCTTGGAACAAAGCTATATAACCATAAACTTTCAAAGTATTGTGCATTCGTTCATTTCAAGAATTTACCTACATTTTTTACTAGCATTTCATATTTTTTAAGCCATTATTTATAATAGTATGTAACTTCTTTTATACTTTGTAGTTATGTTACTATGAATGTTAAGTACAAGTTAGATATAAATTAAATACAAATATAAGCTTTAAGTTAATTGTCAGTATTTTTTTTCTGTGTTTGAAGAACTTGTAAGAAACTTACTGCTGGGTTATACTAGTCTGTATGTACTTACAATATAATGAGAGCACTAAACAATTAATAAAGGTTAATTTATGAACAAAATTTCATATAATTTAAAGCCAGCTTAAGTTCCTACGATAATTTCTAAGCCACGCTTCATGAAAAATACGCATCAACAGTCTACAATTAAAAACGTTGTGCATTTAAACTACAGATAACACCTGTTGACTTAATTATGACAATTTACATTCGATTTACTAAGTGATGTTTTAATTGGCTATTTCTTCTATACTTTTACCGTTTACGGGTCTTAATCTAAGGTCGCGGTCTCACGGAAGTCACCTGTATTTGTTTTTAAAACTATTTTTTAAGTGAAATCAATGAACCAAGGTTGCCATGTCGACAGAGTAGAAACTGAAACAAATTCAGCCTATATCGGCGACAACTATATTGCAAAAGATTTATTTTAAAATAACCTTAATATTAAAATCTGACCCATTTACTTAACAAGTTTAACTACGAAGCTTGTTGTCGCCAAATCGGCCAAGTTGTTATGAAACTTCTTCGTCCCAAATTTCTCGGTTTTTGTATAAGTTTTATATGAGTGATGCTAATTCTACTAAAGACTGTCTTAAATTTGTAAGTAAGGTTTTTAGGCCTTATTTTCGTTATTGTTTTTTAAATATATTTTATGGCCTAATAACGAGACATTTAAGCCAATTCGTTATTGTTGTTTATAAATACAGTTGCCTGTAGCAAATTAAGCACAGAGTATATACAGTTGTTATATAGTTTGGAAAAAAAGCCAGTGTTGCCAGCAGAAATATTGCATACATATACATATTTTTTAATTTTCACATAATATAATTAATTAATAAATTGTGTAAGGCTTTCACGGCCATCGTTTAGCATATCATTGTCTTTCGGGCTGTTCGGCCGATGTGAGCGAGAGGAGATGTTAACTCCTCGATATTAAATCGAATATGATTAATTAAATTTAAAAATTTGTTGTTATTATTGTTTTTCTGTCAACATAGACTAGTTGAATTTGCGTCTTATACGAATGCCCCGAAAAGAAATATTGCATGCGTCACTAAATTATTTCGATGGCTTTGTTAGGTGTCTAAAATAGGCACAGATAAATTATTGATGAGGTATCGGGTTTAAGCAAACTTTACATTGTTGAAAAGTTTGTGCGTGACTGAAGATCGATGATATTTTGTTTTTGCACCGTCCTTCTACGCATGTAGAATCGATTATACATATGTATCGATTATAGGACACATATTTGTCGCCCACATTTTAACATTTTATGCCATTGTTTTAACTGTTAATCAAAACTAAAGAAAAGCGTTTCCAATTTGTTTTTCTCTTTTACCGATAAGATTTTCTTTCTGTCCCATGAAAATATTTGATACTAGAAATTAATGATAAATTAAAATAATGATTGACATATGATTTTTTGTTCGATCGCATTGTCCACAATTACGGAAGAAACATTTTCACGGTGTTTATCATTGGTTAAGCTAAGCTTTTTTACGTCCGTCTAAAAACTTATTTTGCCTTACGTCACGCAGACAACATCGTGTTTACAGTTAACATTAGAAGGCTAAGCCGTTTTATTTCTTAATAGAAAACTTGTGTCCATTGTATACGTTCTCTTTATGTAATACTTCTTAGAACTCAATACGGATGGTGATCGATGAAATAAAACCCGAGTTAGATAATAATCGAGTTGTAATTGGATACCATCAGTCATCAAGGTGCATGCGGCCTCGATTAAGCTTCTTATATTCAATGTAATATGGAAATTAATATATAAAAATATTGATAAAATGAACTCTATTAGTTACGGTTGTATTTTATTAGTAGCACTTACGTAAATAGATTAAACAGACGTTTATATTATTAGCGATTAGTTTTAAATTGCAAATAATTTTGACTAGTTATTTAATTCCTAGTGTAGTCGGCACTATCTTGGTTGTCGTAAATAAATGTATTTAGAGCGTAGGTCGGTATTTTATGCAAATGAGTTATTATTGTCACGATTTTCTTGGCTTTATTTAAGTATAAATTATAATCGAATCATGAAATTTATCCCGAAGAAGAAATTATCAACACAAATTTAAACTCCATCTTTGTTTGATCAAATCGATAGTTATTTGTTCACATGGCAAGCATTTATAAAGAAAAATTGCGTCAAAGACGATATAGAATATACTACGTCAGACGCCCTGCGCGCTACATAACTTACATACCTAATTCAAACAATTTTCAAATTTACGATAGCTTAATATATTTTTTTATATAAATAAGTTTAGTAGTTTTAATCATCGCTAGGTTAGGACTTTCTGTTTTATTTACATAACTAGCTGTGTAACCGACTTCGTCCGCATACAATAGTTATTTTCGTCATTAAAATTTGTTTTCGCAAACCTCTTGTTCAACTCTATAAATGCTGTTACCCACGACGTCGTCCGCGTCCCTTCATTCTTGCAAGTTAATCTTAAAGGACATATATTGTCGTGGGCATTTCTTAGATCATTTAAAGAGGAATCATTCTTTCATACACATGTTTTGGGTATCTTGAATCGTTTTCGCAGCGTACGCATCGGACACCCACAAAGAATAATTCCCGTTTATTTCACATTTGTTGCTGTTTCTTTGCTCCTTACTCACAGTGCGTGTTATAACTTCTCCTCGATAAATGCTCTAACTAATACAAAAATATTTTTTCAAATCGAACCAGTAACTCCTGATATTAGCGCGTTCAAACAAACAAACTCTTCAAGTTTATATATTAGTATAGAAGTATAGATAAAAATAGTTATCCTTAGAGACTAAAATTTCAAATTCACAACAAAGTACTGTAGAACGAGGAAAATGTACGAATACACTTTTAGACAGAAATGGAATGAAATTTCGTTAAGTACCTTATACGTTGGGGAAACACGCAATTTGCATGATCCTATGCGCCGGTTGCATGCTAATGCGTGTGTTCCAGTAAGGCTGTTTAATTCAGCCTTATTTAGGCACGTTGGCGTTACTATTGTCTGTGTATGTTCTAAAGCTCGTCACGATACATTGTGCAATAGCCAGAACATCTTGTGTGCTTCAAAACGCATACAAGATTTAGGCTGATCGCAAACTTGCGACTTTCAGCCTTCAGTATGGTCGTTTTCCTAATAATAAGAAGGTATTTCAAACATTAAATACTATCTGTAGTTTACGCGAGTAGTTAAACGCGTTAAAGTGTTTTATTTAACCTAAAATAACTTTCAATATTCTCGCTTTTTGAAATCGGAATATCGGAAAGATTGTGTTTTTATGCAGAAGGTTACAAAGGTAATAAAACTAAATCATTCCGAAGAATAGTGGCTTAGACGAATTTTCTTGAATATTTTTTGGATACTCTTAGACAAAACATTTTACTACTTGTTCCTACTTAAATAAATTTGGTTAACAAGGATTTGGTTTCTTTGAAACGAAAAGACGAGACAGATGATAATGATGGCAATGATAATTATTATTCGTTGTTAAATTTTGGAGATTTTAAAGTATTCATTATCCATGATAGTGCTATATATTGTCTTGGCTTAAAGGTCTCGTTACCAGGCCAGAGAATATAAAAAAAAAACAACTATATATTGTCGTTGAAATGTGTTTAATCTATGGCTAATCAACAGCTAATGAATTACAAAAGCACTATACGTCTATAACTATTTATTTATTACTAGAGGCTATCTAAATTTACGTTATTATATTAACACTGTGTCTAGAACGCTGTGGATGCCGGGTCTAATCCGTGTTTATTTGTTGGAGTCATCATTTACAGTATTAACGATATTAAAGACATGTGGTAAATATTAAAAATTTCACAACTTGACAATTGTCTTATGGTTAGAACGATTGACAGCAGGTCCCCGAGGTCCACAGTTTAAACCCCAAACCAATATCATGCGCTATTTTAGTACTCTAAATAAGTAATAAAACTTCTACCTTGTATAAACCCAAATAGACGTCTTGTACAACTATGAAAACATTCTTAACGGTCCAAATTGCTTATTTTGAGACCAAGGTTAAGTCGACGAACGTAATAAAAAGTTGCTGAAGTTGAAATAAGCAAGAAAGACAGTAGAGCCGGGACATTTTGTTCAAACCAAAATTTTTAAAAATATTTTAACTTACATTTTTACTAATTATTATAGCCTTAAGAAGATAAAGAAGGTGTCAGAGTTGACATATATAAAATTAGGTGTTTAAAGTTTGCATGTACTAAAATTTGTACGTCATTTTGAAACCATTATGAACGTTTCGTCCGCTCTTTAGATACCTTTAGTAGCTATCATGCCCTACTAAACGGTCTGTTGACCTACTAATTTAATATTGTTTTTTTTAGTAAAATAGATATAGATGATTTATGGATATTCAGAGAATATGGAATTTGGATTATTATTTGTGTTGTTATGTGACAGATAAGATTACGCGTTGTAAGATAAATTTAAGATGGAGAGGCAAATTTTTTTTATTGTTATTATATTCTCGAATCAAAGACGTAAAAGTTTAATATTTTATCGTTTTTTACTTTTCATTTATATTAGGCTTTAAAGCTAAAATGGTTAATTTTATACTCATATCCAAAATGTCTTGAAGACAAATATGATGTCACCAATTGGGAGCCGATTTACAAACCATGTATAAAAATCATTTCCAAATAAGTTTAACTAATATATCGCGTTTTAAACCGTTAAAGTGTTTTATTTAAATAGATTAGTCTTAGTTATAAATATATATACACATGACTGCTTATATTACATTATAAAACGCAAAGATCAAAACTAAATACAAAAAGGGAAACTAACTCTACCATCAATTTGCTGCTGTCTATTATTTGTGGAAAAACACATTCAAAGTACAATGCAGTTTCCCCTACCTGTACGAATGGGGGCATAAAGACTTAGACATATTTCTGTGTCTATATCACTCACTCATGGTAGCGTTCTCCATACATTGTAAACAATGTTTTGTACATTGTAATTACTGACGAAAAATATATAAAGGCATTAAAAAAAACGTGAAGGATGTCGCTTGTAGTTTATTCCTAACGACTTAAAATTTTAGATCTTAAAGTGGAATATATATACATACATCGAATCGGCATTTAATATACCCTCTCGAAGTAACGAGAAAATATTTTCCAATATTAAATAAAATCACAGAATCAGAGGTCAACGTCTTCAATTAAGATGACCGCGAGTCAATTGTCTCAGCGAAATTGCTCGTTATAGGTCCTTCTTACAGTTTTTCGCATTTTAGCACTTATTTCTTTAAACAATAATCGCGTTTTTTCTGTGCCAATCAGCTTTCGTACTTATTGAAAGTAGTTATAGAATGAGGGATGTAATAAAAATCGTTCATAAAAACGACATTTATGGTAGAAATGTTCTGTAGGCGCCAGACTGAATGGTTACTTGGCTTTCGAATTTATAAATTCAGTTCAATTTAATGTAAAAGATACCTAGCTTAATATTAATATTACCTACGTATATTTCTAATTTAATTATCGTCTTGTTATTTCGCTTTTCCCCTACCTACGTAGTACTACTTAGAACTAATTGTTTGTACTTTCTCAAAAAGTAATGATTTGAAACCGTACAAAAAAACTAATAGCTTCTTTACTTGTAATATATACATTGTATTTGGTAAGACCAGCAGCGAAAACATTGTACAAATGAGGTTTAATTTATAATATTTCTTTATTATCTGTGGAACAAATTTGGATCTGTGAAACAGTCTAAAAATCTTTCTTACGTTATATTTTTGTTTAAACCTTCGTAAATGAATAAAAATATAATCTTTCTTTTTCGTCTCTAAGTTTACACGGTCGATAAAAGGTTCTTCTATGAGATATAGTCTATAATATTCGTAACACACTGGTCAAAAGGTGGTTTATGATAAATGACGTCAATATTTAGGTTATAGTACTTGCCAAAGCTTCTAGTACCGGACACCTAACTTGAAAACCTATTTCAATCAAATACTAATTAATACATTTTTTTTACAGAGGAAGGGCACATGCGACAGTTTGACTTCTCTCTAGCTGCTCTGCTCATGTGCTGTGGCTTTTTCATTATGTACCTTGTAGAAGAGGTTGTACATATGTACATCCATCACAGGTATGTTTATATACCAATAACCAAACTTTTAGTCTGTTATGAATTTAAAAAGTATATAGTCTGTAACGGTAATATAGGATATAATACTTTCATGTAAACACTACTATATTCTTCTTAGATATTTTGTATTTATTTAGGATAAGCCAATAATTATTATAGTAAATAAATCATTTACTTGTTAAAAAAAGAAAAAAAAAAAAAAAGGGAAAAAAAAAAAAAAAAAAAAAAAAAAAAAAAAAAAAAAAATTTTCGACCGGCAACTTGAACCGGCATCGAAGCTTTCCGTGCTGTTGCTCTACCATTGAGCTACCGAGACACCTCATGCGAATTTTTTCAGCTTTTGAAACCGGATAATAAATCTATAGTAATGTTAGCTTCAGTTAAGAAATATTGGGGGGGGAAGAAAAAAAGAAAAAGGGGGGGAAAAAAAAAAAATTTTTACAAGGGGGGGGGGGGGGGGGGGGGAAAAAAAAAAAAAAAAAAAAAAAAAAAAAAAAAAAAAATTTTTTTTTTTAAAGGCTAGGCTCGGGGAAAATCTATATAATTAGCTTAAAATCTATATATTTAGCTTCGATATGTCTTATATAAACACTTATAAACAAGTACTCAATAAATGTTAAGGTTGAAACAATTCGACGATGAAGTGTAGGATTCGGTAGCTCAATTGGTAGAGCAACAACACGGAACGCTGACGATGCCGGTTCAAGTCCTGCCCGAGTCTTAATTTTTTAAAATTTATTATCGATTTTTATTTCAAATAGTGCCATCATGTAAAAGATATTAAAGTTTTCAAAGTTGGCAATTCTTGTGTGTTATTGATCACCTCCAATATTTTAGGGAAAAGAGTAACGGTTCAGTGGCACCCTTAGTTCGGAACCTGAGTGTGAGGAAGAGCCGTAACGGTACAGAGGAGAATGGAGTCCAGAGCGTCACCAATTCTACATCAGACCTTATCGATCCAGCTTCGATTACCAGGCCGAAGGTAGAGTTTGGCTTACGCGTTACACGTCAAATTGCATATTAGTTAAATCTCAAAAAGGTTTTTTTACCTGTCAAACATTTTTTACACTCTAGAACTTGCATTGAATAAAATTACGTATAATATAATACTTCAGTTGTTGTTAATTTTAATTTATTGTACCTACGTATTTGCATACGTCGACCGTTTGATAACGAATAAATATTTAGTAAATATAATAATGCTTTTATATACCTATTTGTAATTCATTTTTACTATTCAAAAAGTATGTTTTAGCACTAATGACATTTAAAGAGTGTAAAATTAATTAAAATTCAAATCTTTTCTTTTCAGGACGTAGAAGTGAATGGACACAGCCATGCGCATGGGCACACGCATATGCCTGTCCATAATGTCGACAGCGTTACCGCGGCCTTGCGTGGTCTTCTTATTGTCCTGGCGTTATCTATTCACGAGCTGTTTGAGGGACTTGCCGTTGGTCTAGAATCTAGCACCTCTAATGTGTGGTAAGGTTTCGGCTAATTATTATCTGAAGTTTAAGTGCATATATGTATAATTTAAACCACTTTCAACGGTTTAAAACGCGAAATATATCAATTAAGGTATTTTTTGCATAATTAAACTAGGGTTCGACTTTTAAAATGCTTTGGAGCAGCCCCCCGTGACCACGAAAATATATCTCACATTTAAAACCTTTAAGTGTTATTATGTGTGCTTATTTGTGAACACACATAGCGCCATCTGAAGGAAGGTTTTCTTTTGTTGTCTACCATTCAACACGAGAGGGCCTTTTCTAGAACATAATTGCAATTCCACACTAGATGGCTCTTTTCTTAACAAATATAGTAAAATACAGTTTTTTATCTTCACCTTCCGTGTGGTACGTAGTTTAGTATTTGTTCTTAGGTTTGAGTCCCGAAACTAAAATTATCGTATCGTTATCGTTGCATTGTGTTCGGGGTACTAGAAACAACACACCTGAAATGGGCTTACTTGTGCCACTGAAGACAAAGGACACAGAAATGTGCTTATTTTTACACGTTATTACTCAATTGCCTGGTAACAGGATTATAATTATGTTCTTTTTCTCTCACAGGTACATGTTGGGAGCAGTGTCTGCACACAAATTGGTTATTGCCTTTTGCATTGGTGTAGAATTGATAGCTACACGTACAAAAATGTACTTAGCAATCATTTATATATCTACTTTTGCTCTTGTATCACCGCTCGGTATTGGCATCGGAATATTACTTGTCGGCGGTGAAGGAGCCACTGCAGCTGGTTCTTACTCCGTCATCCTCCAAGGTCTGGCATCTGGTACACTGCTTTACGTCATCTTCTTTGAAATCTGGAAGAGCGACAGATCCGGTATTTTGCAGTACTTCGCTGCTTTAGTAGGATTCGGTCTTATGTTCGGACTACAGCTATTAAGTAAGTCTTATATGTCATTATTATCATTAGTTCAATAAAATGAAGGATTTTTTAGTCTACAGATAGGCATGGAATTCTCTTGATGGGAGGTGAAATGAATGAAAAGACCAACAAGCCCGTGGAATGAAAAGAATACACATTATCACAGTAACTTAAAAAACAAAAAAAAATTGCTACTATGGTTTGAATAAAAAAACCTTTTCGGTCGGGTAGAGCACAGAAGGTCACCGATGTTATTAAAAACTTCAGAGTTGTGCGCACTGAAACGATTTTGTGGTTAAATAGAACAAAGCTAATAATTTTTCTTTTTTCCAGCACCACATTCCCACTCCCACGGTCACACTCATGGTGACGGGGACCATGGACACTCGCATGACAATTCCACAGGACACGAACACAGTCATGATCACGGTCACTCTCATGACTAATCATAATTATATTTTTGATGTTTTGAAATAAGTTGCGCGGTATTGTAACCTTGTAGTTGTACCGTTCTTTGTAAATATATTTTAAAGTTTAGTATCACGTAGATAATATGATTATTGTAAACGCACAATTCGTTGCCTGACCTGTGTAATAGTAAACAATATTTTTATATCTGTATTTAACTAACAAGATATCCTTGATTGGACTGGACGATCATTTTTGCATTTACTTATAGTAATTCAAAAATTCTAACCGCTCTGCATGAATACAGTTAAACTTATGTAGAACGCTATAATGTATTGCAATCGTTTTAAATATACAGAGAAATGTGCCTTTAATATTATTTAAATTTAATATTCGGTAAGCAAATAGCTTTTTACATTATATATTTCTATATATTGTCATGATATGTTATAATTAAGCCGATTATAAAACCTATAGCAGTATTCATATTTATTGTATAAGCTTAAAATAAGAAAATTTTAAGAGATGACGTAGGACAGAAGATTTTTAATAAAAGACTGTCTAGTCACTAGGTAAATATTGCAATGCACCTTTTTAGTTACAAACATTAAATGATGTCCATATTTATAATTTCTATTTCATAATCTGTGACAAGTAAGTCAAGTAAAAACGGAGTTCTACATCCACTATAAAAAGAAATGTATACATTCAATTACTGTTATTAAAGTAAGCAGAAAAATATAATTCACCCTTTGATAAAAAAAAAAATTCTGTATTGCCAACATTTTATTAGTTTGCGTGTTCACAATTAACGCCATCTATTTAATACTTTACTGTAAATATATAAGTTTATAATTAATCTAGGTTGGTTTTTCATTAATGACTTTTATTTTTACAAATAGGCCAATTAAACATTATTTGCTTTGTGAATGTGTCTGTGATAATGATAAGGTGGACAAGGCTTGTAATAACATTCTTTAATTTGATTAATATTTATTTGTGCGTAACAAAGCCGGTTTTAACAATGTCAATCTATACAGAACGCCTTTAAAATGTTGCTTTATTTGTGTAAGGATAAGCAATAAAAATTAAAACTTAATAATATTTTAGCGTAAGAATGTATTTTTTACATTATTTAATAGCATAGAGAGTAATAATAGTAAGAATATAAATAAAAGTAAGTAATAAGTTTTTCTTGTTGTTCTTTATTTTCGTATTTACTAGAAAATTCATTACTATATACTTATAAATATCTTTTTTATTATTTAATACCTTTAATTACTACAATAATAACAGACAACATTCTGGGTTCGAAAGTTTAGTGGAAGCATACGTAAATAACGATGTTGAGGGGCTGAGGAAAAACTTAGGGGTACCTATATAATTGTAAATTACTAATATAAAAAAAAAACTTCTTGCAATTAAGAGCCCTAAATTTTTTTGGCAATAACGTTAATTGGGCAATTAAATATTTATTATGTTTGATCCACTCTCTTATATTTTTAATCTGTGAAAAACACAATTACAATATTATCTATATGTCTCAGGCGCAACGAGTAGGTAATATGACGTTATCTGTTGAGTATTCGTTACAGCCTAAAGGCTAGTCTGGATCCGGGTTAGTCTATGGTAATAGAATGTAATAGGTAATTATTTTATCAACATTTATCTAGCGAGTGATTAACCGATAGTTAATTGGTAGGTAATTAGTTAATTTAAAGAAGTATTTTCTCTTTTAAATCCATATATTCTCGTAAGTCTCTTAATTTAATAAACTTACTGTTAAAAGTAACAGGACTTTACTATTTTAAAAGCAAAAGTATTTTATATTTATTCTAGCCTAAGCAGTCTAAGGTTAAATATGTTATTGCGAAGAGATCATAAACATGCAAAATAGAAAGTTTTATGTCGAAGTGAAATTATGCATATTATTTAACCTTGCATAATAAATGTATGGATATTAATCGAAAGTTGATAAATAACACCTATGATCTAATAACTGAATCGAAATTATTAAGCAACATGTTAGTTTAACTTTATATTTTGTTGGCGACGAACGAGTCTTAATCTTAAAAAGTCTTAAAATGAGTTTAGCACTTGAAGCCACCGTTCGCATTTCTCCTATTTGTGAGAGTATGTTTCTGGTTAAATTATTTTTAAATATTAAGAAGAAGTGAAGTATCTTAAAGTTCTAAACCTTTTATTTGTTTTGTAAATGTAACAGCTACAATCATTTGCATCTGTGTAGTATGAGAAATTGTGTAACCCATCCTCAAGTTAGTATCCAATAATAAAGTAAGTTTCTCATTATGTACATCTTATGTTTACAGATACCGAACAGAGATACACTTACCGCAGGATGTCAAATTCAGGGTTAACATCAGAAGCTCAGCTGCGCTACATGATCCAATGGTTTGAAGAGTTCAGTGAATTGCAACGGGAGGATTTTCTACCAATATTAGCTGCAGCTCATGGAGATAAGTTAGATCAAGTTGCTACTGGTGTCTCCTCATTGTCTTGTGAAGACAAGCCTCTCAGCTTATTTCAGTGCCGTGTAAGTATGTGTTTAATTACTTTGGCACAAATGTCTACTTATTCTTATATGTGTATCAATTAAAATAATTAAAGGCAGTTTAACATTTAAGTGACATATTGTGGTGCCTAATTCACTGAGTTATTTCATTCCTGCAAAGCACTAAGTTCAACAAAACAGTATGTAAACGTATTTTGTTAGTTTGAGGTCAGGATTCATTTAATGCATTTCCAAACCTTGTAATTATTTATTTTTTTTTTACAGATAAAACTGTTTAATGAATGGTATCCCACATGGAGCGATGAATTAAGAGAAAGATTAATCAAAGCTGTGACTGAAACAGATGCCCATTTTGGGGAAAAACTACAAGATATACTTGTGAATGGCATAAAAGTGAATGGAGTTGATGATTTCTTCGCAACTGATTACAGTACGAATGAAAATCCAGAAACTGTGGATGGTGATGAGGACCGAGATAGTTTACCAACCCAAGAGGTTGTAGTTGAAATTGCTGCGGCATCTTAAAATTGTATTATTTATCATTGGTATGAAATCTCATTCTATAATAGTTATAACCCAATATATTATGCACAATAGTGGTAAAATGCATTTAGTATCAACTTTATTACTACTACTGTAGTGCATAGAACTTGTATTAGTCTTATAGTAACTAACTTTAGTATTAGAAATCATTCCTGCAGCCTAAACATTCCATTTATATTTTCTTTATATTAAATCTGTTTATTTATTTGTATTAGGGTATTTTTTATTTCCAAAGATATGAATCTGATTGAGTACAAATCTTTGTGCCAAGTGCAACTTTCTATGTTGCCTCTGCGTCAGTGCTTAGAGAAATTAGAAGAATTGACGACATGATAGGATATACAGTTCAATGGTGGTAAGACCCAACTAGCTTGGTGGGTAACGAGTTTGAATCATATTCTTATGTTTCTCTAAGGATTGAAGCAAAATGGAGTCTGAAAATTAATATATTCAGTATATTTTGTACCTATTATGTGTAGATTATAATTTTTAGTGATACAAGGTGCTGGCTATGTGTGAGTTGAGTGAAAGTTTTTCTAATGTGAGCATTTCGTTAAGGCGAATGCCCGTTTCAGGCCACTAGAGGACATTGAACATTAGAAAAAATGCTTTGGTCAGAAGTATTGTAATCATTTAAATAAACACCATTGTAATTAAAATTTACCCGTTTTATTAGGTTTATTGAGATAAAGGTAAAACAAATGCTTTGGTCAGAAGTATTGTAATCATTTAAATAAACACCATTGTAATTAAAATTTACCCGTTTTATTAGGTTTATTGAGATAAAGGTAAAACAAATAAATTATGTCCATTTTTGGCCTGAGACCAAAGGGCATTTGGGCGTTTCGTTTTAACAATTATCTAAATAAAATATAATTTCTTGTATATGCAGTTGTTTTATTATGTGTACTAAAAGTCAAATACACATTGCTGTGCTTGACGCATAGGCCGATGCCTGAGGCACTGCACTAAAGACAATAATTTTCAAGGATTCAATCCCCCCGTGACCACGGCGGCTGCAAAGCAACCGCAACGTCGGACCGTAGTAAAAATATTTACACTAATATATTTCTCGGTTTAAACCGTTAAAAGCTTTTATTATATTATTTAGGTGTATTCAGCCGCATAAGCAACAAAGTACGAAACGCTAAATGCCTCAATACCGTGTCATCTACTTAACACGTTGATATGAAACGTTTGAAATGGCTCGGATAATAACGAAAATAATCTTGCATTATTTTTCCTTGTATGTACGAATTTCAAGGATACAGCAACAAACTTGTTATTTGTTGTCTTACTATCTGACCAGTGGCGTAGCTATCGTAGGGCCTGGTGGTGCAATACACCAGGGCCCCGGAACTTGGGGCCCCTCTTACCTCATATTTGAAAATATATTAGCGTACAAGGATTCTTTTAACGTATTTATAAACTGGTATTGTTGCTATTTATAATTTTGGAGGTTCATTTAATTTAAGCTAGGCTGAAAGAGGGGCTGAATTAGGCCCTAGGATTAGGAATACAGGGGCCCATGTAACCTAGCTACGCTACTGTATCTGACAGTGTTAATTATACGAATTACAAACAAGTTTATCGTACCCGTTGCGTACGCTGCGAAGACGCTTCAAGACACCCAAATATGTATGACAAAATGATTCCTCTTTAAATTATTTATAAATGATTGTAAGGTTAATTAAATTATAAGTTAACTAATATACACTCCGTTTTAAACTGTTAAAAGTGTTTTGTAACGTCACTGTTATTTTTGTTGCATGTAACAATTTGACAAGCATAACCAATATAAATACCTACTAGACTATAATCGGTGGTCGTACCCACACATTTGATTTTATCGAATGTGTAGCCGAAATTCGGTTTCGTTTAAAACTACATCTTTTCCGGTAATGTTTTGAGTAAAATAAACAGCGTTATCCGATTTTTTATTAAAAAAAACCTAAGGTTCAATATTCGATAGTATCCAATTCCGGAAATATGATACTCGCGTGTAAATTGAGGGTACGCCAGAAATAATTCTGCAGGGGTCTGGACCGAAGGAGTTGACACCGAAGAGGTACCAGTTTCGTTCCTTATTTTTACTCCATAATTTGCGCATGAGACCGCCACCTGAATCTCCTTTGCAATTATTTTCTGCTCTAGCGCATATTTGTGCATCTGTTATACTTACTCCATAGGGGCGGTATATGTGCTTACAAACTTTGAGTTTGGTGACTGATATCTCGGTCTTAAGTTTTATACCAGAATTTGACCCTGAAAAAGTATCTGTTACGACAACGGTTTAAAACGCGAAATGCGATTAGTTGTGAAGTGTATATGTAAACCTATAAATTAAAAAACGATTATAAATAAAAAAAAATACAACTTGGCAGGACTTGAACCGGCAATCACAACGTTTCGTGCTGTTGCTCTAACCAATTAAGCTACCGAGTTGGTTAAAGCAACAGCACGGAACGCTGTGGATGTCGAAAAGTGCCATCATTTACAAAAATATAAAAAAATAGTTTTCAATAGTAAAAAACCTATTTAACATAAAAAAATATTAAAAATAAATCTCACAAAACGGATTAAAACATATTGTTTATGGCACATCAAAATATATACCTAATTTTTAATACTAACTATGGTCAGGCGCTCCCCACCCTGCTACTTCCATCATCATATTTTCTTGAGATTCATTGACTGAGTCCATTATAAACGGTAGACATATCGGTTGTACAAAATCTGAAAAATTCGATGTTAATTTTGGATACAGATTTAAGATTCAAAAATGTATTTGTCTGGAAAATTAAATATATGGATTACTTGCAATAAATATAAGAAGGTACTTGTAAAATAAGGTAGTTTTTACATACACATTTTCATACATTTATTATGATTGGACCTTCTTAGAAATTTAAATACTGTAACTGCAACTATAATATATACGCGAATAAAACACTTAAACTTTTTAATATGCAAACTGTATTAGTTAGAACTTGTTTACAAATTATTATAACTACTGCCCGATGTTTTAGTGGCTTTGCAGTAGTCGTAAAGACTGTGTAGGTCTTGTTAAAAGTATTTTTTTTCATTACTGTAACTGCCCTAACTTCATAACGTCAATCAAATCAAACGATTATTTAGGTTGAAAGTAGACAAATGAATAGAACACTAACGCCCTAAGGACCGTCGTGTCGTCCGTCGTTATAGCATTTATAAGTTTAACTAATAACGCGTTTTAAACAGTTAAAGTGTTTTATTTAATTGTGCACTACTCGCGTAAATTACAGTTAGGCAATATTTAATCATACACAAATTGAAAGTATGGCCGTTCCAATAAGAATTTTTAGTTTCTTGCGCACAAATTTTTCCATTCTTATGAGGTAATGGAAAAACCAACGATCTTTTAACATTTTTTTTTGGTAATGGTATAATCTATATCTATACTAATATCTATTCTGAAGAGTTTGTTTTTTGCTTTTTTGTTTGTTTAAACGCGCTAATCTCAAGAACTAAGTATTCGAATTGAAAAATTATTTTTGTGTTGGTTAGAGGATTTACCGAGGAAGGCTATAGGCTCTTTAATAATAATACTCACCGCTGAATTTGACTTCCTCCGCCATTCGTATGAGAGCGATGTCATTAGACCGATTTATATCGCTATCATTATATCTCTCATGAGGAATAATCTTCTCAATAGGTATATCTTGTACTGGATCTGCACAGTAATCGAACTCGCAGTCCTTTTCAGTTCGTATGTCCCATTCACCGAGACGAATTTCACGCCAAAATTGCAAATTGCAAATCAATAAACGTTATTTCAGTTTCAACGGGTAGTTTTTGGTTCGAACCTTGTAAAAACGCGAAGAGTGTTTCTACACTGACAGAGTGACAGCACGGAACGCTGTGGATGTAGGTTTGAATCCTGCCCGTGACTTTTTTTGAATATAAGTCGAGTTTTAATTTATATAATGTGATTATGGAAATATATTTAAATTTTACAAGAAGAGACTTCTCCTTGTAACCTAAGTACCTATTCGTAAATAAAATCGATTTGTGAACCAGACAGAATGTCTTTGCCCTAACTTAAATAAATGGCTATATGTTGCCTCCATTAGACATATTTTATAATCACATTTGTCAGTTGGATAGGTGTTATATTTTGTTACTTACAATTTATAAGACATATTTTCTATTGTTCCCGTCACACAGTGTGCTGCCGTTAAAACATACCTCGATGATATTAAAACTCCGCCACAAAGGTATTTTGTTATGTTTCTTTCTCTAAAACCTTAAAAAATAATCGTAAGAACTTTTTTTTACATGGAATATAATATATATATTATAAAGCTGAACAGTTTTTTGTTTGAACCCGTCAATCTCGGGAACTACTGGCTCGAATTAAAAAAATATTTTTTTTTAGAACGCTATAGGGTATAAAACATTAAGCTGCGCCCAGTAGGTGCGGAAAGAAGCGGAAATGTGGAAAAAACGGGTAGTAAAGTTATTCGTGTTCGATGTTTTCTGTTTCCTACGCTGCGGAAACGGTTTATGATACCCAAAAAATATGTATAAAAGAGTTGTTCTTCTTCAAATAATCTAAAAAAAAAAATCCGGGACAGTACTATATATACAAGTTATAGAGATTCAAATATGCAATTCGACCCCTCATAATTATGGAAGAATTCACAATAGTAGCATAAAATATAATTTGAAAATTTAAATAATAAGAATAACATATATTAATCAGTAATAATGTTCTATCGCACTCAGATGAAGTCTAAATAGTATGTGTATATATAAATAAATAAACCAAAATATCAATGTTAAAACAACTATGGATAAAAAAAGATACACCTACGTTTTTCATATTTCAAAAGTGCTGTCCATGGATGTTCATTCATATCACATATATCAGTAATAAGTAGTGATGTCCCATAATCAAGTCCACAGACTGTAGTATTTGGTAGGAGAGATATCTTATTAGTTGTGTTATCTTTCAAGGGCTCTTTAGGACTCTCTTGACAGCAAATCTACAAATAAAAATATTATAGACTGGTTTTTGCCTTACAAAACACTATTTCTAAAAGTACTTACTTTGGTTGTTATATTTCCTTCAAAATTGCAACGAAGCTTTAATGATGTGTTATTCAAATAAATTTTCTCACAATCATTTACTCTTTTACATATTTCTCCATCATCACAAGTAGAATCTAAGAAAATTGATTAACAGATTATACCTATTGACTAACAAATAAATACAAATATTCGACAATACGAGATTACTTTTCTAACATTGATTACTAACTGTTAAAGCAATTATTAAATTAAACGTTTAATAATACTGTCTGTAGTTTACACGACTAGTGCACATTGAAATAAAACACTTTTAACGAAAAATATATTAATTAATTTACTTGCCCCCCTTTTACCACGGCTGCTGCAAAGCATCCGAAATGGGCCTTCGTTAACATAATTTGTGAATAAGTTGTACTAATACATTTCGCGTTTTAAACCGTTAAAAGTCTTTTATTAAAAAAAACGTTTAGTTGGACACAACGATACCTTCGCCGACTTGTGGGCCGGCCAAGATATTGTTGGAAGGACGCCCGAATGGCGAACAGCCGGAGAGAGGCCAAGACTTACTTTGGGTCGCTGCGCCAGCGGAGTATGTAAGTAAGTTTAAATACTTGATCCAACTCGCCATACTGCCTTTACCATAAAAATAAACAAAAACGTCACAAAATTGTTATTTTTGGGAAGTTAGAGAGAAGTGGAATATATGAAACGAAAAAAAGTAGTGTGTATATAATGACATTAAATTATTACCTACTTAATGTGCCATGAATATCAATCATCTTTCTTGTATTGAGAACTTACTTTTACGAGTACGTAAATTAAACGTAAGTATAATAAAAAAAGTAAAATTTTAAAAGTAGACGAGCATGATAGATTAGGTCAGGTAATCTCAAAATTAATTAATAATAAAAATATCAAAACAAAAAAATATGATAAAATATTTACCTTCAGCATAAATTATCTGAACTAGGATTAAATAGAAAAAAAAACTGTTACTTTTTACACACATTGTTAAAACAAAGTTGACCTAAGACAATAAGGTTCTAAAGACACTGTGCTAGCAACGAATACTTAGCCTTCAAAATATAAATCGTAAGAGGATAAACTTATTAAAATTCAAGCTTTGTAACTTGGAATTACCATTTCTTGAGATAAGAAAACTGTAATATATAACACACATCTAAATTGAGATCACTCATATTTACATTAAAGAAATTGCGCTCGTTGGTTTTTTTTTATATTTTACCATAAAAAGATACATTTGTACATTTATATCAAAATCGCCAAACTGCTGGACAGTTTGTTGGCGATAATGGCGCTCTTATTCTAGCAAGAAATTTTCACTTATTAAGTAGGTACATAATATTTTTTACATATGTACGTTATGTTAGGTATCTTTATGTAATCTGTTTGTGAACAATAAATTTATTTTTTATTAAAAATGACTATTTAGTTGGTTTAATGCTATCAATGTATGGCTAATAATCAAAGGGTCATGACTTCAAACCCTACCGGGTCCAAAATGTTCGTTCATAATTTTTCATGTTGGTAATCTTTATATTAAATAGGTGGTAGGTATATCGAAATTCTGTCCAGGTCACCATTGTACATAGATGAAAAAAGTCGTCAAGTTTAATCGCGTTTCGGTTTTAGTCTGTGGATTTTCGAATATTCAAACCCAAAATAGGTTGATAGCACATCTTCCATTAAGTGAAGCAGAGAAGCACGTCTGTCCTCCTCTAATGTGAAAAAGAAAACCGCAGCCTTCAATTATTTTATTTGGCCAGTCCAGTACCTATTTACTAATTTAGTGGCGCTAGACTTTTAAACCCATCAACCTACCTTAAAGCAGCGCGGTGGGTCATAGGTCTTAAACCCTATGCGAATGTTAAATCCATATTTAATAAAACACATTAATATCGAGTACTTATTTACTTCCTTTAAGTTAAATAATAAACACAAATCTTTGCTTAGCACTGTCGGTATATCAGCACTATTCTTCCATGTTTGCGAGGATCCAGTAGATATAAGCTGTGACTCTCGTGTAGACTCCGGGCCAACCCTGAGATCCGCAAGGTGACGGTCCATAGGAGACAACACCGAATACGAACCAGTTCTTGGACACCTCAGCCATGAGTGGTCCACCAGAATCACCCCGACAGGAATCCTGGCCCTCAGATCCACCAGCGCACATTTGGTTATTAGTGATCAACCGTGTTACAGCAGAATATACGGTTTTACATTCCTTGGGATCGATAATGGGCAGAGATACTTTTAATTTCACATCGGACATAGACTCTAGAAAGAACAAATCCATGATTAATTTATGCAGTAATTAAAAAAAACACCCGCTTTACAGTAGCAGCAATCAATGAACTTTTATAATAATACTTTTATTGAAATATACCGCGTAGAACCCTGATTTCGAAGAAATATCTCTTAGTTGACTTTAAGTTTTTTAATTAATGATTAAAAATATCAAAACGATGTTAAAACTAAATACTGTCTATAGTTTACGCGAGTAGTACACATTTAAATAAAACACTTTAACGGTTTAAAACGCGATATATTAGTTAAACTTATTTGAAAATGATATTTAACTTCGGCCCGACGTTTCGGATGCTTTGCAGCAGCCGTGACCCGGTCGGGCCGAAGTTAAAAATCCTTTTCAAATAAGTTTAACTAATATATCGCGTTTAAACCGTTAAAGTGTTTTATTTAGATGTTAAAACTACTTTAGATTTTTATACTTATTATAAATCATCACCGTGCAAAGATTCTAATTATAAAAGCATTGAAAAGTTAGTGTAAGTTGTCTATAAAAAAATTTAAAAATGTGACTTAAAATATTAATAAATCAAGGTTCGTTAACTTACTCGTTTCGGTTTTACCCCAGCCAGCAACCGTCATATCCCAGCCCGTATATTTTTGTTTTCTTAGGTTCTCTTCTACCGGTAAACATATAGGCTTCACAAATTCTGAAAAACATAAACTAATATCAATGCTGATTTCAACACATTATAGATAGAGTCGTAAACATTTTTAGGCGATATATAGTGTTTAATTTAAAAATCGAACATACATTGAAAAAATTTTCGACTCGGTAGCTCAATTGGTAGAGCAACAGCACGGAACGCTGACGATGCCGGTTCAAGTCCTGCCCGAGTCGAAATTTTTTTCAATTTATTTTCGATTTTTAAATTATATAGTCCCGTCTGTAGTTTACGCGAGTAGTACACAATAAAATAAAACACTTTAACGGTTTCAAATGCAATATATCCTAGTTAAACTTCTTGAGAAATATTTTTACTTACGGCCCGATGTTTCGAAGACTGTCTCCCCGTGACCACGGCTGCTGCAAAGCATTCGAAAAGGCGGGCCGTACTTTAAAATAATTCTCAAAAAAGTTTTACTAATATATCGCGTTTTGAACCGTTAAAGTGTTTTATTTAAATTATATAGTACCTTCATGTGCAATGACATGTAAAAAATATTAATGCTTTCAAATGATATATGTATAGTGTTTTTCATAAATAATTCTCTAAGAAATATTAAATAATTCTAAATATACTTTACGGAAAAGTGTGCAACACTTTACCGTAAAGTATATTTATATTACAGTGGTATCGTAAAATACATCAAAAAAATATTTTTTAAACTTAAAAATTGATTTGTTTAAAAGTTTGAGGTGTCGAAAATACAGTATTTTTCATACTATAAATTGATTAACTACAAGTCTATCAATAAAATTTGATATTTAAAACAAACAATAAATTTGTCATCAAAATTCATGCTGGATGTTAAAAATCATCAACGACCAACTTGTGTTTTGTGTGACAGTAGAAATATCGAGATTTCGTCCCGGTCACGAACAACCGTCCATAAATGGAAAAATACTTTCGGTTTCAGCTTGTGGATATCTAAGTTTGTTTTGTTGAATACTAACCTGTGAACTGTACGTTTCTAGCTAGACGAATGAGTGCAATGTCATTCTGTTGGTGTCCATCCTTAGCGTTATAACCTTCGTGGACGATGGTCTTCTCAATTGGCACATTAACGGGTGGTAGATTGCAGTCGTCGTTCAAACAGTCGATTTCGCTTGATGTGTTCCACTCGCCAAGACGAACTTCTGTTCTGTAATAAGTATTTAGCAAGATTATTAAGTACTGTCTCTAGTTTACGCAAGTAGTACACATTTAAATAAAACACTTTAACGGTTTAAAACGCGATATATTAGTTAAACTTATTTGGAAATGATTTTTAACTTCTGCCCGACGTTTCGGATGCTTTGCAGCAGCGTTAGTCAATTCTGCAAGGACCCGGCCAGTTTCGCCAAACTCCAACTTAAACGGAACAGATGGCGCTAGCGTAGCAATTTTTTACTTTGACGTCAGAGACATCCTCCATCTTTAGTCTCCCTGTGACCACGGTTGCTGCAAAGCATCCGAAACGTCGGGCCGAAGTTAAAAATCATTTCCAAATAAGTTTAACTAATATATCGTGTTTTAAACCGTTAAAGTGTTTTATTTAAAAGATTTTTAAGGTTAGCACTCCTGACTGTAACACACTATAACTAAAGGTCTAAACTAAGGTCGGGCGTAATATTACTATAGCATTTTATTTGACGGGCTTGTTGGTATAATGTTAGCAATGTGCAGCTACCATTATATAAAAGTCAACGGGTTGTGGGTTGATCCCCTCCAACATTTTCCCAATCAATTAGTAATTTTTCTGAAACATGTTGGACTTCGGATGGCACGAATATCGAAATTCTGTCCGAGTCACAAACCACTGTCCACAGATGAAAAAGCCGTGATGTTTAAACACGATTCAGCTTCAGTCTGTGCATTTCTTTATCAGCAATATACTTAGTGTTTTATTATTAACGTATGTTTTGCTGTTCTATGTAAACTGAACTGAATTTCTTAAGAAGGATAAAGCAGCTATAGAACTTGACAGAACTGCAATACTTACAGTTTCCAAGTCCTAGGTATATCGCTTCCATTGACACAATGAGCGGCTGTAAGGACATATCGCGAGGAAATCAACACTCCTCCACAATAGTAACCGCTTCCTATTCCTGTAATTATATCAAATATTAACTTGAGTTACGGTGTCCAAAACAAATAGGTCAAAACTTGGGGCATTTCTCCTCCATCAAGTCATGAATTCTATGAGGATTCTATTTAAACAGAATTAAACGATTTTAAAGCAGTTAAAATTTTATACTAAACCACAATTTTATACAACCTCGTTATTATTTTATTCGTGGAAGCTTACATACATTTTAAAATTGATAATTTAACAGCACGGACGGAATTGTTACGCTAGGAAGTAGGTACCTAGGACTTTTAGGACATTTGGTATAAGTACGATCTACCGTGATTGAGCTACCGTGTACGGTAGCTCAATTAGTGAAGTTACAGAATTATATGCAGTTGGTCATGGATTTGCTTTCGCTCGTGAAATTTTTAAACCACTTTCTTATAATATTTTTAAGAAATAACTTCTTAATTCAATCTATTTTAAGATTGCTTATTGAGTTATCGAGACGAGAAAAAACGCCCGAAATCTAAAGATGTCATATTTTGATAACGACAGTCGAGCAGCTGCAAGACCTGGATAGGGTACCAAAATGGCCGCAAAACTCTAACACAATTTAAGTTAAATATTGTCGCTTGAGTTTTGACACATACTCACGTTTTTGATATTTCAATAACGCCATCCACGGATATTCATCTATATCTGTCTTTTCGCCACCAAATATCCTCTCGTTGTTTTGAATTCCGCAAACGGAGTATTTTGGTAATAATTTTATACCTTTAATCTCTAAGAATGGGTGGGGACAATTTATCTGAAAAAATGTATTGTGTTGCGATTTTTACGACAGTAGCATTATTATATGACCCAGAATGACAAACAAAGTACAGAGTCAAATGCTTAAATATCTTTTAATATCCATTTTATTATCTACTGATTTATTAATTTATTGTTTACAAATATATGGAGAATAGCTATGTATAAAGTGTTATCTCTTTCGCTCACTTAGCTAACGAACAAAATTTCTTACGATAGGCTCATTTCCGACAAATCCACAGGTTAAATTTTTTGCAAGAGCTTGTAAATAAGTGTTATCTTTTAAGTCGGTGGTACATTGCGATACCGGAATGCAGATCGGACTAGATTCTGAAAAATACAAAAAGTAATCATTGGATTGGGCCTTGGGAACAATTTCAACTGTTTAAATGAAACACTTTAACGGTTTAAAACGCGATATATTTTAGTTAAACTTTTTGAGAATAATTTTAAAGTACGGCCCGACTTTTCGGATGCTTTGCAGCAGCCGCGGTCACGGGGAGACAGTCTTCGAAACATCGGGCCGTAGGTAAAAATAATTCTCAAGAAGTTTAACTAGGATATATTGCGTTTTAAACCATTAAAGTGTTTTATTTAAATGTGTACTACTCGCGTAAACTACAGACAGTATTTAATTTCAACAGTTTGAAACGCAAAAGCGCTGTACTACTTTTATAAATTACAGATATTAATATAACAAGTGCGAACATAAATTGTAGGAGGATTCTAGGCAAAGCTATTTAAGGAAAAAAAAAACCGAAATACTGGCCTTCTGTTACCGCTACAACAACAAATAATACAAACAAAAGATCGTAAATATTTAAAGGGCAGATTTCATATCATATCGCAATAAATGAGTGTTTAAGTAAAACACTTTATGGGTTTAAAACGCGATATATTAGTTAAGCTTATTTGAAAATGATTTTTAACTTCGGCCCGACGTTTCATAAGTTTACAAAATATTTAGTATTAAAAAAAAAATACAATACAGTTTGTATTGTATTTATTTGAATTGGTTGAATACCTAGACGGTAGACACAACAATTTGTATAATTATACAGAACTAGGTGAGTTTTTTTTTAATTACCACGCCAGCGAAGCTAATACGCGCAGCTTCGCTTCTGTTAAAACAAGTTATACTCGACGTATCTGTTTATATTGCTAACAAATAATAGCCGGTACAGGCGATACGAATTCAACAGGTTTTCCTCGTCAATAACACCATGTCATCAAAACACAATAAATTTTTTTTTCATACGCACACATAGTAAGTAGCAGCCATGTTTACAGGGAGACCCAAAACGTCGGGCCGTAGCTAAAATAAGTTTACCTAAAATATTTCGCGTCAAAGTGTTTTATTGGAATATAAATGATGTCTATATTTTAAGTTACTATAATCAAAGTGATCTATCTTAGATTGGAGATAAGTATGAGCACAGTAGACGATAGAATAACAAGTAATCAATTCAGTATCCGTGTAATAACATAAGCAATATTCCTTACCTTGACTTGACACACACGCCAGAAATAAACATATCACAGACAATATAATCCACGAATCCATTATGAGGCACCGCTGTGTAATGATTGTCCACAGTTCGTTCTCAACTGATAAACAGTTGACCGGGCGTAGGGTTATCAATTTATTATTTATTTTATTTTTAAATTGCCTTATACATAATGTTGCATACTGGCAGATTGTACGCTGGACACTACCATACTGCGCGGTCGGAGGACGTCAAGCTCATCTGACGACTAATATCTCATGGACAGGGGATTTCCTTGTATCGACTTTACGCGTCGCTTACTTCATCTTGGAAAGGGGGCCGATTCTCACTAGTGATAAAAATGATAAAGTACGCACCGCTACCTCTGTAGACGTTTAGAGGGAAACTTAAAAACATCATTTACAACTTTCTTAGCTCCTTTAATTGACTTAAAATGACAAGATTACGCCTGTACTACTGTTGAAAACCTAGTTTGATGTAAGGTTCGACTTATATCGTTATGCATTTTATATCACTCGATTAAGAATACATCCCCACTGAGTTTTATTTATCGGGTTTGTCGTCATTAAATGGCTTATGTATTTCTTAATCGAATAGATTTTAAATAACTAATATTTTTATGTTATAAACTAATTTGGTGTCAATTTTTTAAACTAAGAAAATAATAAAAACCCAATACAATAACTTTCTTTCTTGTTAAATTTTCAATCTTTATTATTTTTTTAAAGTTTAAAAATATGAGATCAAAGGTTTTTTTTATTACAGATATTGTTACTAATTTATATCTTTTTTGGACATTCTATGTGTGTCATACTGTGTCTGCTAATGTCATGAAAAAGTTTTAATCCCAGCACAAAGAACGATATACTTTTAAGCAACTGCCAATAAAATCGGTTATTCGTAATGTTTTTCCACATTCCCATAATCTTGTTTTTAATATAATTGTATTCAGTACAGGCTTCATCAAACATTGTTGCATTCTGAAAATATTGACATATTTTTTATGACACTGGAGCATGGGGTTTATTTGACGAAAGGCGAAATACACAAGATGGGTTATGGACCTATTTTCGATATTGAATATTTAGAAATGCACAGACTGTAACCGAAACGCGATTAAGCTTCACTCCTTTTTCAATTTGAATTATTCAACCTTCTGATGTCTGGACTATGTTAAAAAAAGATAGATTGATTAGAGGCACGTGAAACCCGGTGGCGATCGAATCTAAGACTTATTATTATTGCCATATTATATGCCATAAATTGCTACCTTCAAATATGTAAAGATAGATAAATCCCGTTGTTCCTATATGAGTCAAGGCATTTATTTGTTAATTGTCAAAACATCCAAACTAACCATTTTATTAATTTGATTACTTTTCGCTTCAAAAGAGGTAGACGGCGACTCTGTCTGGCATACCCGCTATCCTATAATTTAGTTAAGATTTATAATTTTATCTTTACATTAGCATATATTTCAAGATGTGTTGATGCTATATGTTTTATAGCATCAACACATCTTTGAAAAGAATTGGTTCAATAGTTAAAAATAATGTTAAGAGTTTAAATAAAACACTTTAACGGTTTAAAACGCGATATATTAGTTAAACTTATTTGAAAATGACGGGGTCTCCCCGTGACCACGGCTGCTGCAAAGCACCCGAAACGTCGGGCCGAAGTTAAAAATCATTTTAAAACAAGTTTAACTAATATATCACATTTTAAATCGTTAAAGTGTTTTATTTAAATGTGTACTACTCGCGTAACCTATAGACAGTATTTAATGTTAACAGTTCTCGAAGTATAACCGTTTGCACTCCCTTAGAAATATTTAACTATATTTCCAGCTCAGATAAATTTGCGCATTGTGGAAAACAGGCACATATTTATTATCTAGGTTAGGTATATTTATATTTGCTTAATAATGAAGAAATAATATAAACACTCACTGTAATAACATGAATTATGTAAAAAGTAACAGTAATTTTTAAATTACACGAGATACTAAAATTGTACATACCTATCGGTATAAATAATATAAAAATGCTTACAAACCGTAGCCAACTAGAAATTGTATTTTTAAAACAAAGCCTCTGTATACATCATAGGTTATATAACATTTTTATATAGATTCAAATGTATAGAAAGTTAATTAACTAACAAAGTTTGCTATCAGAATTTTACATAAGTAATGGAAATTGTCTTAACTATGAGTTAGTTTCTAAAGTCGACTGGCAAAAGTCAACGTTTTTATTAAAACTACTAATAAAACAAATTAAACATGAAGATAGAATTCTAGATTTTATGGTATTTACCGATTATAATCATAGTAATCGTCAAAGTCAAAGGGTTTATCCTTATACAGCTATCGTAATAAATATACAACTTAGGTATTATCCATTAATCACTGTCGTAAAGCAAATAGGTATAAACTAAAGATTGTTATTATTTTTAATGTACAAGTATGTATATCTCTTTTTTCACAAAAAAAAATGCGATTAAATTTTGTTAATTAGAAAGAGCGAGTCATATATGTCAACAGCCAGTTATTTTTTCTGTATGTTTGTCATTTTAAAATGATAGTAGGATGACGACCTTTTACAGCTCTAGAGATGCATTGTGGTAACAGACGGACCTTAGATAATTAAAAAAGGTTTTTAAATTACAAAAAGTTTCATATATACATACTAGCTGTTAGCCACTACGTCTTCTCCGTCCCGCCGTTCTTGCAAGTCATATACTGTCGCGGACCTTTTTTAAATCATGTTTTAAACCGTTTTCGCGGCATCGAAACGCAGGCAACGGAAACCCTTAAAGTTAAATAATTTTCCCCGTTTCTCCCACTTTTTCCAGTTTGTTCGCTAATAGGCCTTCCTCGATAACTCTATCCAACACAAAGAATTTTTCATTCGATACTGGAGTTCCTAAGATTAGCGCAGTCAAACAAACTTTTGGACTTTATAATATTAGTATAGATAAATTCTTATACTTATTAAGATGTACAAATTATTAATACTTATTCAAGTTTATCTAATGTTGTCTAGTATCCAGTCCATATAATATGAAATTCTAGTGTACACGCCAGGATAACCGCCAATTCCACAACGCTTAGACCCGAAGGAGACAATTCCACGTTGTACGTAACGCACTCCAGCGTCTGTCCGACCGGGATACATCAGGGGTCCACCTGAGTCACCCCCACACGAGTCTTTGTCTTGGACACCACCGGCACACACTTGACGGTCGTATATGTGGGGTGAACTAAAGGAAAATGAACACTCTTATAGTTTTTTTTAAACGATTGATTGTAGCAGTTGATTAACTGAAATACGATCCAAAAATAATATATAGATTATCAATGTTATGTATAGGGTGTACTAAAGAAAAATAAACAGAATTAAACCATTGATTACAGAAGCTGATGAAATAAGTCCCGAAAATAAGATAGACAACGTCTAACTTCGATAAAATTGATCAGTGAAGAGTACCTACACAGAAGTTATGTCTAGCCTTCTGTAACAAAGGTCTGTGGAAAGGAGGGTAGTTTCACTGCAATGCTTAACCGACAGAACCTACATGAAAAAGGTTTAAAACACATGGTAATATTGATGTTACAAACAAAATACTCACTCATTGTAAATAGACTGGCAACCCCTATTAGTGATTATGGGTAGGGCAACACTGAGCAGTACTGGACTCTGCAAACCGTCTTCAGTTGCACCCCACCCAGCCACGACTCCTAGCAAACCTTCCAATTTCTCATCTTGTAATTGCGACGTCGTTGGTAAACAAATTGCTTTCATGTTATCTGGAATAAATATAATAAAATATATATAAAATCTTAATTAAATAATTAATATTTTTTATATAATGACGATCTTGGAGATTAGAAGATTATTATAATGTGCTAAGATAAAACGTTCCTTAGATGTAATCATAATAAATGTAATATCTCATGAGCCCTTAAGAATTAACGCCACAGGCACATACTAAATGCCAAATAGAACATTGTCGTCATTGTCTAAAACATTGACGATAATAATGATTGAAATGTTTAAATAAAACCCATTAACGGTTTAAAACGCGATATATATTCGTTATAGCGTTTCTACTATCTACTCGTTTAAACTACAGACAGTATTTGATACAAATGTTTTGCATTTCTACGGATCTTGAATTTGCTTTTCTTGTCGCGTAATTGTCGTTCTTATGACATGCATAGGTAGCATTGTACTAAAATAATAATATGCTATACCCAAAGAAAAGTCAGCTGGCTCTGACAGCCTTAAAAGAGCGATGTCATCGTTCAAGGTTTGTGGATTATACCCGTGATGTTTAATGACAGCGTCGATGGTCACATTCTGAAAGAAACAATATTTCTATAATCCAATATTTCCCTAGTTTATTTCGCTTATAAATCCAGTATGTCTCAAATGGTAACACGCTGGAGCCAATAGGAACCGTCTGTCACTTTGATAATAGCATCCTTAGCATTAACCATTAGAACAAGCTCGTTAGGATTAAACTTGAATCATTCTTACCCTAGCAGGAGGTGCACAGGTCAGCTCTCCATCCATTCTCTCACAGTCTGGATTTTGTCTAATATCGTGGTCCCCTAAAATGACTCCTTCTAAACGCAATTTACTACCCAGATTGGAGACGCAATGTGCTGCAGTCAATACGTATCGTTCTGTTATCAAAGTACCTCCACAACTCAGTTTAGTGCCACGTCCTGGAAGAGAAGATTTTAAATTAGAAGATAGACAAAGGCTTTTTTTTTACTGAAAGTGTGAATGCCTAACAGCCCCACGTCGGGAAATAGTGACGTGGGGAGTGTTGTAAATCGTACTACAACATCCTCGGATACGGTGCTTTTGAGGGAGACCTGGAGACAAATGCTACCTAGAAAGAAAAAGTGATAGAACTATATATATATATAGCATTATCGATAGAAAGCGTCTATTTAGTTTTAGCCATTAATGACACAAGATCAGATTTGTACATATAGACAATCATTACTGGTTTTTCAATAGACATGATTTAAAAAAAAATAGGTTTTATTTATGTAAATATTTTTTAATATATAAACAAAAATATACTTCACACCTGATTGGTAAGATAGAAGCACCATCCACGGCATCTCGAAAAGGGAGGTACGGTTCCCCCCGAAAATTCGATCATTTTCAATCGAACCACAGTTTTCTGGGAGTAACCGTAAATTTGGATGGTTGCTCACGTTCGGAGGTTGATCTACTGAGTTGGTTTCCCCTCTGTTGTTGACTTCTACAATAGGCCTCCTTGTGTACGGTTTCCAGGTGGTCGTGGACGTCCAATAGTCAGCTTCGTTTCCTTGACCTCCACTATAGTCAAATCCAGCATGGATGTTTGTCTCTGATTCACAGCATACCTAAAAATACTGATTAATTTAGGTTAGCATGAAAAAAGGCCCTTAAAAGTCTATGTATGTATTATTGTCTTCGTACTGTATGCAATTGGTATACGTCAAGAAATTACTTCTAACCTCACGCTAGTTAAAACAAAATATTTTTAAAATTTTAGTTAAGTGCGAGTGGCCCTGGTTTTAATACTATGAAATGATATATAATAATTTTGTCAAGCAGTGTACCCAGATATGATATAAATATTTGAATATTTCATTTTTCCCAAAAATTAGCCATTCTTCTTTGAAACGTAAGCTAATAATAAAAGGTATTTTCTTGTTTATTGAACAAAACAAATGCGTAGATCTTAGTATTTACAAGTGGTTGATCTTGTTGAAATCCACAGCCTAGATCCTGCAGCTTCCTCCTCATGTACGACGGCATGGGAGAACCTGCACGTTTGATTTCCTCCAGAAGAATTCTGCATGATGTGAGCAATTTGCAACTCCCAGGTCTATCGTTAACGTAACAGCTGTCTCCACCGTACACTGTAATTAATAGGTTTTCTTTTAAAAAAATTCAAAAACAAGTACATATATTAATTTTTTAAAATGGTTATAATGCAATACTTGAGCCAACAACACAATGTAGTAAGCTCTTTAGACAACTACGCGTTATCCTCAAAGTTGTGTGTTTTTCATTTAATTAATGTCCCACGTGCAAATTTTAATTAATTCTAACAAATAATAACACTACTTGTGTTATTAATTTACGATAGACGTAAATATAGTAGCCCAATAATAATAAAAATACATTTTAATAACTGATGTATGTAAATGTAACTAAACTTGTAATAAACAATTTTGTTGTTTTTTTTTACAAACTCTGCTATGTTAGATTGTATGATCTCGTCTGGGGTCTGCTGGTTCAAGGATATGAAAGGTATGTCTTATAAATAAGTATTTGTATTTTAGTGTTTAAGACGGCAACAAATATTTATATACATAAATACGTACTGTCTATAGTTTACGCGAGTAGTACACATTTAAATAAAACACTTTAACGGTTTAAAACGCGATATATTAGTTAAACTTATTTGAAAATGATTTTTAACTTCGGCCCGACGTTTCGGATGCTTTGCAGCAGCCGTGGTCACGGGGCGACAGAAGTTAAAAATCATTTTCAAATAAGTTTAACTAATATATCGCGTTTTAAACCGTTAAAGTGTTTTATTTAAATACATAAATACGTTTTTTCGTCTTATTGCAAAAAAAAATAGTAAGTTATTTGATAAAGGAATTATTTCATTCAAACACCTTAATTATGATAACTGTTAGTAGTTTATTCAAATTAATTATCTATTATTAAACACTGTCTGTAGTCTAAGCGAGTAGTACAAATTTGAATAAAACACTTTAACGGTTCAAAACGTGATGTATATTAGTTAAACTTTTTGAAAAATATTTCTCTACGGCTCGACATTTCGAATGCTTTGCAGCAGCCGTAGTCACAGGGAGACCATGGTATTATTGTTGAAACTACTGAGACACGGTAATTATTGATATAGAGTAATGTTCTGCCTACCGTACATAGTTTACTAACACAGCCGCAACAAAATTGATAAGAATAAACAACAAAGTGTATTTTGTGATACTTACAAGACGACGTCGACACTAGCGTACACAAAACAACAGAGAGAAACAAAAACATTCTTATATTTGCATCTTTCGCCTGCACAAATCTTTAACACTACACGATTATATGCAACACATTTTTAAAATTATAAGGAGGTTTTATATGTAAATACTCGAACTATTTTTCTTGTACCGAGAAGCCTTCTCTTCAATCGCTTTTAACGAACGTTTAATGCTGAATGAAGCTAGTGTGCGTATTGGAGATGACAAAGATACAAGTTATACTGGAAAACACTGTGTGACGTACAAAATGGTGTTCGTTACACACGGCGTCTTGCACGTCGATAATCATTTTAATAGACCGCAATGCTGGGTTAAATGTAGATTATAATTGGTTAATATACGATGATAAGTATAACAGTTATGCCTTTGAAGTATATTTTTAATAACATAACGTCAAATTTAATATATTTAATTATTGGTTAATATATTTATTGGGTATATTTAAGTATTGGCTTGCGTTAGCTAAGCGTTTTTGAAACGAATGACGAATAAATAAATAGATTAAAATCGATAGATGAAAAAATATTATAAAGAAAATATTTCATTAAAATTAGACAAGTCGAAGTATAAGTTAAGACTGTCTGTCTACTAGCGTAGTACACGATTTGAATAAGACATTTTTAACGTAGCTAAATTAAATTGTACACAAGTTAACTAATATATTTCGTGTTTTAAACGGTTAAAAGTATTATTTAAAAAAAAACTAAGTATAGGTAGTTAAATTTTCTTTATTGCACCTTGAAATATACATTGGTAACAATTTTTTTATATATTATTAAAACTTTGACTACGAATTATCGATTCAAATTTCCATGTAATATCGAATCCAATAGATTCACAAAACTTTACATACCCTATTCTTCTTCCAAACCCTCAAATTTATCGTTCTAAGTTGAGCGATATACGAATTAAACTTTGATTATAAGTAACCAGTATAATATTATATTATTCCTTTAATCCACAATCATATTACAAATGCAAAATTATAACAAATTTAGTATATCTCAAGTTCGTCATGCCATGAAACTTATAAAAAGTACAATGAATATTGTTATTAAAGTGAATTTAATTAAAATAATGGTACCTAAACAGTTTTTATATTACATTTATTACTTAAAATTTATAAATTATAATAACAAAATAATCGTTTCGATTTATAACATACTAGCTGGGCTTGGGCATCTTAATTTGTTTTTGAAAACCCTCTCATCATCTTTATAGATTTATTTCACGACGTCGGTCGCGTCCATGTTCTTGCGTGTGTATCTTTCTAGTATCTTAAAAATATAGTATTGCGGTCTATTTAGATCATTTAAAGAGATTTCTTTCATACATATTTTTTGGGTGTCTTCAACCGCTGTTGCAGCTTTTTTTTTTTTTTTTTTTTTTGAATTGACTATTACGTATTGTGTTCCTATGGAGCCACGAATACTACGCCGTGTTTGCGGCTAGACCAAGGGTGCCCCGATGGGGGCAACGGCCTCGGCTTGGACCGCCGCAATGCGGGTGGGAGCTTGAGGAGCTGGACGGAAGCGTTGTTGCAGCTTACGCATCGGAAACCCAGAGAGATGAATAATTTCACTCGTTTTTTTTTCACATTCGATATATATCACTTGGATATATAATCTATATCTGTCCTCGATAAATGCTCTAACTAATAAAAAAATAAATTTTCAATTGCCAGTATCCTCCAGTAGTCCCTGAGACTAGCGCGATCAAACAAACAAACTCCTCAGCTTTATATATTAGTAAAGATAATATATTCATGACTTTATCCACTGGTAATTATTAATATTGGTGTAAACAGAAGTGATTCACTTAAGCATTTATTGACCATGTACGCAGTATTTGTCTTGTGGCATTGTTCTCTAAATTTATCTTGTATATTTTGTTCCCGGAGCGAAGTCTACTCTTTAGTTACCTACAATGTATATTAAAAACTTACACACGTAAGGCTGAGTATAATGGACTGGGTACACAGTTAAGAAACCTTTTTGTAAGATACTTGAGCCTGTCTGTAATCGTTTACTGTTGGAGCTAGGATTTATAGAAGAACCCCCCTAAATATTCATTATATTTTGATTTTTTTATTAAATTATAGAGTAATTTAATTAATATTAGAGTATTTTGTCATTATTTAAATATCGTAACAGATGTAAAATATAATTTTTGTATCGAATATTTTGTGCCCCTTGACTATACTATACTCTCGTAGTAGCAATAGAAATACCAAAAATTTGAATTTCAACGTTTTACGTGAAACGTTAATTGTAATAAAGAATGCAGACAACCTTATTACTAAAAAAGTGAAAATCCGTTACCCCCGTGGGGCCTGGGGCGAACACATTTCTTTGTGTGTTTCACTGATCGTTTTTATTTACAGGCAAGTAGTTGATCAGACTTCTGTGCCCGGTCTGACCAAAAATATGTATTTCCCCGGGATTCGAACCAAGGACATCTCGCGTTTCATCCAATGCTGGAATACATGTTTAACCATTTAGCTACTGTTGTGGTAGTCGTAGTAAATACATAATAATACCGTCCCTTTGGCCTTGGCATCCGAAAGCCTAAAACAATTGTTATTATACGTACCCTAACAGTAATTGGAATGAAAGAACTGGAAAGTCCAAGATGTAAATATAATAGGGAATAACCAGGAAGTTGATACATCAGTTTCGAGTGAATACTTCCTCGACTGACGTTAAAGATTTAAAATCAGATGGAGATACGTGAGGTCGACCACATAGGTCACCGGTTTGACTGGTTGGGATGTCTTTAGTATTTACATTATCGCGCTGGCGCCAAATCTTTATTTCTTACCCTCTTAATTAATGTGGTTTTTTAAACAATTTAGATAATTCTATCGTATATCTATGTTGCAAAGAATTCGAAACGTTTGAAGGGGACACAGCGGGAATTGGATAACCCAAGGGGGAATTGGTAAAAAAAAGTGAAATCCAGTTTCCCCCTCGTGGGGGCATGGGACGAACACATTTCTGAGTCCGTTTCACTGATACGTTCTTTAACAGGCAAGTAGTTGATCAGATTTCTGTGCCCTGCCCAACCGAAACAACTTTATGCTTCCCTGGGATTGGAACCGGGGACCTCTAGCGCTTAATGCAATGCTACACAATACGTTTAACCGTTTGGCTACAGAGGCGGTCAAAGGGGGAATTGGGGAACATGTGAAATGATTATGGTGTCGCCAATAGAAAAGTCGTGTTTATTGTTGACTTAACTTAGTAAACTAAAACATTAATATTTCTTATTAGGCTCACAATAGTCCCATCTCGTCTCATCATACAGATTACAAAATCAGCTGCCCATTTCACCCAATCTCAGACTTGGGGTCCTCTTCAATGCTTTCAATACTTCTGTCTTCCGTTTAAATTTTCAGGTAATAAAAGTGTTCCACATTGCAATTAAAAAATCGTAATTTACAGTAAATATTACTTTCATTTGTATCGCAAAACGATCGTAAAATTTTTAGTCACGGTAAATCATAGTCATGTTAATTAATTTATGCTTTCGATCTTAATTACCTTAGTGCTTTAATTAATTTTACCTCTCTCAAAAAAGAGAAAATATTATAATGGTACTGTATTAATGTATAGTTAAATGCCTTTATCCTAAGCAAAAGACACCAATCAATTTGAATTAAAAACAGACAAGGCAGACAGACAGATAAGAAACAGACATTTTTTTTACTTATATATAATACATTTGGCCGAGAATTTGGTATACCTTACGTTTACAACGCTAGCCTATATGCTTAACAATTGTTTCCGACATTGTTGTAAAAAAATACTTTTAGTTATTTATAATTAGTTATTAGTAGTATTCGTTAGTATAATTAGTTTAGTTATTTATAACGTTAGTTCGTAGTTGACCGTCTCTGTAGCCAAACGGTTAAACGCATTGCCTAGCATTGCGTTAAGCGCGAGAGGTTTTGGGTTCGAATCCCAGGGAAATAAAAAATTGTTTCGGTCGGGCAGGACACAGAAGGTTGATCAACTACTTGCCTGTTAGTTTTCACTTTTCACTGGTCGTAGTTGCAAATAGTTTACAAAAAATTCTCATTTCGAATCGTTGAAAATAGTTTCATTTAATGTTCTATGATACTGTTAAGTAGTTAAGGCGTAAGGCATTTAAATATATGTTTGGAATACATCCAACTGTCAACTATAATTACAATAATGGAATAATGGACCGCAATGTTATTTATTACTTACTTATTATAATAATCACGTATAATGGCTGGCTTTGTAGCTCAATGGTTACGATTTTTACCTAAATATTTATTTATATTTCGCCTTATCGCGCGAGAGGTCCTGATTTAGTATTCTTGCAAACAAATAAATTGTGCCCGTCAAATGTGGTACACATTTTAATAAATGTACCTGCCCCATCCTCCGCTTGACTTTCTATTATAATTATATTAATATAAGTTTTTAAGACAGAGGTAGGTATGTGATAAGGTAGATTAGCAATTTATACATTTATTGATTGGAGATTTTTATTAGATCGTTGAGGTAGGAAGGTAAAAATGTAAGGGGTCAAAAACCATAGATACAATTTAGAAAATTCTATTGATATCAAAAACTTATTTGTTACAAATCAAGGTTACATTTTGAAAGAAAAGTTGAAAACACGATGGCATTGTATACATTAAAAATCGATTTTAAATTGACACACATTTAGTACACATTTAAACAAAACACTTTAACAGTTTAAAACGCGATATACAAGTTAAACTTATTTGAAAATGATTTTTAACTACGGCCCGACGTTTCGGCTGCAACCACTGTCTCCCCGGTCTCCCGATCGAGATACGAAATATATTATTTTAATATGTTTCAATTACGACGCGACTTTTCGGATGCTTGGCTGTGGCCGTGGTCAAGGGGGACATGACTGCTTAATTGAATATGCATGTAGTTATTTGGGTGAACATCAAACAATACTTACGCTAGGAAGTAATAAATTTGGACTTTAAATGGTTACTTAAAATTTGAAGTTCACACATACGGAATGTTCACGGAACACGCGTGGACTGTAAACAGACTGTCGGTCTGAGTCTATGAAATATTCTAAGCTACAGTATTTTCAGCAAAAATGCAGCCTACTCATATGTAGTGGGGTTCGATGTTTTGTTTGTATGTGCTATAAAAAAACATAAGCTCTTTAACTATTCTCGTATTTTTTCTTTATAATGATTGCATAACGAATCGCGACCGTCTCAAATCACTTTTCAATGCATATAATTTATGTGTATTAGAAATGCAGCACTAGTCATGTGCTTAACTGCAAATCGCACCGACTGTTTGAAATGAAAGGATGAAAACACAGAACAGGATGGACGTTCTTAATTGGTGTTTCTTTCTGTTCATCCAAATTTCCATGACGCATACGCTAAATGACGGTAAGCTGGTTTTGTCTTTTAGTATTTACTTGCGTCATAAACGGGATGGACGGACTGTCCATAGTTTACACGAGTAGTGCACATTTAACGGTTTAAAAAGCGATATATTATTATTCAGTCTCCCCGTGACCACGGCTGTTGCAAAGCATCCGAAACGTCGGGCCGAAGTTAAAAAACATTTTCAAATAAGTTTATTAATATAATAAGTATAGTAATATATCGCGTTTTAAACCGTTAAAGTGTTTTATTTAAATGGGCTCGTTATTGTAATGCAATATTTGGATAAAATAATCAACGGGTTTTTCTAAACAATTTATTATTTTTCTGAAACATGTTTGACTTTGCCTGGAAATCTGGATTTTGAAAGGGGAAAACCAACGTCCACAGATGAGAAAACCGTGGAAATTAGTTGCGTTTCTGTTTCAGTCCGTGGATTTCCGAATATCCAAAGCCAAAGTAGATCACTAGCGGATCTTGTTTAGATGTTATATGGATATTTCACCCACTATCTATCTCACATGTCTATGCATGTCTTTTCTCATCTGTTATAAAAAAAAGGTGTTTCCACTTAAAGAACGTCACGCGAGGCAGCCTCGGTTGTTTGCTTTGTGACGTTTGCCTCAGGTTCTTCGAGCAATAATGTAATAAATAGATGCAAGCAGAAATTGAAGGGTTTCCTTACAATGCTATATGCTCAGTAAGACACACCGAATGACTATTATAATTGTAATAAGAATAACTTAGATTTCATTAATAATACTCAGTATTTTTAGTATCACAGGTGAAGTCCCGTATCCCCTCAATGGGGTATGAGACAGACCTATTACTTTGTATGTTTCACTTATTTATTCAGAATACGTAGGTAAGCGTATTCGCCATAGGTATTTGAAAATAAATTCCTTGTTTTGTGAAATTGGACCTAAATAACTGGTGGTTATAGCGCAGAAATGCAAAATTGTGTCAGGACGGGACTAATTTTGAATCATTTTTACTACACAACACAAACAATGCTTTTATTATTAAAAAGTCATAGAGTGTAACGGTAGTTTTTATCGTTTCCAGGCAACTGTGTTATTATTATATTACTATATTTATTTAATTCTCTTACCTCAAACTTTATTATATCTTATCACATTATATTATACCGCCATTGTATATCTTTACGAAAATACAATGCATTATCCCCGTCATTTACCCGTTTTAATCAACGGCTTGCGGTAATGTAGCAGACATATCTATTTTAGTTAATTTGATAAATACGAAATAATATACATTTATTTATTTATTTACTAATGATGTAAGAAAACATGATAATTACGTATTATTTATTAAGGGTTCCTATAGGCTAATGTAAGACATGGCATAGATGTATAAATTGAAAATATATATAGATTGATGTGATGCCGATTCAAGTCTCGTCATGACGCGACTTGAATCGGCACCCACAGACGGAGGCAGCTATGGATGCCGGTTCGATTTCCATCCGTTTCATATATATTTTTTCAATCTATATTTTTTTTACAAAAAGACAGTAGACAAGCATGGGTTCCACTTGATGGAGGATAATACTTGAGTCGGAATCGTCGAGGGCGGACAAGCTTGGCGTTAACTGCATGATAGGTACTCAACCAAACAACAACCAATTTTGACTTTTTCCAACTTTTTTTGACGGGCGTCAAAGAGTGTTAGTATTGAGTGCTAAATAAATAGTAATTATTATTGTAAAATACAGACTTTAAAAGATTTTACTATGTACTCTTTATTTTTTTATCTAGTATATTTATTATTATAACCAGCACAGAATAATAGAAAATTGCTAAAAAGTAAGAAATTTGATTTTAAACATTTTAAACACAACATTAAGTTTTTACACACAAAAATTGTTTTTGCAAATCCCTACCTACGGCATCGGACGCGTCCCGTTGTTCGGTTCCCGTCGTTCTTGCGAGTTCATCTTGACATAAGTATACTGTCGCGGACATTTTTTTGATAATTGAAAGAATAATAGAACAATAGAATATTTCCTTCCCCCTATTAGTCACAGCGCAATGTTTTATAGCCTTCCTCCTGCCTTCCTATAAGAAAAAAATTGATTTTTTAAAATTCGACCCAGTAGTTCCTGATATTAGTGCGTTCAAACAAACAAACTCTTCAGCTTTATATATTAGAATAGATTTGTTTTTACAATTTCAGCTGGCGATTCTATCAAGGAAAAAGAATGGAGATCGCAAATCTCCAATCACCAAGCGTGGAAGAAACTAGACAAATTCGAATGCGGTTTTAATGCAGCCGATCGCATTATCGGAGGCATGAACGCAACACTTGGCCAGTTCCCCTGGATCGTCCGCATCGGATATAAATGTACCTTAAAAGTAACTTTAGCCTTCATGACAATAAGTAGAAACATAATGATCTGTCAGAATTCAGAATGAATAAAAGATTGTTTATGTAAAATCAAATTAGACAAAAGCAAGAAACTGTAGCTAGGTATGTAGGTATAGGTTTGTATAAAACAAAACACACGCACGTACGTTAAGGTTCTTCTATAGCATGTTTTTTGTGTAAAATTAAGCTTAGGTAGTATTTTGCAGTAATTATTATGTATTACCTAACCCTATTATAAAAGACTTTAACTGTTTTAATAAAAACGGTTCAAAACTTAACTTATTTACAAGTTCCCCTTTGACCACGGCGAGTAGCAACAGTTTCGTACTTTTGTAACACATGTTAAGTCTTTGTTAACTACTCGCGTAAACTACAGACAATACTTATAATCTATTACGAACTTTTGACTTAATCTATACATTTTCACTGTTCTTAGTTTTGTTGGTATGTTTAGCTAGTAGTCATTAAATATTCTCTAGTTGTTGGAGAAGAGGAGCTAGATTGGATGTGTGGAGGTGCATTAGTAACAGACCGTCATGTTATCACGGCTGCACATTGTCTACAAACAGATGGAGAAACTTTTGAAGTGTAAGCATAACTAATTGTATTAATATGTAAATAAGAAAACTCCTATACATTTTTGATGTGCGAATTCAAATCAATTTTTGTCATCTGTTTCGTCGAAGTTGGTATTTCGATGGAACAGATGGCGCTAGCGTAGCAGTTTTTACTTTGACGTCAGAGACACCCTCCATCTTTAGTCTCCCCGTGACCACGGCTGCTGCAAAGCATCCGAAATGTCGGGCTGTAGTTAAAATAATTTTCAAAGAAGTTTTATTAATATAAAACGAATTTAAACCGTTAAAGCGTTTTATTTAAATTTGTACTACTCGTGTAAACTACAGACGGTATTTAATTAAACCAATAGTCGTTGCGTTTATCTGAAATTATATCTAAACCTAGGTTAAAACTAAACGAACTCCAATGACAGTGGAAAAAGTTTGATGAACGAGTTTTTTCGCTAAGTAAACATTGTTTTTTACTTATATTGTAATTCTTGTGGCACTGTAGAGGGTTAAGTTTTTATTACTGTTATTAATATTGATAAAATAGATAACAAAGGTCGACCTAAAGTTCGCAACTAACGACATTAACATATTAAGTTAGCTATACTCTTTAAATTGATATATTTACAAATATTTCATGTACAGGTACGATAAGAAAGTTTTGAAATATTTTCTGCTGGTAAACAATTCTGGGTAACTGCTTGTTTTATACTGTTTTTATCTTTGTTCCTCATTCCCCAGAAGTACTTATTATCCATATTTACCACCTTGCTGACGTCATAAAACTGAGTAATACCGGGAAAACAAAATAAAATGTGTCAAAGTACTAAAAGCGTAGATTATGAATTCTGACCTATATGTAAATCAGTTTACCGCTTTCATGGTTCATTAGGTTTGATTCTTGGGAATTAGTGTATAGAACAACAAGTTTATTATTTTAATACTCCCACATTTTTATATAAGAATACAATAATCATTAATTATAGTCTATAGTTTACGCAATTGTACATATTTAATCAAACCCAACAACTGTTCAAAAAAATATAAGTTAACTTATTTTTTTATTAGTCAGCAAAGCATCCGAAACCACAATCCAAACGTCGGATCGTAGTTAAATTACATATAAAATAAGTTACGTCATATCTTTGGCGTTTTAAACCGTTAATAGTATTTAAAAATTAAAAATTGTAAGGTCTATAACGCTGTAAAACTGTTGAATTTCTAAAATGCACGTATGATAGTGTATTCTGTAAAATCACTAAATGTACATAAAATGAAAATTAAAAATTTTAATTAATTATGATTTGTGTGACTTTAAAAGATACCTTCGTTTAGGGCAGCTATACGAATAGGTGAATACAACACTGAAACGGATCCAGACTGTCAGATGGACGTCTGTGCCCCCCCGTACCAGGATAGAAAAGTCAGGATCAAACGGATTCACCCCAGCTTCAACAAGCCTCCGTTTCACAACGACATTGCCGTAATTCTTCTTGATAGTCCAGTGCAATTACATGGTAAGTGGATTTCTAGAACCTCTATACATTTATTACGTTCCGAGTTATGTTAGGATTGGGCATAAATTTTGTGACGTCACTTGTAATTAGTTTAACGGGTTTGTTGGTCTAGTGATAGCTATATATGGCTAAAAATCAATTGACATCAGGTCCAAGATTTAGAGAATCTTGGTATTAAATAAGGGATTGAAAATCGCGTTACAATTTGTGTACAGCACCATGCTTAGAAGTTATATGGGTATTCACCTTCCATCAAGTGCTGGAGTTCAATTGCCCATCAATAGAAATAATTTATATAAGTACATGTGTATTCAGTACATATGCGTAAAATAAACAATATATATATCATAATAATCGAAAAGGGGGGGGCTACGGATATACATATATCAATATATATTCTTCACTTGATCATATATCGTGTCTTAGGTTGTGTTAAGTTTTAACCTCTGATGTTTTTAAATGTACATATGTATTTATTTAAAATGATATTAAGTATGTTCTTACATAAGTGTTATTTATAAATGAATCTATCGTTTTAGACTATGTCTCACCAATATGCCTCCCACGGAATGAACAACTATCGGATCTCAAAATCGGAGAGTTAATGACAGTCGCTGGCTGGGGCAAAATCAATATGACCACTGAAGAATTAGCGAAGATATTGCAGTTTGTTTCGGTTCGAATATATCTTTTCCTTATATTTTTATCACTTTTGAAATTCCCGTTATCAATGTTTATAGCATACATTAACTGGACGAGAGTACGTGACCAGCCGTGTGTACTACTAGTTTGACCGGAACGATAAAAAGTTACTCACTGGATTTGAATTTGAGACCTCAGAACGGATGGAAGCTGTAAAAGCAAGCTGTCGAGTTAATTATACACATAAATATATATTTTTTTGGATTATGCTAAAATTAATTTAAGTCAGATATTTGTAAATACTGTCTATAGTTTACGCGAGTAGTACACATTTAAATAAAATACTTTAACGGTTTAAAACGCGATATATTAGTAAACTTATTTAAAAACGTCGGGCCGAAGTTAAAAATCATTTTTCAATAAGGTTAAGTAATATATCGCGTTTTAAACCGTTGACGTGTTTTATTTAAGTCAGATATTTGTATTAAATTATTATAGATTGAAATTTATAGCACGGGCGGAACTAGAACAACAGCGTTTTTTGTTCTTCGTTTTATATGTGCGCGGAATTTTTAAATAGAAAATAATTCCTATAGATAAGTAAACATTATAGAGATTATTTTTACAGTTGTAATTAAAATAAGTATGTTTATTTTAATTTCAAGGTTCCTATAGTGAAGCCAGAAACCTGTGGAGCTTTCGGCAAGGGCTTCAAGCTATCAAGATCAGAAATATGCGCAGGAGCACAATTGAATAAAGACGCGTGCGGTGGTGACTCTGGTGGTCCGCTTATGAAGGTTGGCATAGAATATTATAGAAAAACCGGGTTTCATCAATTCATTCTTTGGCGTATATTACAAACGTTATATTATGTTGCTTTATTCCTTAACTTTTACCATGGAGTAGTTCCTCATTAGGATTTGGGGGTCCAACATTACACATTTTTTCCTGGTGAGATGGGTACCCAAAGCAGATTTCCCTCATCATTAATCAATTTAAAAATACAATTTGCAGGTATTTGACACCATCGATGGCCCTAAAAATTACCTGATGGGAGTGGTGTCATTTGGTCCCACCATTTGTGGTATAAGGAAACCTGGAGTCTACGCTTCGGTACCACAATTTATGAAGTGGATTTTGGATAATATAAAACGGTTATACTGATAATATTGTAACGTTTATGTATTGCATTGTTCAGAAAGAGAAAAATAAATACGTAGATTGTAAGTAGACTAGTGATTGTTAATATTTTACTGCGCCCTACATTTTGGAATTAATAATATAATTAATTAGACATTTAAATAAAGCACTTTAACGGTTTAAAACACGAAATATATTATATTATATATTATTATTTTTTATTTATTTTAACTAGGGTCCAACGTTTCGGATGCTCTGCATTATTATAAATAAGTTAACTAATATATTTCGCGTTTTAAATCGTTAAAGTGCTTTATTTAAATGTGTACTACTCGAGTAATAATATATAGTAATAAATAAGTATTTTCATTAAGTTGAGATAGACATATGAGGTGAATACTAAAAAAAAACAAATACGGTCCGTAACAATTGGCCTGAAAACACTATAGGTATATCTTGTCGAACGACCATGACAGACAGGAAAAAAAATCATTCTCCTTTAAAAAAATATTTAAAGTGTTGGGAAACCCTAAAAATATTAGCAGCATACACATTATATATTTGCTAATAGAAATAAAAAGGATATTTTATTTCAAAATAAAGTCTATTTAATTTAGCAACACATAAACAATACTACAATTAAAATAAATAAGACTCTAATGCAGTCTATAGTTTACGCGAGTAGTACACATTTAAATAAAACACTTTTACGGTTTGAAACGCGATATATTAGTTAAACTTGTTTGAAAATGATTTTTAACTTCGGCCCGACGTTTCGGATGCTTTGCAGCAGCCGTGGTCACGGGGAGACTCCCCGTGACCCAACTGCTGCAAAGCATTTTCAAATAAGTTTAACTAATATATCACGTTTTAAACCGTTAAAGTGTTTTATTTAAGAGACTCTAATGATTTTGTCGCGATCCTATTATTAGACTTTTCGCTTAGAACAGCTTCCGTTTCTCAGTACTATATGACGAGATATCCCGGATTCAAATCCCGGTAGACCATTATAACACGTTTGAGAATAGCTGTATTCACAATGCAGGACCATAGACATAGAGCAAAGACTACCGACGTTTCTCGAAACGATTAAAACCGGTTTTTAGATTACTGGGTGATGTTTATAGACTAAACACGAGCGTTGGTATTTACCAGGCTTTATTCATTCATAAACTTGCCTTGTTCAAAACCCATGTGTAGTAGACCTATGGCTTTGCCCTAATAATTATTATGACATGAATATGACGCATAGCATGACCTATGCATACGGACCGCAAACGGTACCTACTCGTTAGTATGAGCTTGATGTAAGCGCGAAACGATAGTGTGTTGTTTTGTTATAAATGTACAAGTTTAAATTTTAGTCAAGAGGCAAAATGCGTACACAAAATTGCATATTATGGATCTTTTTAAGCACATTCGCGTCTAGTATTTATGCTAATGCAATAAGAGACGCTGGCGGTGAGTGCTTTTTATTAATAATTAATGCATTAAGTGGTTGTTCTCGCTCTATACATTGAGATGTTATTAATAGAACATTTTATTATAAAGCAATGGTAACTAATGTTTTGTTATAAGCCTGACAGCGTTTGTTGTGACACCTGGTTGCTTAGCAACCAGAATGTATTTACCGAGCCGTGGTAAACTCAAGGTCTTACGTCTGTTCATAAAGCGATCGTTTGTCTGTTTATTTGATAAAAATAACTCAACCGCGCATGTAAAGATGAAAAGGTACAGAATAGAAAATAAACATATAATATACTCTCGTCAAAATCTCATTTACCATCTGTTTAAATTTATTTTTTGTCTTTTTTTTTGTAAATTTAATTACGTGATACCCGTTAATAAAGAGCATAATAAGTAACTTACCGGTAAAGCGATACCTACATATATGTGAGCTGTCAAACTTATCATTAAAACTTACGTATACTACACGAAATATACCACTGAGCTAAATTAACATGCGTATTTCATATTATTTTCCTTGTTTTATCTCATTATTTAAATGTAAACAATTTAGTCTATAATAAATGGATAACGGGCAAAACCCTTAGTTAAAATATTATTTACCTAATTTAGTAACTGGTAAATACGTAATGTAATATATAGCATGGGCGACATATTTCTGTCTGTTTTGATGTATTTTAAGGAAGAATTGAATTATTTGAAAGTAGAAACTCATTACATTTTTTACGTAAAAACATATTAAATTTATTTATATATTTAAAAAAAACGGCTCAAATTGTGCATTAAGGATAGCTCCTGGCTTGTGGCTTCACCACTTTTAAAAGAGAGCGGGTTTTCCTTGCGGGAAGAAGTTTAAAAAAGTGACAGTGAAAGTTACTTACTCTAAATGAAAGTATCGTCAACACATACACACATCGCTCTTAGAACGTATTATGTTTCCCTTTTACAATAACAAAGTAAGTTTTACAAGTTACGTTCGTAATTTAAAAAACTAAGGAGTTTGACAAGTCAAGAGCTGCATAGCTTTTAAATAAATCACTTGAACGGTTTATATTATAAAATTTTTTGGAATTATCTTGCTAGTCTCCCCTGACAAACGTCAGGGGGAGACTAAAGCCATAGCTGCTTTCCAGGTGCCAATAAAGATACAAAATTTGTAGGTCTTTTAAGCTAAACGAATATTTTTATTTTTCAGAAAATCTTCCCCTCGACACGCCATGCCAAGTACGCAATAGGTATGTGGGTGTCTGTATACTACTTGTGTCATGTAAACCCCTACAAAATATAACAATAAGTGACGATATCATGGCATTATTATCGTGTGGAAATGAAAATATTTTTTTGAAGGTGAACGATTATTATTTACTGTTATATTATTATAAAAATTAGATAAAGCTTACCTTTAAATACCTTCAAGTTATTGTGGTCTTGGATTCGAGACCCGCCTCTAGTGGCATCTAAGATACACTTACAATATATGCTTGTATAAATAATATATGCCTATATATTAAGGTACCAAGTATTCTGAAGTGTAGAAAACGTTGTGTTCGATTGGAGGAAAAGAGCAAACTTTTAAATAAAACACATTCAACGGTTTAGAACACGGAATATATTAGGTCACCTATTTACAATGTATTTTCTCTACGAACCCGTGACCAATGCTGCTACAAAACATCTGATGCGTCGAGGCGAGGTAAAATAAATCGTAAATTAGTACTAATAAAGTGGTTTATTTAAATATGTGCTATTCGCGCAAAACTACAGACCTTATGTAAAAGCGACAACCAATTCTTGAAGCTCTTGAAGCCGTTTTTTTAAACATCAATTATTTTAGGTGTGTTGTCCTCGCCAACAAATAGCAGCTACAACACCAGCAGCAACGCCAGCAACAACGCCAGTGACAACGCGAGCAACAACACCATCAACCACAGAAGATTCGGTCATACATTTTGGAGATAAGGAAATCACCTCAAAATTCGAGAGCGAGAATTCAGAAGAAACTATAATGACACTAGAAAAGCAATCGAGACCTCAAGATAACTTAGCAATCCCATCAAGAGACATATGTGGTAAAATTTTCCCGACGAGGATTGTTGGTGGCGACGCAACAGCTATCAACGAATTTCCTTGGTTGGCACGCCTTAAGTATCGTTTAGGTGAGTTAATGATAAAAATAATACACTCGGCCTACCCTGAAAATTTCTCACAATTATGCTACTACTTTTACATTAACAATTTTAACGGTTTCAAACGCGCAATATATTTAAATTTTCAATTTGCAGCAATTGCAGCTGCAAATCATCCGAAGTAAAAATAGGTTAACTGTTTTATTTAATGTTTACTAATCGCATAAACTATACTCCATAGATAATACATGACTCTGACGAAGAAAATCTTTACTGAGCTGTTAGTTTTCAAGTAAATAGTAGAAAAAGTGGAGAAAACGACGTAAATTATTCATCCTCGTAGACTTCGGTTGCACGCCCTGCAAAAGCGGTTTAAAATACCCAAATTTATATATGAAAGAATGACGCTTCTTTAAATCATTTGAAAAATTTGCCCGATATTAGACATAACATACGTCTATCCTTTAAGATTATCTAGCAAAAACGACGGAACGCGACGTTGTGGGTAACAACAATAATTTGAAAGACAAATTTTGATGCCACAAAATAATTATTTTACGCAGACGAAGTCTTGAGAAACCAGAAAACATGTTTCAATCAGGAAGGCCAGATTATTAAAATTAATTGTGTTCCACAAAACGATAACAATAAAATTGATATTGCAGAAGATGGAACCGAACAATATGCATGCGCTGGAAATCTGATAACACATCAACACGTGCTAAGTGTAGCGCATTGTGTAACTACCCGTCGCGTGTAAGTACTCTTTATTCATTCGGCAAGAAATTTAGACCTTCTTAGCCTGTAGCCTTGGAGTCGTACAAACTTGTATTCCGCCCCCTCCATTTTAACAAGAAGTGGTTAACTGGTTCTATTCATCTAGCCTGAGTTGAAAATAAGCAGTTTGTTAAATGGTTCAAAGTATGGAAGTGCCGACGTAGGTACGAGCTCAATCAGAAGAGGTTTGGTCTGTACGATCTTCTACACTACGTGGGCAGTAAAAAAAATTAACATTGTTGGTTTCATGTTTGCCTATCTACCACTATAAAACGATATAACTTAAAGTTATAGGAGATCTATAACTTTAGGTTATGTCAAGATAATTGTTGCCCGATGTGCCCGGTTTTCAAGCTATGGGAAAATCAAAAATACATTTAAAACTACTTAACTATTTTCTTTAGGGTGTCCGTCCGTCTTGGAGAATGGGACGACTCAACAGATACTGATTGTAATGACGAAAATATATGTAGTGACCCACCCGTTGACCGAGGCGTGTCTGAAATTCGTGCACATCCTCACTTTGACAGGAAAGGTGCCAAAAATGATATAGCTGTTATTCGATTGGATGCACCAGTAAATTTTACGGGTTAGTAAAAACATTGCAACTTCATATACATAATAATATATTTAAATAAAACGCGATATATTAGTTAAACTTACTTGAAAATGATTTTTAACTTCGGCCCGACGTTTCGGACCGAAATTTTAAACCGTGTTTGTGTGTGTACTACTCGCGTAAACTATAGACAGTATTTACATAATATATCGATTTGTACTTTTGCGCAATCCTATTTTTTAATTTTGTTCGACCTACTTGTTAATTTATTTTATTGTATACTATTAGTTATAATTACAGACAGTTCTAATATTTTAAATTCACATTTATTAAACCTTTCGGAACTTCAGCCAGAGGGGCAGACTAAACAGCGCTTTACCAAAGTGCCACAAAATTTACTCATGATTATTATTTTACAGATTACATCCGGCCAATTTGCTTGCCAACAAGTCCCTATGCTGCCGCGCAAGATTATAATAGAAATACTGTATACGAGAGTGCTGGTTGGGGATTAACACAGTATGGTTAGTACTCATCATTACTTTATTTAGAATCTTTGTACCTCGCCATGGCTTACTTACATCAGTAAGTAATATTAACTTACATTACGTCATATGACGAAATCGCATTAGACCACTGCAGCCAGCTCCCTTCAGTAACATTGTAAAACAACATTCGCTCGTTTACAGGTGAAGTGTCGCAAATAAAACGGAAGATAAGCCTAAATGCTGTGCCCTATGAAATATGTCAAAATAAATATTCAAACACTCTTCAAGAGTCAAGTGATCCGCTAGTGATTTGCGCGGGCGGTGAAAGGGGAGTGGACACATGCTCAGGTGATTCCGGGGGCCCGCTTATTGCAGAAGTTTCGGAAGACTTTCAGAAACATTGGTATTTGTTCGGTATGACCAGTTTGGGTGTATCACGTTGTGGCTTGGAGGGTACTCCCGGACTTTATACTCGCATCACCAAATACATGGATTGGATTGAACAAAATATCACATGATGTTTTACAATTAAAATAACAATTGATAAATAAGCGTTTTATTCAAATGCAATCTTGATCTGACTAAACGTTGATTTACAAAGGCTATTGGAATTGCATGAAAGCAATATCAAATCACCAGGTAGATGTGCAGGCGTTATACATTAGATATATTTAGGTGAAACTTACTTGTAAGTGTAAATGTAAGAATTAACGAGGAAATGTACGACTACTAACTATTAAACATATTATTATTATTAGATTCCAAGTGCTGGTCACTAGCATCTTCTCTATCTTCATCATTCTAATAGCCATTATCTAAATCATTACAATTAAACCCTTTGTTTAAGAGCTTAGATATACCACGTTGTTCCTAAATTTGTACTCTTCGAGACACTAGGGTGATTACACCTCCCCTTTCAAGTCCAGTCTAGTACCAGCAATTTTTTAGAACAATTCCAATTATCGAAATAAAGTTTTACCAGGAATTCTGTCACCAGTCGAATGCACCAACTCCTAGACCAACGAAGCAGTTGATTGAGTGTATGTTGTAGGAAAGAAGTAATCAATTTCTATCTAAGCTATCTATTATGTCAGAATCCTCATACGATTTTTCATTTTTGTCAATTCTGTCTAGATATTTCATAACATTGTCCTGCATGTCGGGCGATAGGCAGGGACTGGGCATGTGGTACTTCTTCCTTGAATTTTTCTTTTTGGGGCTCTTTCTTGGTGAGATTTCTGTAAAGTCTATAGGTGTGTTCGGTGGTCTTGGTGCATAATACCGCTCGAAAAGCATCGGCTGCTGCTGTACCCTTCCATACATCAATTCCATTTCATGAAGGAATTCCTCTTTTCTTAAACGTTCTTCGTCTCTACGAGTTTGAAGTCTAATTGCTATATCCTCTTCATGACTGCAAAATCGTTAAAATTTACATAGCAAAACATGTAACTAGACAGGAAAATTATTCTATAATAATAATCTATTAAAGTAATCAATGTGGGTCCGTAAATAACGTCGATTACGTATTGTTGCTAGAATGTATTTAGGTATTAAAGTGTAGTAAAAATAAATAGGGATTTTCTATATGTGCACGAGACGCACTGGGTAAGAGATACGTAATTTTTGGACTTTTCTTAATGTTTTGTTGTTATAAAACTAATATTATAATTTCGAAAGGTATTTACTAAAGATATTTGACGAGCTTGTGGGTCCAATGCATGGCTAGATACGAAAGTGTCGTGAGTTCATTTTCGACACGGTCATGACGTAAATAGTTCTAACTATAAATAGCTCATTCTGTATTTTTTTCGAATTTCTAAATGTCGAAAGTCAAAATAGCAGGATAGCGCAATTTTAATAAGTTTTTTTAGGGCTGGGGTATTCACCCTTTCATTAAGTGATCCCTACGCAGATGTATGTGTAGAGATTTGACTACAAAAGCGCACTAATAGATGACGTGAATAAGACGTGATAAACCTACTTGTTTTTCACCAAATGCCAAGCCGGTTTCGCTCTTAAAAATCTATCTCTATACTTCGACTCGGTTACTCTTCTTTGCTCTGCTATTCGTTTCGCCGCCTCTAGTTCAAATTTCCTTCTAACAGCTTCAGCTCTCAATAGTGCAGCTAGGTTAGATCTCCCAACTGCTATGCTGTCCAAATCTAGCGCTGAATACGCCTTCGCAGGTTCAGACACACCTGGATTACTTCCATTGCTTTCTGATTTACTGTCTTGATACATTTTTCTTTCTAGGTTTTTCATCTAAAAATATATACGGATTCGTTAGTGTTTGCTAATATCAACAGGTCGTGGCATCGCTCCCCATGGGTTCCAACATTTCGAATAAATTTATAATTTTTCTAAAATATCTTGGACTATGTTCGGAAATCTGTATATTAAATGGGAGCGGTAGTTCCGTCCGAATCACGAACCACCGTTCATAGATAATAAAAGCCATCGTTTAATCGCATTTTTATTTCAGTCTGTAGATTTTCGAATAAATACTGTCTATAGTTTACGCGAGTAGTACACATTTAAATAAAACACTTTAACGGTTTAAAACGCGATATATTAGTTAAACTTATTTGAAAATGATTTTTAACTTCGGCCCGACGTTTCGGATGCTATGCAGCAGCCGTGGTCACGGGGAGACTGTGACACGGGTCTCCCCGTGACCCGTGTCGGGCCGAAGTTAAAAAATCATTTTCAAATAAGTTTAACTAATATATCGCGTTTTAAACCGTTAAAGTGTTTTATTCAAAAGATTTTCGAATATCCAAAGTTGAAATAGGTCGACAACACATCTTGTATAGCTATAATATGGCAGAGGTATTTCACCTACCATCAAGTGAACCCTCTCTCTCTTTCTCTCTGCTTATCTCTCTTTTTCTATCATAAAAAAATGATTAATAATCTATTGATTATGGAAACATTCCATTATAAGAGCGAGAAGCGTGTACAATGCGTTTGTGCAGTTGCTCTTACCATTGGGCTTGTCTTTTCTGTTCTAAGTAAGTGCAACGGTACGTAATACACCAGCTTTACCTGATTACCTTTTTGTCTGCCCTACTAGCTGTATTAAAATGAAACGGTTGCGGGCTTGTTGTGACAAAGCTGTCTTTACGATTCTTAGCTGACGTTCTGTGAGCTTTAGTAGGACTCGTTGATCTAAAATGATCCGATGATACAGAGGGACCAGCCGGTGAAGGATCTATAGGCAGGTCACTGTGAGCAGCTGGTGTAGATAATCGGCTGCGGTCGCGCATCATTGATCCTGGGAAACTAGCTGCTCGCAACATTTCTTCTGCTCTTATTCGACGATTCATCGATCTGATAAGTGGTAAACAATGAAATTAAATACAGTACGTCTACTGATGGCTTAAATGGGTTAGTTCTCAAGTCCTGTTTCAGGGAAACGAGAAATAGAATAGACATATAAAAATATTTCTTTTTCCTGTCCCTCTTCGAAAAACAGAATTTTATTAATTATAGATAACTAGAGACTGTACGTTGTACATAAAGTCCTTCCTTTTGAATCACTCTATCTTATAAAAAATCTGCATCAACATCCGTTGCGTAGTTTTAAAGTATTAAGCGTACATAGCGCGACTTTGTTTTATTCTATTATATGTAGTGATATACATAAAAAGCGGTGGATTAATGTAATTAGGTTACGTAATTTTTTAAGCTGTATTTTGTAAATTTCATAAATTATGATACTAAAATTAAACTGATTCAATGTTAGTACGCAATACTTACCGAAAATAATTATCTTCTTTGATTTTATCATAGAAATAATTGGAGAAAAGATTCTTCGGCACGGGCCGGGCTTTAAACCGTTTCTTCTTCTTACATTTGGGAAGAACTTGCACCGCTCTTTCGCAAACACTGTTGCCGTTTTCTTCTCGCTTCGTAAAACTGAAGGGCTTCATTTGGGCTCTTAGTTCCGCTTCACTATTGATTTTTGTAATCGCACGTCTGTAGAAATAGAAATTATGAAGGATTTACACGGGAGTACAACTGAGTACATAGTTTATGCTAAAATTATCACATTTATAAAGATTAAAAATTCAATAGTATGTTAAACTTCCATCTAGTATAGTAGGTGATCTTACTTTCATAAAATAAAGGCTACTTCTGAGTCTTTTCTATGCCTATATACGGAATATGGAATTGTACGATGTCCGAAAACTTTTACAAAACTAGATTGCGCTCTTATACTACTAAAATTAATTAAAGATCTACTATGCTACTAAAGCAATTCTAAAATACAAATCATATGTGAAAAAAAGAAAACAAAACAACGAAATGACAATAATTTAATACTAAGATTCTAGTGCAGAATAATATTCTCAACCTCATCGCTTGATCTTCAAGGATCTTGTCATATAAGGGTATACGAGACTCGATGGGCACCGGCCTGGCCTTGAATTGATTCTTTTCCAGTTTCCTGTTTAGCATGTCTTCGGAGAAAGACTTCTGTAGACCTCGAAGTTCATTCACTATTCGTTCTTCTTCATCACTAGAAATAAGACAAAGCGTTATATAGAGGCAATTGGAAGTATATGACATTCTTTCGTTATTTCGACAAAATCATCACTCTATGAAATATGTATATAATAAGTCTATCGCAATGGATTTTTTTCTGTAATGGTAGAATATGTTTATAATGAAATAAATAAAATATTTTTTTACATATTGAGCTTTAAATTACCGTTCGGTCATTTTAAATGGCTTAGGTATTGTTATACTTTTATTTTTACGTCTACGTCCATTTCTCTTTGTTCTTAAGGGACTAGTAGGCATACTTCGAGTTTTAAAATCATCATTGTTATCAATAAAAGTATTCGTATTGCATTCACCATCAAAGAATTTATTAAATTTTTCATCGACTTCATTTTTATTTTCAATTTTGTCGTCATGCCATGAAATAGAACACGCTGATTGGTTTCTTTTTGGCCTATCCATTTTTGTTAGTCCTTTCACAGACAAAGAGCTATGTTTTGTCGGAGATTTTTCGCTTTCTTTTTTTATACTCGATGTATATATGTTTGTATCTGAAAGTTTATTTTCTTGGTCCCTAACGCAATCATTATCATTGTTAACTACGATGCTATCGCCACACTTAACTCTGCTATTTTTTCTTAATTGAATAGTTTTATGTTCCTTTCTAACGCCCTTTCTGTTTGGTTTTACTTCTGTAACATGGTTGTCGTATTGCTGGTAATTTTTATCATGGTCGATATTATGTTCACTTGCTAAACCTAACATCTGCTTTTTCTTCTGTCGTAGAGACCTTAAAGTAGAGTAAAATTCACTTTCAGGTAAGTGGTTAATGTCGTTGTAGTCGGGTATACTGTGGTAAAAGTCCTTTAACTTTTTAGTGTCTAAGTTGTCACCACACATAGACTCAGTTGTTGACGAATCGATAGATAACTGTTCGTTTATTGTTTTTTCACTTCTTTCGTACGCCGTCTTTGGCATTTTGCTGTAGGGATCTAAAGGCACTCTCAAGCAAGAATTGGTAAATACGCTACATTGGTGCATAATTGGTCATCATTACCTAAGTATTATTAGTATATGAATTTGAATAATACAATGAACGTAAAATAAGTATTTGTGTTCATCGAGTTTCCATAGAAACTATAAGAACGCCTTCCTATTTCTATAAGAATTGTATTTAACAATGCCAAAAAACATGATCTGCTGTAAATTTAAAAATTATATTTATAGAAATGAGCCAATGTATTTTTTTTAAATGCACTTTTTTATTTTACCTTACTCGACAGCAATTAGTAAACACTAATTACCAATGTAGTGTTTTGGTTACGACCAATATAAATTTGTATAAGTCTAAGAGGATTTAAATTCTCTGTGTTATTAAATTTAATATAAAGAATACAGATATAGCCTGTTATTAAATGCTAAAATATATTATTTCGCTGTCTGTATAAGACATGGCTAAAAAGACTTGTTACTAAATCAGTTTTTCTTATCACATATTTTTAATAAGACATCTGACATTGACAGCAATTGATATAACAAAATACTCGGCGATAATAAATGTACGTAACATGGGATCTAAAATATTTTTTAATTTATAGTTTATCTGTTCCTTAGCTATTATTTCTTTAGCCAAATCTTCTTTGTCAAATAAATATAGCTTATATTACATACTAACATTATTCATAGTATCGAATCGCTAATATTTGTGTACGAGTAAATCAATTTATAGATCTTAAATATTCTCATTTAAATTTTTAACAAATTAAACTAGCTATAATGTCAGCAGTTCGAACATGCCCAGGTCTTTATTGTGGTCGCACTGAATTAGAAGAAAACACTTGGAGTGAATGTGGTGCCTGCCCTCGAGGATACAGAACAAATGCTTCTAGTTATTGTGTGCAGTGCACAGATGAACCAACGCTTTATGACTGGCAATATCTGGGTTTCATGGTTCTCTTACCTCTTGTTTTGCATTGGTTCTTCATTGATATGGTTGCGACTGGGAAAAAGTAAGTTTTACTTATATCAATATGTAATACTTAATTTATAGTATAGTATTTGATATTCATTTTTCTTTTTGAGACAAAGATTTTGTTATCATAATAATATTTATACAGCTTCCAATACACATACACATACAGATGGTTTTTAGTTAGTTTGAGTAGAGTAGCTTTAGTAATTTATTAGTAGTTTTTTATGTCATTTTTTTAGATGAAATAAATATGTGCAAGCCTCAAAATATTGGCCGTTTTCTCAAGAATAAAACATTGACAATTATTGTATTGAGAGCAAGTGTGGTGGATAATAGATTTAGTCATAAAAAACTCAGTGAAACTACTTTTACAGCTATGCTCACTAAGGCCAATCATGATTTCTTTTTTCTTAAAATATTAATAATAGAAGTAATATCACTTTTCAGAAAAGGGTCAACTGTGACACAGCATTTTTGTGCTTTATTGGAGATATTAATTGGAACAGTTGCTGCTTTGCTAGTACTGCCACCAGCTGGATCTCTCGCTCTTTTTGTATGCACTCCGAAGGCTCTGTCTGATTGGTATACACTCCTACATAATCCTCAACCAGATTATAAAGAGACGTTGCACTGCACACAGGAAGCTGTGTATCCGTTGTAAGTAAGAAAGAAATATTAGTCTTTTATTAACCGAACTTAAACAAATTAATATTTTATTTTACTTACTTCACATGCATTGTGGTTTACTCTCAGTTTAAATTAAACTGTTTTAGCAGTTTGAAACGTAATATATATTTAACTTTTTTTAAAATAGGACTCTCATATTATAGTAAACCTGGAAGTGATAATAATTCATAAGATAACATAAGCTTTTAATATTTTCAGGTATACCATCATACTTTTGATATACGGCTTCAGTTTGTTACTGACTGTGATACTGAGGCCTGTAGTCCTTGCTTGGCTGAAGAACAGTCCTGGTAAAAAGGCTATTTACTGCGCTTTGTACTTTTACCCAATTCTTGTTCTCACACACACAGTAGCTGCTGGATTGATATGTAAGTTTACCTTTTCTTCTCTTTATGCGGCCTTAAACGCTTTTTGGGAGCATTGGAAATGAGTTCTTAGTGTTATCGAGATGAATTCTAGACTTACTAGTTAGAAACAATTGGTCTAGGAAGAATTGTGAATTATTAAATAATAACTACTTATATTATAAGTGTTACTAATAGACTATCTACTATAATATATAAACAAAATATTACTTTAAAAAATTTGTATTGTTAAACTATAAAACAGTGCGGGTAGGACTAAAAGCAAATTACCCTAGTTCTTGAGTAAGAGATTTTTTCATAATCATTCAAGAAATAATAAAAAAACTATAATTATGACATATAGCTAGCATAGCTAGTCAAAATCAAAAATGTACAGTGTATGCAGCCTATATGTCTCAGTGTACCTGTATATTTTAATGTTTTTCGATATAACTCTTCCAGATTGTGCATTCCCCTATATAATTATAATAATATCAATGATGACGTCAGCGTCACATTTCTCAAACAAGATGGACCAATCTGCGCCGGCTTTACTTGTCTCTTCAGTTAAGAACTCAAGGAATTTGATAATCCTGTTGGGCCATTGGCTTATACATGCATACGGGATAATATCATTAACTGGTTTCAAAGAGCTGTGGTATTTAACTTTGGTACCAGCACCAGCATTGTTTTACATACTAACAGCTCAATTCACTGATCCTTTAAAAATACACAATGATTGACTAGCACGAAGCACTCTGGAGAAAATGGTGCTATTCTGATGTTTGACTCCTTGTGAAAGTCAGGAGAGTTACTCAAGACTTGACAGTGATGTTTAAAGTTTGACTTTGATGTTAAGGAATCAGCTTTGTGAGTTATTCCTTGGTTTTGTTCGGTTGACAGATTTATAATTAAGTAAGTGGAAAGAGAGGTATAAACAACAGGATATAAGAAAATAGGTCGACGAATCTTATATATTGCTGAGATATATTCACCTTCCAGCAATTGAATACCATGCTTGAAGCCTAAAGGTATATTTTTCTCAACAGCATTGTAATGTGCGTGTAATTTTTTAGCTATATATTCAGAGAATATTCTGTCTGTGGCTATGTGTGGGCCACCGAATAGAAATAAAACTCTTCTACTTCGCAGTGGCTCTTTCTGTTTCCATTGCATCAATGCCAGCATTTAAAGCACTTGGGGGTAGACCTGCATTGGGCCTTTGGCAAATTGAAACAAAAATGGGTAAAACAGTATAATGGAAAGACCTTACATAACAAATCTTTGCCATCAAAAGTAATGACTACTGTTTTTGCGAGCGTGAATTTAGGTTTACCCTCAATAAAAGCTTTATTATTCCCATCTGTAAAATATTTACACAATATAGTAGTACAGATATGTTTTTTTTTTCATCAGTCCACATCTAGGAACACCCCTGGTCACGCCAACACTTTGACCTGGTATTTTTTCTCTAAGGCAGAATTTTCAATTTGTTTCCACCATATGCGATTCTATGCAATCGAAATCTATAATATAACCTTCCACATTAATTCCTATATCATCAATACATGTGATTCCTGGATATTTAACCCTCGAGTGTCCTCTGGCTTCAACATTGGAAAACAATGTATTGTTATGTACATATAATAATATGATAAATACACATATAACGAAATAGACTTAACTATTAATTTTTCTGCAATAATTCATAGTTTAAAGTTTGCTAGGTCAAAGTAAAACTCCACTTTGGACATTAGTTTTACATATCAAACCAAATCATGAAATTGAATTTTGTAAATATATTGTTAATTTAATATTTATTATGCGACATACACCATAAACGGGGGTTTATGATAGGTATATGTCGCATACGAAATTGGCCTTACAATACTAATATGAGTAAATACCTATGTAAGTTATGAATTGTTTTTACTAAAAAAAATATTGTGTTAATATTATAATTTTTTTTAATTAACTCTGTATATAAGTGTTATACTTAAGGTTCTTGTATATTGTTTAATTTATTAAAGGAATTATTTAAATTTAGAGTTATTGTAAACAAATATAAAATAAGAAAGTTGGATGACGCTTTGTTTTATTTCTACACAAAAATATTAGATGGGCATGCAATATACTTTGTAAAGATTGTTCTTTACAAACTGGTGTAGGAAAGGAATTTTTTAAATACTGTCTGCAGTTTACGCGAGTAGTACACATTTGAATAAAACATTTTAACGGTTTAAAACGCCATATATTTTAGTTAAACTTGTTTTCTAGTGTTTTATTTAAAAGGAATTTTTTATTGCCCCTGAATTCAAACAGGACCTATCGCGCTAAGCCCAAAATTAACTCAGTTTACGATCTCTTCGGAAAGTAATAAATTGTGAAGGTTTAAATATCTAATGTCTTCAGTTATAATAATCAGGTTTATTGATTAAATATTTAAAAGATGCTAACAGTCAAGAGTCTATTACATGACAACATTGTATACAACTCCTTTAACAGTAAAATTCCAACTTACCTGCAATCTTTCCGTGTCTAAAACGTCAAACGGATAATGAGGCTGGTTGCTATTCGTTTGGTGTTTTAAACTTATTTTAAAGCTTTACCAAACTCTTGCGTTTAAGAATCCAGTCGCTGCAGAAGTAAAGGACTGGACTACGTTTGACAAAGTTGCGACTTTTTTAAATTGTAAGTAAAGCAATTTTACAATCGAAGAGTCGGGAAGGCACGTCTCAACTTTGTCAAGTTTTCCAAGAGAATACTTTATGCGATAGATGGCTAATAGCCGCTTTCGTGAACCGGGGAACTGGCCGGTTTTAAACTTTAAAAAAAGAATACCGAAGCTGTTCAACTTTCGGAATTTAAAATCGAGAGGTGTAAACTTTAGCTTTGCACTACTTACTTTCAACTTACGAGGTTGCCTCCGTATGGTAAGTAGTTAGTTTAAGGTGTAGTAAAGTAGGATATGACGTATAATCGTAAAACAAAACTAGATTTTTGGTATAACCTAACTCGGTTCGATAAAAAAAAACTAATAAAAAATCTTAAACTTTGCATTATTATATGAACGATATTTATTTAATAGGTAACAAGAAGTATTTCTTGTTATTTGTGTTTGGACTTTACTTTTTTTATGTTAAATGTTTTTTATTTATAGCTATTGTGGCTACATAATAAAAGACACTCTTAAATATTATTTAGTTGTAGAGTTATAGCTATATATATATATAACTATAGGCATTGAATAAGAACTGTAGCACATACCCTATTATATTTTTTGTCTTCACTTTGTTATCTACTTATACTTCGAATGTGCTTTTCTCTGTGTTATCTAAAATAAGCGAGTAATAAAATCACCTCTTTTATAACGTATATCCAGAAATCGAAGTACAATGTGACTGCACAGTTCGCTACATTGGTGATAAAAACTAACAATGAAGGCTTTGACCTAATAATAAAATTTCCAGCCAGACCGATTTAGCTTTTACCCGAATACAATTTCAAGTGGATAGAAAATTCGTGTATGACAGGCAAGCAAAGGTTTCTCTAAGCAAAGTGAAAATCCTATAATCTATTTATATTCGCTGGCCTATATTTTGGCTTTCGGAAATCCACGGACTTAAACTGTAATGCTGATTTACATTTCGCAGTTTTCGTTTCAAAATGTCGATATTTCTATTTATTACCGCCCTGATTTTTAGACGGCAATTGACAAGTAGAAAATTTGAAAACATTATTATAATTTTAATCTGTGATCGCATGTGCCATGATATAAATTAAAATCTATCTAGAATATATCGATAACACGGCCTTGAACCGGCGTCTACAGCGTCTTAGAATATATGTCGTTAAATTTATAATACTATTTAGAACCTAATTGCAATCGGTGGGAAGCGAATGCACGACTGTGGTTAGCCATACACTACTGGACGAACGCGGCAGTCGGGAGCATACAAACATAACACGACGATTCGATCTATAAACAGTAACAGTTTTAGATGTCGGAAATTGCTTCATCGTCGTCAGCATTCGCAATTTAACAAGTCGAACAAACAATTCCCTGCGATTGAAAAGCCTCGCGTGATTACCTGCTACCATTGGAAAAAGGATTTTATTAATCTCCACGGGTTTGTGTATTGAAAATGTTAGACCGGCCACGCCACGTCTAACATAAAGTATAGAACATAACGAGTTCTCATTATTCTCATTGTTACATCGGTTTTTTATCTGTTCGATTTCATGTTTGAGTGATTTGTGTTTTACCGCCCTTTTTTATTGCTGCATTATTAGACATAGACAACCTTTTTTTAAGTATTTCAATTATTTAACTTAGCAAAATAAAAAAAAATTTAAATCGATTCTCTTTTAAATAAAACACTTTAACGGTTCAAAACGCGATAGTTAGGTACACTTATTTATGAAAAAATGATTTTTCACTTCGGCCCGATGTTTTGGATGCTTTGCAGCAGTCGTGGTCACGGGGAGACTGAAATAAGTTTAACTAATATATCGCGTTTTAAACCGTTTAAGTTTTTTATTTAAATGTGTACTACTCGCGTAAACTATGGACAGTATTTAAAATGAATCTCTTTGTACAAATAAGTACATAATTAAAAAAGGTTTATTTTATTTTATTTATTGTATTTGCAAATGAAAATAAGAGACGAAATGCGACATGGACTTATATTATAACACGTTAACCAACAAATACTTATACATTACATTAAAAACAATAAGTATTAAATAAGACTAATAATTTTTTAACCTAATTTTACCCATAATTCAGATAACTACTTAAAACAATTACTATGAACATATATCATATACATATACGAACAAGAAATAAACACGAATTCCTTTATGAGTTCACTATATCAAACAAAATGAAAAGGTCACAACAGGAAATTAAAATTTATATAAATTAAAAGTATTTATTTGAGTACAGAAAAGATGGCAACATTAATTAAAGACTGGTTATGCCGTAATTGCCGAGGGTTCTATGAATTGTGGCTTCGAAAGCCGTACATCACGGGCCACTAATAAGTGGTTAGCCGCGCAGAGGCTTCAATTCAGGAGCAAAAATATTGAATATTCGCAACCGATGCGGCGGTGGGGTTCGGGGTGGTCCCCCGGTCGGTCCATTAAACCCCCCAGCGTTATACGCCGGAATAGTGTGCAATAAAATGCGAACGCCGGCCACTGGCCGCAGAAAAAATATGCCCTAAAATTATTATTCTTTTGAACTAGAACGCATATGCACGAGTATTCATATGCTGAAAGCTTGACGTTCCTATAAAAATTGAGGATGCGCAAATATAACTTTATTCGATTGCGGAAATTAAAATCCTTTCATGGTGCTATAGAAAACGCCGCAGTACTTTTAAATACTTCAAGTATTTATCGTAAATATTAACGGCGTAAATATTATCGTAAATATTAAAAGCTATAGTAATTTTTACAGTCCTGTACTGTCTCCTTGCTGCCATGCTAGCGATGTAAAGTTATTACCTAATTTATAATTTTTATAAAACATTTCGGACTTCTAGAGTCGTCTGGAAGTCTAGAGATTACATGGGTTGTAGGAACATAGACATTCCGGGTCACGATCCACCGTCCACAGTTGATCCACGTGAATTCATATTATAAGACGACTAAGAATATAGATCTGATCTTTAAAAGCCTCCTAAAAGAACAGAAGAAATAGAATTCCTATGGGCCTGTATGCCCGCCGTACATCAAAGAAATGATATATGACCGCCGTAGCTCAAATTTTAAACGCATTACTACGCGTTAACCGGAAGGGGTCTTTAACGCATTTATTTGAATGCCGGAAAACGTGATAAAGAAATAGAAGCCAACAGGACATTTGTATGATGAACTATATATATTAAAGAATCCCAGTTAAATCATCATACATCCTCACCATCAATCACTTTCACACACACCCATACACATCAAGCCATACATACACATCAACGCACATACTTATACACACACATCGATATTATAAAAAAAGCATGTTTAATTATTTAGGGATACGGAATAATGTATTGTTTAATGATATGGAAGAGCTGAAAACCCTAGCACAGGTATTATTTACTTAAAAGGGTTTCCAGATCAAAAACAGATGTATGTAAATACTAGCTGGTGCCCGCGACTTCGTCTACGCAGGATTAGGATTACGTAGTATCGCGCATTTAAACTAAATGATGTCTATCATATCATACATTACATAATTATGTGTAACTAACGTTAATGGTAGCGCACGCTAGAATAGATTCCTACTTGACACTTAATGTCATATTTTGGACAGCTCACACAATATCTTTATAAATTGTAGTCTATGTGTTATTCTGATGTATAAGCTATATTATTGAAAAGTTTAATTGAAGTCCATTTAGTAGTTTTTGCGTGAAAGAGTAACAAACATCCATCCACACATAAAAACTTTCACGTTTATAATATTAGTAGGATGTTTTCGGAATAAATACTTTTTTTTACTATTTGCCTGTCGTATGCCCTAATATGTCTGGGACATATAGAGGAAATGGCATTATCCTCAAAATAGAATTTTGTTCCGCCCTCTTCGGAACCTCGTCCTAGATTGTTTTTATTATCATACATTGTGCAATCTAGTTTCTCGATTGATAACACAATAACGTGACGATGTTAGGTTTAAAAATATAGAATACTGCGCTCTACAAATGAATATTTTTTTAACCCAAGTAAATAACGTTTCAGTATCGTTTGTGCACGTTTTTGTCGAGTTCAGCGATGTGGAAGTATTTTATGTGTGGGCTACGAAATAAACTAACCGCTCGCTTTAGATAGGCACTAAACGTGTAAAATGCATCGAAGGTATTAAAACTTTTAGGGTAGTTTTAGATTAATTAAAAATGGTCGTGGCTTAACTTCGGACACTTTTACAATAATCGATCTTCGCGCTGTCGATCTATCAATGAATTAATCAAGTTAACCAATGTACCTTTTATTGTTCCAGTGCTGGGCTTACTCTTCAGCCAAATGCACGTTAAACACTGTCTGTAGTTGACACGAATAATACACGTTTAAATAAAACACTTTAACGGTTTAAAACGCAAAATATATTAGCTAAAATCATTTAAAAAATATATTAACTACGTCCCGACGTTTTGGATGATATGCGGCGGTCTCGTCGTGACAATGGTAAAATAATTTCTTATATAAGTTTAAAATAATATATTTTTCGTCTAATACCGTTAAAATGTTTTATTCGAATGCATGTTGGCAAAATATTGATACCAGAAGAATTCCGTATTCCTCAAGATGTTTGGAAACTTTATTATTTTTCACATCATGGCACTATACGTTTTTAAAAATCGAAAATAAACTGAAAAAAACTTCGAATGGAGGACTTGACGGCGGCCGAAGAACCGGTATCGTCAGCGTTACTCTACCAATTGACTATCGAGTCCTACTCCTAATGTCGAATTTTTTCAACTTATTGATAATACCTCTGCAAGGTAATTCCAACCTTGACACTTGCGACGATGAGGTGTACGAACCTCGCACCTCCATTGGTAGAGCAACAGCACGAAACGCTGACGATGCCGGTTCAAGTACTGCCCGAATCGAAGTTTTTTTCAATACACAAAAACATCTTGAGAAATTGAAAAATCGGAAATAGATTTTTAAATTTCTCAAGATGTTTTTTCGCCTAGGTATCAAATCTATAATCAATTATACATATAACATTTTAAATTGCTGAAGACAAAGAACGATATAACGTTACTGCGGTTCTAATACTAGAGCCTATGAGATACCTCAAGTATGACATTCTATGTTATTTTTAACTGGATTGAAAATGGCTTCGAATTTATTTTCGACGCTTTTGAAATTCCAATATGCTCTCAGTATCTGTGGCGGACACTTTCACCGGTACCTATTTTCCAATTCCATTTCCTGCTGCAGCAAATAGTAAATATGTGATGTGACTCAATAAAAAACGTGATAATTTATTTCGTAAGTCTCACAATATTGTGTATCTGTCTGTTAGACATATTGATTGTAACAGTAATCTATACTAATATTATAAAGATGAAATGATTTGTTTAAACTCGGTAATTCTAAAGAATTATTGGTTTGAATTGATTAAAGAGCTTTTGTTATAAAGTCTTTAGGTTATAAAACATTTGCAACTAATAGGAGGGAGGAAGCAAAGGGTGTGATGGTGTGTGGATGTGTTAGAAACGGGGAACCTAATCATCTTTGAGGGCTTCTGTTGCATGTCCGCTAAAACAGTTCAAGAAACCTAAAATTAGGCATAAAATTATGTATTTTTTGGATGATCTAAAAAAACATCCACCACAGTATATGTCTATCTTATACTATTAACACGCAAGAATGATAGGACGCGGACGATGTCTTGAGTAACAGCTATAATTAAAAAGCTAAGGAGATTGTTTGCAAAAATAAATACGATGCTCAACAACATTTTGCGTTTTAAACAGTTAAAAGTGCGTTTTTATGTGTACTTCTGGCGTAAACTACAGACAGTCTGCCTATATCTGTACTAGTCTTATCTAAGGCTATAAAATTCTGTACTTCGATAACGGAGTGAGGTAACTCACGCAATCTAGAATCGCGTGCCACCTGATTGAATGAAATTAATTAAACGGACCTATTTAAAAGGACCGCGGCGAAGGCGAGTCAAATGCAAGACCCAGGCCCTTGACTCGGCTCCATCCACGATTTTTACAGCAGAAACCATTTACACATTTAATTAAATTCTCACTGTTTTAATTTGACTCAGTAACTCCGCAAATTACTGCGAGTAATTCAAACCGAGAGCGAAGTGGCGCACTATGGCTTAACAGTAATTAAGAATGAAATTACTTTTATAAACAATATGGGGCAGCGGTTTGTTATTAAATGCCCAGTTCGTCTAATGGTTAGTGCATTCGACTGCGAATCAGACGGTCCAGGATTCGAATTAATCATGACTATTTAAATAAAACACTTTAACGGTTTAAAACGCGATATATTAGTTAAACTTATTTGAAAGTGATTTTTAACTTCGGCCCGACGTTTCGGATGCTTTGTAGCAGCCGAGGACTTTGTGCAGCACTCTCCCCGTGACCACAAGGGCAAAATTACATTTGTTTCATAAGTGAAGTATCTAAATAAGGGTTATTTCTTTCCACGGCCAGGCATTACCGTATTAACATAAACCACGGTCGTAAAAGCTCTTAGTACCACCTAATAATGATATTTCACACCCCAGTATGGCGGAATCTATAACAATATTGTAAGAGGCATCATAAAATAAACAATGTTAATCTAGGTAGTAGGTAGGTGTTTTACAAAGTAAGATCACTAAGATATAAAATTGTAAATATACTCTAAGCAGCTGACGCGAGTAGAATATATAAAACACTTTTAACGGTTTAAAACGCAAAAAATATTAGTTACCATTAGGGACTTTCACTACTATATTAATCTGTAAAGCATTCAAAACGTCCGGTCGTAGTCATATTTAAGCATCACGTATTTTACTAAAATATTTCGAAGTTTATACCGTTTATATTGTTTTATTTAAATTTCCATACATATATTACTGTACTGTAATATGTAATAGAGTAAATGGCAAGAAACAGCAGAGGAATGGATTTAATTTAATTTAGATTATATTTGAGTGAGTTTGTACGTACGTGCTGTATGTCGTGGGTTCGTGTCCCGCCTGTAATACCGTTTTTTAATTAGCTCTCTGTTTCTGGTCGACTAACTAACAACTCTTTTTAAATATTGCTGTGCAAAAACGGAAACAAAAATATCCAAGCCCTTTGTTTAGCTTATTACGTTTCCACGCGTTACACAATACGCCACCTGAAAACACATGAAAACCTAAGTGGTAATGACAGCACTCATGTTTTAATGTAAAGACACTTGACACATTTTTTCATGGGCACACATTTTTCAGTATACTGCTTTCAACCTGAAAAATCTACGGTGAGCGTGTGTCATTGTTAATCATAATAATAAAACACTTTAATAAATTGTGTAAGGATTTCCCGGCCATCGTTCAGCATATAATTGTCTTTCGGGCTGTTCGGCCGACGTGAGCGAGAAGAGGTTAACTCCTCGATCACTCGAAGAAGTTGACATCTCTTGATGATGTCTCACATCGGTCGAACAGCCCGAAAGACAATGATATAAAACAACACTTTATTAAATACTGTCTGTAGTTTACGCGATATATATTAGTTCAACCTATTTGAAAATTATTTTAACGACGGCCCGACGTTTCCTATTAATATATATTCTTATAATAAATATTATTTCATAATTCAAGTATTATGTAGATTAATAATATACAATAACTACTTAGTAAAAATCATTCAGGGAACATTTTCATATATTCTGTAGTTATACAAGTATAACGCAGCTGCATTTAATAAATATTTTGGGCTTCCGTTCTTTGTCTAAGTTCTAAGACAAACGAACACTATCACGTTACAGAGACTGATGTTAGAGCCAATCAAAAAAGCCATATTGGCAATCCAAAAAGTTTTGATTTATTCAGCTATTGCCTCCAATTTCATATCTTTATTCATATCGTTTTGCAAGCGTCGAAAACCGCATCTCGAAGGATATTAATAATTATAGGGTTTTAGGAGTATGTAGTCTATTCGTAACATTAGCTCAAACGCTCCGCAAATCCACGAGTCATTTCCAATATCCGAATTCCGAGCTTCGCAACCGTTTTCTATATCCGTTGCTATGTGAGAAATAAAATGCCGTACAAGATATATATTGGCCATAAGTAGTTTGCGACTTCGTGTGACTCTACGACAAAACTATCACGCAAGAGGTATTGAACTAATTTAATGAGGATTAGCGGGCAACGATAGCTCAGTTATTAGAGCAACAGCACTTAACGCTGTAGTTTTGGGTTCGAGGCAAAAAACGCCATGGAAAAGAAAGAGCAGTAATAGAGAAAGGTTTGCGTGATACTCACAATAAAAAGAAGATAAATAAAATGACTTGCAGTATTTTTTGTGCAAATATCACACCATATTAAATATTCCCTTGTATCCCGGGGAAACAATAGATTGTTTAGCTCTCATAGCGTGTTTATTTTGACTTAGACTAAGTTATATAGATGTGTTTAAAAAATGTTAACTGCTGAGTTTCACGTTTAAATCCCGTGAAAATGCACTGTTTGTTGATTGGAAAGGGCTTGGAAGGTTAATCAAGTACTTGTTTGTAAATTAATAAAAGACAGAAATTTGTCTTTTTTCGTTTTAAGATTAATAAATTTAATTCCAGCTGTATGTTCTATTTATTATAGTATTAGTAAAGAATTTACTTTCGATCTTAAGCTGTTGTCTGTTATAAATGAAAACAAATCAAATCGAATCGTTGGTGAGTTAATTTAATTAAAACACTTATATATATTAGTTAAACTTATTTGATTGAACTACTGCCCAACGTTTCGGGTGCCTCGATCAGCCGTTTAACTAATAATCTATATATCGGGTTTTAAACCGTTAAACTACAGACAGTTGTAGAGTTAACTTTGAATATAACATGTCAACAGCGTTTATAGTAGAACGCAGCCTTAGACACGAGCAAAATCCCGACACCTATTTCTTTTCACTAAATATATCGCAATATATTATTAAGGTAAGTGAAGTGAAAATGTTTCATGGATGAATGTGCGACACATGTGGGACCTTGTAAGGCGTCTGAGGTACCTCCATCTACAAATCTTATTTGTGATCGTTTCAAACGAGATTCGTCTCGACTAGCAATTGGTATTATGTTACTTTCTATATCAGCTACTATACATAAAATGTCTTAACTCTAAAAGGGTCTATTTCTGATATCTATACTATAATATAAAGCTAAATAAAGAAGAGTTTGTTTGTTTGTTTAAACACGCTAATCACAGGAACTATGAAATGTGTATGAATGTGAAAGGGAAATGTGAAAAGAATTGGGAAAATTATTCATCATTATGGGCTTCCAAGGCGAACGCTGAAAAAAAGGTTCTAGACTCATTCATTTTTTTTTATAGACAGAGAGAGATCACCATGCCTTTCTGTCAGGCATGGTGATCTCTAGGAGAAAGGAGTTATTCAAACAAGTTGCGCTGTTGATTTATTTTGACTTTGAACATGTTTTCGTTTCTTTTTTATTACGCACATAACACCCTTATTATAGATTAACTTTGTATTTGGGCTTTTGACAAACTAGATACTACAGCCGAAACGCAAATTTCATGTCGTTTACCCACCCATCAAGGTTTTCGAGACGAAATTTGCCATGTATCAAAAAATATAAATAGAATTTTAAACTGTTAAATCTTTTGGTAATAAAACCTATCCGCAGTATTAATGTAATTGTAAATGCCACTTGGACCTCATTTAAAAATAAGAAAATAATCTAAAAGTTATAAACATTTTTTATACAAATGTAAACAAACACACCGAATACTTTGTCAGTCATCAATGAGAAAAATTTACGGAGAACTTGGTAAACGTATTCGGAATAAATTTTACCCACATTGGAAAATTGAAAATCTCAGGTGGTATATGGTGGTCCAATATCGGGAGGTCCTCTCAATTTCCTGTAGCGTTGACTCGTGAAATATACGGCCAACGAAGAGAGAGTTCATTTTACACTGGACGGGAACACCTTGGCTTTATATTCCGGACCTTTATCCACCCGCCTCGTGTGATTTGTTGAAATCTCTAATAGAATTCCTATACGTTTTGAAATTAATGAGTCTGGAAGGGAAATTCACTATTCCTGCTTATAGGACAATGCGCATCCTTGATCTAGTAAATTACAAAATGTTATTTAATTACAACATAATTGTCTTCCAGGATTTAAGGTACTAGTAACAGGAACTTGGTGACTTAAGAAGTAACGGCGAGTTTCTTGATAGTTCATCTCGTTTCTTGACAGTTCATCTCGTTTGTTCTTCGCGATTGATTTAGGAACTGTGTAAATGTAAATTTAAAAATTATAATTGTTAAATACATTGCATTTTTGATTGAGTGAATTCTATAGTAGTAGTATATAAGTATTTTCTATAATTTACACGATTGCTACTATCAAATAAAACATTTTTAATGGTTTAAAATGTTTATAAGGTTAAAAATAAATTATATAGTTGCTTTTACGGTTGTTTAAACCGTTAAAAAGTGATTTATTAGAGTTAAGAGAATGTATGACATATTATGTTGGTTCTTGACGCTACGGCACGTCTATGGCGTGTTACGCTGTCACGTTCGAATCTTTCTCTATGACATTTAAGATAACTCAATTTTATATAATCCCGTATATATTTGCATAAAGAGACTTATGTGTTTTAATAATATATTGCATTGCTGTTCGCCTACATTATAGTAAACTATAAAAACCGTTCAAGTTTAATGGTATGTTTAAAAGTGCATCCCAAAAATGCAAATTAAGTATCGTAATTTAGAATATTTTTAAATACGCCATCTTGTTTGGAGAGCGGCCAAGCTTTGCTATCAGCCTTCTGGCTCGACACCGCTACGGCTGTTTTAATATGTGAACCTCTATATTTTTTACATATTGTAATTCTCAGGCGGTTCTATTATATTTATGTACAATTTAATACGTTCGAGCCAAAAGTTTCAGTGAAAAAACCCTCCACAAATACATTTTATGGTAGTCTGTAATTTGTGTGAAAAATTTTATTTTTACTGGTAAATTTTAATGGCTATCATATTTCCTCAGGATTCAAACCCGGAACCTCTCATATTCTATGCAATCAACTTAAGTATTGTGTCGTGCATAAAAAAATCTAAGCTAGAGAAACAGACAATTATGTTTAAGTTAGTTTTTACGACAGAAGTGGACTAACAAGAACGAATGAATCCTATGTTTGTCTTTTGATAAAAAAATTTTTGAAATATATCTGATATTTTAATGATAGTCAATGGTAATACCTGTTCTTGTATATATAATTAGCGCTTAAAGCTGTTAGCAATTCGTTAAGCGTGAATACTACCAATTACGAAATAGACAGACAGGCAAGCAGAACCATATATCATATCTCATATATAACATATCATATATAGTTTCTTAACAGATTCAAGCGCAAAAAACCGGTTTTTTAGAATATGTACTACTTGCGTACTCACTGACAGAACATAATAACAATATTTAAGGAATATTATACGTGATTTTTACTAAGCATATCCTATATATCATCTATACTAATATTATAAAAAGGCAAAATCTGTATTTTTGTATGTAATGGGTAAACTCAAAAAGTACTGGACCGATTTTAATAATATTTAGTACTTGATTACTTTAGACATCTATACAAATTCTTACTAAAACCATCGAAAGGCGTAAAAAAAATTAGCCGTAAAATGTTCTTCTTCGCATACGCTGCGAAAAGTATTAATGATAGGACAAAAAATGTACGAAAATATTATAGAATACATCGATATCTACAAAAAAACATCAGCAACGAGAGCACATCGTGTCTAACTATTGTAGTTACGTCGTACTATACTTTTTCACATTTAACAAATTCATAGATTGTATTGAATTGATGCTGACCAAAATCAGACCGTGTTATCCAAATAAATAATTTAATATTCAAGACTGTCTCAATACCTGATGATTTCTATTTTAATTATTGAAATCGGACATTCCATTCAAAAGACATCATGAAGTTAAAATAAAATAAAAATACATGCCAGCGGCCGCCACGCCGCGCACCGGGTAACTAACTCGACGAAAGAGGCTCTTAGAAACCCACAGAATATTTCTTTTTTAAATTTTATCTTAAAATTTTACCTCTTTTAGTATTAGGAACCACACTTTAAAATTTATTCTTTTCGGAATTATCTCTTTGAACTTGAATATTTTCTTTTGTATTATTATTAGTTTATTCTTAATTTCTCTGATTTAAAGTAAATACCTAAGAATAGTTTCCAAGCGAGATTACCATAAGTTCGTCGTATTGGACAGTCTTCTTCTAAAAATGATCGTCTGGAAAGTGTTAAATTGTACGCGTCCCAATCGCAAACCCGAGAATCTATCGTCGATTGTTCAGTTTCGTCTTGCAAAACAAAATGCAAGATCGTAGCAGCGACTTGAAGGAAATAGAGCTAGGAATTCGCGAACGCGTGCACGGGACTCTAACACTGAACGCTCGCAGGTTGTTAACAATTAGGACATGCAATACATTTTTTCTTCTAATTTAGTGATTCATGGTCGTTTTAATTAGCATGCTTATAATTTAAATATCATTTATGTCTGTTTATAGTTTACGCGAGTAGTACACATTTAAATAAAACACTTTAACGGTTTAAAACGCGATATATTAGTTAAACTTATTTGGAAAATTTTTCTCCGGCCGTTGGGTTTGCAGCAGCCGTGGTCACGGGTCTCCCCGTGTTAAAAATCATTTCCAAATAAGTTTAACTAATATATCGCGTTTTAAACCGTTAGAGTGTTTTATTTAAATCATTTATGTCTACCCGTGCGAAGCCGGGACAGGGCTAGTGTACGATATAGAGATACCGATATATTATATACTTAGTTCATATATTTGTGCGATATTTATCGGTACAAATTCCCCTCCATCTTATTTGTCGGGAATAATCGCGCCGCATGATTAGGCACCAGATTTGTCTCGTCGCCATGTCACCTTTTCCACGAATGTAGAAAATGTGTTCTGTTTTATTGGCGACGCCAATAAATTCCGTACGTGAGGCGACGTACCACAAGAGATCTTGCGGGAATGTTTCCTTTGATTTCCAAGTATATAACAATAAATGTCTCAACGTTCTTTCAAGACCTCAGTTTTCAAAGATTACCTTTTACGTTCTTAATTGCCTTTTTTCTTACCCCTTTTGTTTTTCCCTTCACTTCAGGTTGACTGGAAGAGATCACTGTTTCGCCATAGTCCTTTTATTTTTAGCCAGTTCAATTCCTGCTGTGTTTATAATTAATAAGGATAATAAATCAATACCAATTTGAACGAGTTGAAATGCGATTTCTTTTTGTAGGTTTAGATTTAACTACGACTACCTTTTAGCTAGCACTGCTTAGATGTTGACTAATATAATCCGCGTTTCAAACTGTTGTTAAAAGTGGTAGTGAGTATAGAGTACTACGAAAGAAAATCTTACTTACCTGTATTATTAATGATAATAATTCACATTGTGCAATGTAGCCGTTAATTAAAAGAAATAGTAATAAAGCATACATCGAAGGCTGAATTTTCATTAAGACACTCCCAACCAATGGAAGAAGTTATTATGTTTATTTTATTCACAGTTGTCGTTCGCGACTACTTCATTTCCCGCGTTCACAATTCTTATTGTTTACACCCTAACAAAATGATAATAATGAAACCTCGCCGAGCGGAGGCGGAAAGATTTATTTACGCTTAGAAACTCATTTGGAATCAGCCGAAATAAAAAGCGAGTCGGCAGCTTGAAAATATTATTTTTGTGAATGGAAGCGGGTCTGCCGTGTAATGTCCCTTAATGTGCGAGCATGTAATACAACCTCGGTGGTGACCGCAAATTTTGAGTAAGGTTTCTTGTTTTTTTAATTATTGCTGCTCCACTCCTGCTGCTAAATATTACTTACGATAAAAAGGAAAGACAACGATTTCGTTGGTCTAGTAGTATTCAGTCATTGGTTTTCCGAATATCCAAAGCCAAAATTAGTCGACAGTGCCACTTATTTAGATGCTATAGGCCGAGGTATATCACCTACTGTCAAGTTGGTCTCGTCTATCAGAAAGAGTTAAACATTATGATAGAAACTGACAAGCACGATACACTAAGCGATATAACGCTTTTGGATTGGCTTTTGATATTCAGAATATTGCTAGCAGCTTCTAATTTAAATGTTCAATGCCTTTGCAAATTTAAAGCAAGTAAATTATCTGTTTTTCTACGAATTAGAAATGAAACACAAACTCAACCCAAATTGACTGGCATTTAATTATGCAATTAAAATAACACCAATGAGTCAGATTAGCGAAATATATTTTCATGTTTAAATAGAATCTTTAGGATTTCAAATGGTCTACTGTTGAGGACTGTTATTACTATTATTGGATTCTGTATTCTGTTGTTTAACCCATCAAAAATCTAATTATTTATAGTAAATTAAGGGAGAACGTTTGGGTGGTCGCGTGTTCAATCTCATTCGTATAAAAAATGAATCTCATGCACATTTTTAAATGTGACTCCAGTGAAGAACAACATTGCGAACAAACCGGTTAATGCTCGTAATTATAACTAAATGGACATGTTGTGTCACCAGGCACCTCATTTTCGTCCATCCTCAACTAATGTTATAAACGTGAAAGTTTGTATGTGTGGATGGATGTTTGTTACTCTTTCACGCAAAAACTACTGAATGGATTTCAATTAAACTTTCCAGTAATATAGCTTATACATCAGAATAAGGCTTAAATTTATAAAGATAATGTGTGAGCTGTCCGAAATATGACATTAAGTGTCAACTAACTAGGAAAAAACCTAACTTTCTTCGAGCTATTCTGGCGTGCACTGCCAAAACGTAGTTACACGTACTTATGTAATGTATGATATGATAGACATCATTTAGTTTAAATACGCGATACTACGTAATCCTAATCTTAATTCGTAGACGAAGTTGCAGGCACCAGCTAGTGATAAATAATTTCTTAGAAAACCAGCGTCCCAGCAATGGGGACTGCATAAGGGGGGGTGGTTACATACAGAAGTAAGAACAAAAAAAAATAATATGTACCTACGTTTTATTTCTGTCATTACGACTTAGTACCGTAGGTAGGTAGGAATTACATTTCACATGCTAAAGACATTTACGGAAGGCTATGGTCGTAGGTTCGAGTGCTCCCTTATATTTTAAGTAAATGTATATTTTAATAGTGTTATATTTGACATATAAAGAAATACAATACTGTTTATTCAATTCATTAGAACGAAAATATCTTTGAGTTATTAGGACTAATTAATTTAAAACCTCAGGTACTTGAACTGAAGGTGACCTACGTGACTCCAACGTGTGAAGAGAGCCACGCGAACGGAATTCATTTAAAAACTCATTTCTCAAAGTCACGTAAGCAATGTTATAAGCTGTCGATTCCATGTGATTCCTCTTCCATTAGCTTCACTCTCAGACTTGATTAAGGTGCGATATTACTTGCCCGTATATGAAGGCTAGAAATGGCCCAAATATTGTTTGAAACGGAACCGTATTTTAGTTCGGTTTGTTCAAGAACTGAAACTTGATTTAGCTACTATTTTACTTGACTAAAAGAAAGTTTAATCTGTTTATGCAACTAGTAAAACAAATAACACAATTTTAACGGTTTAAAATGCGTAATATATTACCTTACATATTTAACTAACCGGATCTTTCCGATGCTTTAGATACAGCAACCGTGTCACAAGGCGACGTCGGATGGTAGTTAAAAATACGGTAACGTTTATTATTGGTCAAAAGAAGAAGATATTCACAAGTAAATGATTTTAATCGTATTTTACCAAGTTTCGATTTTTCTAACACATTTTTTTTCTAACTGCAGCAATAAAAACCGAAATTCGGTTAAAACAAGTTTATGTTCACCACTATCGAGAACAGATTCGCGAATATTTCGATCAGTAATACGTTTATCATGATTACGTACAGTTTTGTACAGAAAATATATAACGGAACGTTTAATTTGATGTATAGAGGTGTAGTTATTTAAGTGGCTGTTGTCGAGTGAAACTATACATCCGAGATACCATTTGTATGACATAAATTCAACCGTATTTTTTGCATATATTTAAAAACTCTTTTATGGGTTGCTAGATAGTAAAAATGAATAAAACGTAAACGTGAATGCCAAAGAATTTATATGCGAGCGCCACAAAAAGGAAGCTGCAACTGTTAACAACTTTTTGCTTTTGATTTTTTAATTAACAAACGTTTGCATAAAAAATTCAGTTTTCTAGAGAAATAACGACTTCAAAGGTGAAATTGGATAGAATTATGTACAGTTTTATTTTGAAGTTCGGTTGAATTAATCCTATTCACGTTCTAATTATATTAAATAATACTTTTATAATTTCTTTGAGTGTAACAGTGGATTGTTTAAACTGCTAAAGCTTTAAGCTCTTATGATAAACAATATAATAAACATCATAAGCTCTTTAAATTATAAAAATTGTTTAAAGAGCGAATTCAGATATGCTATTTACAACAATACTGATTGTTTGAACTATAAAACATCAGGCTGCGATCAATAGGAGCGCAGAAACATTGTAAAATGTAAGAAAAAACGGAAAAAATATCGTTTTTTAGGGTTTCCGTAATGTACGCTGCGAAAAATTTTCAAGTTATCCAATAATAATGATTTCTTTGTAAATGATGTAAAAAAATGTCTCACAACAATCGTTTTTATGGGAATTAAATTTTGTCGAAATGCTTCATATGTCAAAACGTTTGTCAGCTTGTATCTTATACAGATCGTTATTTCTCAATATCATTGTTTAAATTTAAAATCGATTTTTGAAACAATTTTACGACAGCGGCCGGACTTGAATTTTTTTTTCAATCTAAAATTTATTTTACATTTATATATTTATTTAAGAATAGAGAAAACAAACAGAAATATCACACATAGCCAAACAGAACATAACATATTATAAGGAATTGAATACAAAAAAAATAAAGTACAGATATCACCTTAAAAAGTTTCACAGCTAAATCGAGTGAGATCATGTGCAATAACATGTGAAAAATATTAAGGTTCTCAAATATTACTGTTATTTCGTATTTTCTAATTGATGGTATCAGATCATGTCAATAGTACGTACAGTTGAAGCGTAGCCTCCCACAAAGCGATTTCGGTTTGGTTGGCTGAAAGGGGATTGCTGTCTGACAACAATCTAATCACTGGCTCTCAGTCGACTAAACTTGAACCTATCATATAAATGAATTCGCCGTTTTCAGTGGAAATATCTAGAACGTTTCGAGTTTAGAAATATTTATATGAAGGTGTTATTAGATTGTATAATTTGATAACTTTTAGTGTTGCTTTAAAATGTTTTAGCTGGTGTACAACAAAAGCTTATATATGAAATTGTTTTCGCCCTTAGTAAGCTATACTTTCCAATACAATGATTGGAGTGCTAAGGACATAAAACTAACTCTTTTCATAATTAAAATGTTAATAAGTATATAATTATCGAAATATAGAGACATAAACGTTGTACTTGTACAAACAAAAAAACAAAAGTAAGACAACATACGAATAATTTAAAAATCGAAAATAAATTCGTCTCGGGCAGGACTTGAACCGCCATCGTCAGCGTACCGTGCTGTTGCTCTACCAATTGAGCTACCGAGTCAAGTCAAGTCCTGCCCGAGTCGAAAATTTTTTCAATTTATTTTCGTTTTTTAAATTATATACTGCCTTCATATGCAATAACATGTAAAAAAATATTAAAGTTTTCTAATACTACTAACATATTTTAATACCTTTTTATTTAAAACGCGAACCGTATTAGTTACTTATTTACAACATATTTTAGCTACGGCCCGAAGTTTTGGATGGAGAATTGAAGATGTAAGGTATGTCTAATGTCAAACTTTTTTATAACGTATAGGTACTACTCGCGTAAACTACAGATTATACCTGCTATAAAATATATTTTTATTGACAGGAATAAATTATATATTACAGTAGCCTACCAAGAAAAGTCTTTTCAACATAAACAGCGACAGGACAGCGGAACTGCGTGGAGTCGTTTGAAAACACATGTTAGTTTCATAACCACTGTTCACTTGCGGTACATATACATCTTATTTACAACTGAATAAGGTTTATTTTGTCTTGATTATTTAAGTTTATCGCAGGTTGGATGCGATTACAGCCGGCTCGCTTAATCAAGCATACGTTGAGGACAAAACAAACGGACCAAGTTACGTGAAGCCGATGTAGTCTGCGTTTTAAAAATAGTCCAGCTCGTTAGTCCTCACTCCGTGGAGGATTTACATGTTTGTTTTAATATAGATGCCACGGGAATATTCCATAAAATTGTATTGAGTTGAAGATACATGGAGAATTTAGAATGTACTATTTTGTTATATGTTAAATAGACCATCTATTTGCATGTGGGAAAAACAATTGTGTACATTTGATATTTTCTGTATACATATCATAAATTACTTTCGAAAAAAAATTACTGTTTCGAATCAAATTTATTTTTGTTTGGCTAGTACCTAAATTTAGGAAGGAGTGAAGTAACGGTGGAAAATGTGGAAAAAGCAGGGAAAATTATTCATCTTTAAGGACTTTCGTTGTATGCGCTACAAAAACGGTTTCAGAAACAAAAAAATATGTACGATTAAAAAAATCTCCGTGATAGCGTATGTCTATATTTCAAAATGAACTCGTAAGAACCATGAAAATAAGCGCATTATTATCAATTGTTTGCTAGAGTTGAATCAACATTAATCTTGTAAACAACAAATCAACGTTTGCCGGATCAGCTAGTGAATTATAGTAGTAATTATTACGTGAACAGTTCTGATGTAAACGCCGATTTGTTGTTGTATTAAGTAAAATGTTTAGACCTAAGTTCAAACGCAAGTAAGATAAAACGGGTAAAACAAAAAAGGAATTGTTTTGATTTTTTTTATAATTGAATGAATTGTGTGATTCAATACCGTCTATAGTTTACGCGAGTAGTACACATTTAAATAAAACACTTTAACGGTTTAAAACGCGATATATTAGATAAGCTTATTTGGAAATGATTTTTAACTTCGGCCGTGGTCACGGGGAGGTGCTGACCACGGCTGCTGCAAAGCATCCGAAACGTCGGGCCGAAGTTAAAAATAATTTCCAAATAAGTTTAACTAATATATCGCGTTTTAAACCGTTTAAGTGTTTTATTTAAATGTGTGATTCAGTCAAATTTTCAATGTATAAAAACTGGCACACACTTATGTAAAAGGTAATCACTATAATGTTTGCAAAACGAAAATAGTACCTACCTATATACGTTTTTCTAAGTATCGAATGCGTTAAAGGTTTATAATTTTCATATTTAAGTCCCTAAGTGTGTGAAAGACAGGTCTATTGTCCCGTACGTATTTAACGCAACTATGAGTGGATTTGACGATAACTGGTTTATCGTATAACGCATAATATTATTGTTTACGTCATCAAAGTACCTATGGACGTTGATACGCTTCCAATAGTCGTGAAAAGGCTAGTTCTTGAAACAATAAATTTTTACACTTTTTTACATAATAGCATAGTAGTAAATTTATAATAATAAATTTTCAATATATAAATAGCTTGAAATATAGCTTTAAAATGTTATGATTTTAAGCGGTTAACGATAACTCAATTTTAAAGTAACAATGCAAACAGTGGTCGTGAGTTCGATCCCCGCTCAAACTAAAATAAATTAGTTATATATCTAACCTAATGATAGAAGCTTCAATGCTTTTATGACTCAAATCTAATAAAACACATTCATGGCTCAGTTTTGCGTTTTTGGCAAAATATCCTTGGTGAAACACATGTAGTTGTCGGTCGGCACGTGTAGAAAAAATATCTGTATATAAGCAAAACGTAATTCCTCAAATACAATGAACTATGAATACTAACCGTCTCTATTACTACGTGGGTACTACTAGCCTATTATATTTGTCGATAGTAAAATCGAGCAATGAAAGACAAATGGGCGGAACTTTTAAGTAAAAACTTGGAATTTTTCAAAACTCGTTCTTAATGAATTTCGTTAAACATTTATTAACCCGTGTAAACGTGTAAGTATTTCCACTTGAGCGTTTCAAGAGAAACAAATCTACTGGCAGCAGGATTTTAATTAAAACAGGAGTGTTCAACATCCAAGTACTAAAAGAGTCTGAGAAGCAGCGGCTGGTACTTTGCGTGTCAAGTTCTTTATAGTCCGAGCAAGAGCAACAAATTGTAATTTACTTATTGCTTTCAGATGCTCGGCACTCAATAGATTTCGCGTTAAAACCGCGTAATTACGGTTTTGAACTGAAATTCGTTGGCGAAATCTTATTGACTCGGGTGTTGAGTGAATTTGGCTTTTAAGTAATTCGAAATTAGAATTATATCTATTTCTGATATTTTATAGTAAGAGGGCGCCACTTATTAACCAACAAACTCTATTCTCATCTTGTTTGAAATAAGTGACACTTAACAGTTTAAAACGCGCAATATGGATGGTGTTTTTAATGGCTAAGTAAAAAAAAAGAACAACCCTCCATCCTTAATCTCCCCATGACCATGGCTGTTGCAAAGCATTCGAAAGGTCAGACGGTAGCTAAAATAATTATAAATGTTTAACTAATATACATCACGTAATAGTTAAAAGTGACAGTCTATTATGGTGTTTCACATGATAAAGACTGTTCACCTTGCCAGTAAATACAATATTTCAGTCAGATGGTCACAAAAATGTGTCCGCCCCATGATATAAGAGAAATAAATAAAATCATTACTTAAGTATAATATTAATTGATTCGTCCCACCTCGATTAAAAACCTAACATATTTGCCAAACTACCAGCGACGTTAATTAAATATTAGTATGATTACATCTGAAATATAATTTACTGGCAAGTGCCCAGCTCGACTGAAAGAATTGTGTAACTTAGGACGAACCCAGGAATACTTACTTTGAATCCAAGGACGTCAACAAAAAAATTACCCATAACTTACAAGTATAATAATTTCATCGCCAATACATCAATCAACGAGGTATTTCCCCGGTATAAAGTTATTGAAATTCCCGGGCCTTTTATTGTTTTTCTCTTCGCTTTTGCCGTTCTTTGTTTCGCTGCGAATAAAAACGCAATTTCGGGAACGTAAACTACAAAAGACTTTTAAGCTTGCACTCGCAGTACTAAAATATTGTACGCTTAATGGTTTGTACTTGTCGTCGACCGTTTGTCATTGTTTTACTATTAATGTCCCACAGCTGGGATAGAAGATTTCAAAGATTAGAGCTCCACCACACTGCTAAAGTGTGGGATGATGGGCTTTAATGACTACTTCGGTGGTTTCCGGTGGTACAGATTTTTGGTTACCAAGGATTCGAACTCAGAACCTCGTTGCGCAATTAAAATCTTGTTGATTCGTAGTAACATAATAGGTGTTTACCATGCATGCTTTATAAAAAGTTTTTAATCTATGTTAAACATGTTTTCAACAACAAAGGACATTTAACGGTTTAAAACGCGAAATATTAAATCAAACTTAATTAATTTTAATAAATTTAAAAATACAAAAAGTGGAGCGTGTGCCTAATGTCAAAATCTGCTACGCTAGCGCCACCTGTTTTGTCGCTGTTTAAATTAGAAATCTACCTAGGGTTTTAAACAATTGCGTAAACTACACACAGTACTTAACATTTACAAAATATTTTTTTAAAAACAAATATAAACCATTAACAACGAAAATAACATATGAGAACTATCAACAATACAAATCGGAGTATTAATCAATGCTTTGGACCAAATATTGACTCATATATCTGGTAGAGTGTGTATTTTCTTGATTTCCTTAAATATTTATTATATATTACATATAAAGACACAGACAGACAATGTCTTGATTATATATAATAAATCTTTGGCTTGTATTTACACGATTAAAAAAGGTATTTATATATTTTTTTGTCATTTAGGTAAATTATAAGAATGATTTATGGCTTTTTTTATCTGAATGGTGTTATATACGTTAAAATTTGTTGTTTTTGAATACATTTATGATTCTGATCAACGAATATTTTTTTACTATACTACAATATATTAGTTATAAAATAAAAATGTTTGTTTTCTTAATAGTTTATCTCTTTTACACTTTGGAATTGGGCTCATGTACGTTTTTCTACATAACAATCTTATTAATTATTATTTAGAATACAATGCTTTGGAAAGCTGAAGTTGCATTATATATTAAAATGCTCAAACAATAAATTCGTCCTCGACGAGGTTGTGCAAATTTTGATAAAACAATAAAAAATATAGCAGAATATTTCGCTACATCGAGGTTTCAAAGGAGACTAGTAGATGCGGGAGTCGTGTTCTACTTCACTGTTATGATAAGTTAAGTTTTGTGTGATACAATATTTCGATTTTCTTGTTTCGAATTTCAGTATTGCATTTCACCACAACTCACTTCACACTACAACAAAACTCGATAGAAGAATATAACAAAAATCGATAGAAACAAAATTTTCATAGATATTTAAATGTACTACGAATTCGTTGGGCATTAGCCCAAATCAAGAAATATATTGCTACCATTAGGTAGCAATATATTTCTTATAATCAACAGGCCGTGGGTTCTATCTCCACCGGATCCAACATGTTTATCAGATATGTATATTTTTTCTAGTTCTATCTATTCTATCGAAATTCCGGATCACGAACGACCATCTGCATACGAAAAAGTCATCAAGCTTATTCGCGTTTTGATTTCTTTCCGCGAATTTTGGAATATCCAAAGCCAAATAGGACGGCAGCGCGTCTTGTTTAGATCTTTCATTAACTTGTCATGCTGTTTAAGTTTATCAAAAAAGTATACGTATATTTCGGATGTTTTGCAGCCGTGTCTCCCCATGACCACGGCTGCTGCAAAGCATCCGAAACGTCGGGCCGAAGTCAAAAATCATTTTCAAATAAGTTTAACTAATATATCGCGTTTTAAACCGTTAAGGTGTTTTATTTAAATGTGCACTACTCACGTAAACTATAGACAGTATTTTCATTAATTAATGAATGTTTAAATGCATAAAAACAAAACGTTATCATAACTTACAAAATTTCCTTTAAAAACAAACAATCTTGTCAAGCGTCAAATGATCTTCAATTCGAACGCGTCTATTTTTATATCCCAATAATAAAACGAATTACGGAGAAAACGAGCATAAAAGGAAGTAAATACGAAAGATTTAATCACGATACTCTCAACTTAAAACGCCCAGTTTGTCGCCGTTAAGGTAGATAACGAATTTTCCATTATAAACGAGAAAAGGACACGCTCTTTTGCACTGGAGAATTCTTTGCGTGTCCTTTGTGAAGTCTGCGAGATGTCCAATACAACAAGGACCTGCTTGATTATGCGTTTTGTACTCGTAATGGACAACACTCTTTGTCGCTGAATGGCCCTTTATGGTTGTAATATATTTCGTACACAGCGCGGTTGTAGCAATGTTGAAGTTTTTCTGTTTATTCAAAAGTATTGTTCGTGTCATCAACGCCCGGTCTGGGCGTAAAATAACTTCTACGTACTATTAAAATTAATGTTTAAATAAAACACTTTAGCGGTTTAAAACGCGATATATATTAGTTAAAGATATTTAAAAATTATTTTAACTTTGACGTTTATATAGATCGCGTTTTGAACCGTTAAAGTGTTTAAATCAAATGTGTAGTAATCGCGTAAACTACAGACAGTATTTAACATACAAGTATTTAGATAACACCAATTCTTGTACTATTCATCTATTGGAAATATTTCTTTTAAAGCGACTATTCACGCGATTCACACTTACATAAAGTGAAAGTGAAATCCGTTTCCCCCTCGTGGGGCATGGGGCGAACACATTTCTGTGTCCGTTTCACTGATCCGTTCTCTAACAGGCAAGTAGTTGATCAGACTTCTGTGTCCTGCCCGACCGAAGCATTTTTTTGTTTCCCTGGGATTCGAACCCAGGATCTCTCGTGCTTAATGTAAAGCTAGGCTTTAACCATTTGACATGATGGCATGAATTAATTAATATAGCTGGGTCTATATTCATTAATTCTATTGTTTGGCTCGCCGTTTGCATCACCTGCGTATGTTGTAGCAGCTTATAGCGTGGACGTTTGCATATTTTTATATTTTGTAGTTACTTGCTTATTATCGCCCGCTTGAATAAGTCGTTTTAGACATCCTATTATTGTATTGTATTAACATTGTAGTTGTTCTCACGATGTCGTCCGCGTCCCTTCATTATCGCCTTGTAAGTTAATCTTAAGACAGACATATCACATACATCCTTTCCGATGGAAGGCATTGAGGACTTCCGTTACGTACGCTGCGTACGTACGCAACGTAGGTACGTTTCTTCTTATATTTTCCACTATTTCTTCGCTCCTATTCGTTACCACCTGATGTTTATTTCCTTAAGCATTCACCGATAGAAGCATAGCACATAATTTTTCTTAGAAGGATTGCCTGGAAGAGATCGCTTAATAGCGATTACACTTCATAGTTTATAGATATTATTTTTTGGGTCATTGTAATTGTGTGTGTTGTGTAATAAAGTATAAATAAATTAAAGTCGTCAGCTCTAGACTATAATAGACTTTATAGTCTCACAAATATTTAACTACCTTCAAAATTCATTGAATACAGTAACAGTAATCAATACTCAGCTGTGAATGCAATAAATAGTAATATATGTGACTGTGTCCGGCGCTATATCTACGCCGTATGTGGGTCGTAAATTTGAAATGACGCGTTATTGGGTCGCGACTGCTAAACATAAATTTCATTATCTAACCGCAACATCAGCTGTTTGCGCACTTACACGGATTTTTGTGCTTATGCCAAGAAGTCTGGCGGGAAAACGCCCCATAATTATTTAAACTCACACTCTAACTGAATTTATAAACTAAAAATCCATTTCAATTGAATAAAATAAAGACACGGGCGGGACTTGAACGGGTATCTACTGTGTTCGGTGCTGTTGCTCTAACTAATTGAGCTACCGTGCACGTCATCGCTTGTTAATACAAGCGATGACGTGCACGGTAGCCTTTCAAGCCCCTTCAGAGGCCGAGCTAATGCTCGGCCTCTGAAGGGGCCGCAGAATATCAGTGTTGGGACATCAGTCCCAACGTAGCTGAGTGGACTCCTTTTCGGAGGCAACTATTTTATTTTTTTTATTATTTGATATGTAATTAGTTAAATTTTATTTTATTTGTAATGATTTTTTTTTATTGTGTTTGTTAAATGTCTTGTGTTGTTTCCGAATAAATGTCTTCTATTCTATTCATCGTCGAGTTTTTAACCTATTGCTACATTAAACTATCAAGCAATGTAATTTCAACCTTAACACTTACATATGGAGGTTTAATGTGTTATGCTTTGTAGCTTAAGAAATCATTTCTATCTGTAGATGATTTAATCTCTGCTTGGATTGTTGTAATTAATAAACACTATGATTTGATCAAGCTCAGAAAAAAAAGAATCAGGATCGAAGATTCAAAGTTAAATAGGTCGATAGCACATCCTGTCAAGACGTTATGGATATTAAGTGTATCCTATGCATCTCCGTCCTCCTCTATAAAAATAAGCCATAACGTAGCTACCACTGTAAGTACGAGCAAATTAAAATTAAAATACCTTATTAGTACATAGTAATTATTTATATGTCAAGATTTCCTCTTCTATAACAACTTATGAATCTATATTTAATTACAGTACAATTCCTAATTTAGTAGGTAATCATCTTTATGACCCTTGCTGTTAACCTAAATTACACATTGTATTCTCTATCTCTTCTCTCCGTTACACGTAAACATGTTTTATATAACCACTATAGTATATTTCTTTGTTTGCTATTGACGTTAAGAAGAATAAGAAGACAGTATAAAAGTAGTCTTATTATACATATAGCAGTAAAATATATATATACATATAAGGTTCGGAAGAAAAATAGCTATGCTTAAACATATTTTCAAAAACGATAATACTGTTTTTAGGATACAAATATTATAAATAGTTAAATAAGCTTAAGCAATTATTAAGGAATTATTAATTATTAAGCAATTCAAATATTAGAAAACAATATAGTATAATTATACTTAAGATATAATTGTAGAACGCGCCGACTAGTATGGTAAGTCCGAGAGGCATTACGTCAAATCACTGAGGCTTTTTTACTCACAAACATTTGACTTCATATTTAATCGTAATAGTAGACTTGCATTCAACTTTATATATTTTGAGTCATTTGAAACCGCTGTTTCCTTAATCCAATGCACTAACCAACAAAGTGCAATCTGTATCTATAACATTTACTAACATTAATAGGCATTTTTCTCGAGAAATAAAATGCCTTTAAATAGTCTCTCTAGTCTACGCGAGTAGTACACATTAATTTACAACACTCTAAACGGTTTAAAGCGCGAAATGTTTTAGTTAAACTTATTTACAAATTGTTTGCAGCAACCATGTCACAGGGAAGCCCTATAATAATAATGTGTTATATTTAAAAATGACTTTATTTACCGAGTGATTTCAAAATACAAAAAAGTATAACGGCCGTGGCAAACACGAATAATGGCTCCAAAAAGCCGTATGTAATCCAGAAATCATAAATAATTATTCCGCGGGCATTCAGAGTTCAACTACACCTAACAGTCGAAAGGAAAGGTACAAAAGCTTCGCCCTTTCTAAAAATACGTAAATAGAGTCCGTTTCGTTCAGTTCAAATGGCGGGAACTCACACACGCGCACACCACTGTCCGCGTCTCACATACGCGAATAAACGATGTGAAATGGGAAAAAAGTTAAATATGTATGAGTGCAAATATATAAATCGGTATATAAACCGTATATAAAATAGGTAGGAGAGCGCGGGAGGCTGTGTTCGGCTCAGTCTCTCGCGGTATCCCATGCTTTTCTCTCGCCTCGGACGCAGCCTCCCCCGGCCATTCGACTTTCGTGAAAATGTGAAATAAACTTTGACGTATGTAAAACTTTTTGGACAGTGAGCAAAGACTGTGTGAATGTTCTCTATGGTTGCATAATGTTTTCTGAAGTTGGTAAGTTTCTCGAACTTACGAAAGTAATTAAGTGAGCGAGGCTTTCGAGTTAACATTTAACATTTATATGGAGTTTCATGAAAGTTTTTAGTTTCATTTCACTTATTCACTTTTCTAAAGTTTTATCATTTACTACAAATACATGTTGCTTGTAAATTAATTAAATAAAGTACTAACTAAATATAACACTGCAATGTAAAATATAGTTTTAACACTTATTAGTGTTTATCGATAACAGATATAAACAATTTATTAAAATTAAATAAAGTTTTAATAAAATACTGTCTATAGTTTACGCGAGTAGTACACATTTAAATTAAACACTTTAACGGTTTAAAACGCGTTATTGCGTATTATATTGGTTAAACTTATTTGAAAATGATTTTTAACTTCGGCCCAACGTTTCGGATGCTCTGCAGCAGCCGTGATCACTGGGAGACTAAAGATGTAGGATGTCTCTGATGTCAAAGTAAAATATTGCTAGGCTAGTGTAGCAATTTTTACTCATTTTCAAATAAGTTTAACTAATATAACGCGTTTTAAAACGTTAAAGTGTTTTATTTAAAAGTTTTAACAAATTTAAACACTTTTAATACCATTTTTTTTTAGAATTTATTTTATGTAATAAATTATTAGTTTATCACATGAAAGTTTAAATGAATTTAAAGTTTAAAAAAAGAAATGTAAAAAGTTTTTTCACTTAATAAGTTACTTCAATATGTTTTCTGCCAGCCATTTGGAACTTGATATACATTTTTTTGGCCTCGTTGATTAGTAAACAGTACTGTGATTTATTTCTCAAATATATATTCTATATTGTAACATAGTCTTAGTAATAGAAAAAACTGTCATTATATCATGTTATTGGTCGGATAGAACTTATACTCATGTCCACAGTTCTATAAAAAGCTAAAATATTAATGTAAACATTTTTAGATAAAATAAACATTTTTTCATTTTATAATTAACCTCCTGACCTGGCTATATGAAGTATTTCGACGAAATTAGATTTTTATAATATATAAACGGTTTTTGCGATTCAATCTTTAAAGATACACATATATTGTCGCGGACATGTTGCTAATTGTTTTGTTTTTTGGGTATCTTGAACCAGTTTCGCAGAGCATGCAAGGAAAAGGCCGTTGTTTTATAGCCTTCTTCGATAAATGGTCTAACACATACATATTTATTTATCCAACCGGTACCTGCTAAGGTAAGGGCGTTCAAACAAACAAACATTTGAGCTTAATATTACTATAGATACAATATACATAAGTTCTACGAGCTACGTAGCTCGGCTACACTGTCCATCGTAGCACGTAGCGGTCGTAACCAGCCGACCGTAGACACTCAAACCCATCGATTATTACCAAAATACCACCGCTAGCTAAGACTAGACTTAGCGAGAGCATGTTTAAAATAGTCTTGATGTATATTGATCAAGCGATGCTACATATTATATGTTTGAAAAGTACCTTTAAGTTCTGGAATAAAAATAAGAATCGTTATGGTTCAGTGCTAATTTATAATGTCTATAAAAATATGTATTTTAGATTATCGGTCAAGATTGTAATTTTAAATAAAACACTTATCGCTTTAAAATGCGACATAATTTAGTTAAATTTGTTTGATAACTTTCTTAACTAAGGCCCTCCTTATAGTCCCCCCGTAACCACGGCTACTACAAAGCATCCGACACATCGGGCCGTTATTAAAGATAATTTTCAAACAAGTTTAACTAAAATATATTGCATTTTATACCGTTAAAGTGTTTTAGTTAAATGCTCACGTAAACTACAGACAGTATTGTAAATTTAACTTTGTTTCAAGTATGTCTAATAACTTTATATGATTATTTATAGACTACAATTTATAATTGTTTAGTAAATAAAATAGGCCTTATTCATTTCATTCATTCATTCCTATAATTCATGCAAATTCATTTCTGTTCTCCTTGTTAAATCTATTTTTTATTGAACAGTTAAATATTGTCATTTTTTTATTAATAAGTAAATGGTAACTTTCCGTACTTACTTATTTTGTTTTTTTACCGCCTTAACAAAACGGCCATACGCTTGAATTCGAGACCAGCTCTGTACTGTTCGCATCGCCAGTCGCCGCCGTTCGAGGCTCAATTTGATTTGGTCACTACATACGTCGCCGTACTCACCGCGCGAATTTTCGTATTAGGAGGTTTTTTCGTGGCCCGGTCCGCTACTTCTTAGATTTACTTATTCTTATAGATCCTTAAAATTGCCACAATATATATTTTAATAATCTCATAAAAAACAGGTCTAGAAAGCAAATCGGATGTGTACAAAAACTTCTCGCTTGTTAGGAAGTTGTAAGTGAAATGTGTGTAACGTAACTTTTAAGGGGAGATATAAAAGCACTTTACTTGATCGAACGGCGCTTGCATGCACTTTTCTTGTAATTAAAAATTTAAATGCGCGCTGAAGCACTTTTAACGCTCGCTGTTTAAGTGCATAATGATTCAATAATAGTTATGGGAAGTGCAGCTAGTGATATAGGTCCATTTCTAACATAAAACTTCTGTCCTTCATAGATGCCTCTTATTTACAAAAAGATCAAAAGATACCATTTTTAAAAGCTTCTAGAGTTTTAATATTATAGAGTAGGACAGACATATTATATCTCAACAATACGCGTTGTCGACCAATTATGGCTTTGGAAACAACTAAACAACGCGATTAAACTTAAATACTGTCTATAGTTTACGCGAGTAGTACACATTTAAATAAAACACTTTAACGGTTTAAAACGCGATATATTAGTTACTTATTGGTTACTTAACTAATATATCGCGTTTTAAACCGTTAAAGTGTTTTATTTAAATGCGATTAAACTTGACGGATTTTTCATTTGCGGACACTGGTTTGGCAACTCTGACGGTGTTTTTTTATAGATGTACCACCCATTTAATATCCAGATTTCCAGACAAATTGCGCGATGTTTCGAAAAAATTATAAATCGATTGGAATAATTTTGGACTCGGTGGAGATCGAATCCACGAGCCGTTGAGTATTAGCCGTAAGTTGTCACTAGAGTTTTTCTAATGTTCAGTAATTGCACTCATTGTTATTTGACTGATTGTCAGTTAGTTAGCGGCTCAGTTGTGGAACGAAAATTTTTGAGTGATTTTCACAAGTACGATGGCCGAATACTTCTCAATCCAGATTGCAAAAAAGTCGCAAAGACTCAGTTAAAGCAGGCTTTTTTTCCGAAAAAAACAACATGATAATTTTCGTCAGGGAGGTCATCGGTATCTCCCCTTATATAAAAGTGAAATGGACACAGTAATATGTCCCTTTATTCGAGACATACTAAAATATGACCGTTGGTGTAATTTAAAAATGGAATCTAATTAAATTATTTTACTTTGTTACAGGTGTATAATGGAAGCAATTGTCTACTTAGCCCTTGTTTGTAAGTAATTTAGTATTATTTACAGAGCTTTGCATTTTACTTAATTTCTCGTAACATTGAAAACTTCGCTGTAACAATGCAATATAATTATGCTGGTTTGTTAAATGAAAAGTTATTTAAATCTTTAAAGCTGTTTATTTATTTTTTCTTAATGATGTTCTAATATTACAATCGCAAAAGTAATCTTTCTAATTTAATTATTTAACGAGATTTGTCTTGTTGTAAATAATTAATTCGATAATAGATACTTTTTAATAGAAATAAGTTAATTTTATTGACAGGAATTATTATTACAACATATATAAACCACTTACGTATTACATTTAAAATTTTAAAAGCGAAAAGAATTACAACAAATATTTTAACCTAAGCTCACGTAATTAAAAAAATATTGTGATTTCAGACCGGCAAATTTTTCATCAATATCCGTTTGTAAATAAAGTCGATAATTGAAACGGCCACAGATATGTGTTCGCCCCATGCCCTAGAGCGGGATTTCACTTTGAAGCTTATTATCTATCAACGACAGACAACGCGTTATTACGACATTATTATTATCATTTTTACAGACAATGTTACATTAAAAGCCTTTCCTACAGTCATCCTACAAGTTCAGTGGTGAATGTGTAAAACTGTGAAATGACATAGCATTGAGTATTTTCTGTACATCGAGTTCACAGAAGCTCTTTACTTTAACAAGGGAAAGGCAAATACAGCCGAGAGACAACGCTTTGTACAATTCAATCAGCTCTTTGTGCTTCTTATCAAATAGATTCAGGCGGCATAAACTGTGATAAAAATTTATTTTTATCTCCATGTTTTAGAGCAATAAGCTTTGAAGAGAACGTGGGAGCAAATTTTGAGCGTTTTCCAATTGTTTAATAGCTTGAAACGCAGTTACTATTATGGCTTTGTTTTAGTGACAGAGGAGGAAGACAAGCTGGGGCTTGGTAGATGATAAACCTCAACCATATAAGATCACATATCAAACATCAAAATCAGAATATGTCTGTCTTATAAGATTATCTTGCAAGACGACGGGAAGGGACGCGACTGACGACGTATACAATAACTATTCTACGCGGACGAAGTCGCGAGCATACCAGCTAGTATCTAATTTTGCATGTTTGTTTTATGCAGCATGTACAGACTACCACGGACTACCACAAACGATGGATTATTGATTAGATACAGAACACTTTATACAGTTTTATATCACAACTAAGAAAATTTCAAATGTATAAAGTATCAAATCTTTTCTTTTACCTTTGAGATAAGCGCGTGTCGTCTTCAGACCCGTAAAATGGAAAAATAAATATTCAGCCAATTACTTAAAGCGCCCTTCGAGAACCTCTATAAATTTCTCCACTCGACACATTGGAGACATTCGAATCTAACGCGTTTTTTCGTAACCTAAGCGGTTTTCTTTTTCAATTAACGCTAACTTGAAAATACGTTAAGTCAACAAACGTTTTACTCAAATAACTCCCGCTTTTAATAGCCTACGCATATATTGGCGAAGCAAATATTACTCGCGCGCCTCTGGTGGCAAATTTAGAAGCTGTCTAAGAACGACACTCCCATAGATTTAACTGGTTAAGTTTAAATATGATCATTTGAGTCATATTTAATCTTATCATTACATAAAAAGCTAAAGTTAAAAAAGAAAGAAACAAATAAAAATCTACTTAATGCTTGTGGAGATTGAGGAATAAGTTTCCAATTGTTCTAGATTCTAAAAGATATAAATGGAATAAAACACTTTAACGGTTTAAAACGTGACCACAGCTGCTGCAAAGCATCCGAAACGTCGGTCCGAAGTTAAAAATGATTTTTAATGAGTTTAACTAACATATAGCGTTTTAAACCGTTAAAGTGTTTTAATTCAAGGTGTACTACTCGCGTAAACTATAGAACGTATTTCGTATTTTTCGTTTCTGTTATTCCCTAATAGATACTTCTTTTTGAAATCTTTTTAAAAAAAAAACCTCCTCAATCTGTAATGGCCTGAGGCATAAAATATATTTTGTAAATTAATCAACACTACCCAAATGTCCTTTTTTGCAAATTTTACATAAGCATAGAAACTTTGCTCGCCAATAAAAGAACATAAATCTTTTTTGTTTGTTGTTTTTTAATACGAACAAAAAGGGGGCCCGGGGGGAAAAAAAAAAAAAAGGGGGGGAAAAAAAAACCCCCTCTCCACATCTCACTGTATTTCAATATCTAAAATTTTCCCCTTATTCTTTCTTAAAAATATTAAGCAACAAAAAACTATAAGTGAAGAAGATTAACTTTTGTTTTTTTTTAATTATTTAAAATCCGACGCTAGCGTATTAAACGTGATGGGGAATCGTATTAAGCGTGATCGTCTTAAACGGGTTCTAGAGTTATAAATCAAAATAATGTTGTTTGTGGAATAATTGTGTTAGCAATTCGGTTCTACAGCGAAGGTCGATTCACGTAGTTCTCCGGAAAAATACGCCTCTATTATTCTCCCTCATTTCTTTTGTTCTGTGGTTTTGATAGGTCGGTCATATCAACAGAGCGTACTGGGGTTCGAAATTACTTTGGACTAAAGTAATTTCTCGGTTTGTTGTGTTAGTACGAACGCGGTGTTTCTTCTTGCTTTGACGGCGTTCTGATCAAGTTAATTGCTTTCACAGTTAGCACTTAGTAGCGACATAATGAGGTTATTTGTTAGGTGAGTGATGTTTGTTGGTATGAGGGAATATTATAGATGGTTGCATATATACATATGTTAGTCTTTAGATTAGGTTATTAACAAGATGGATAATCTACTATACGTTTAATACAAGTAGTATGAATTAATATATTGTTATAGGAATGCTGAGATAACGTCATCAAGTAGTGGCGACAAGTGTTCAAAATTGCGTGCGCGCCTGATTTCGAATTTGGTTGGGTCAATAACTGGCCTAAGGGGAGACTCTATCCGATTGAATAGTCAATTTTTCTTTTAAATAATTCAGTGACATTTTAAAAATCAAAAATAAATTGAAAACAATTTCGACTCGGGCAGGACTTGAACCGTCATCATCAGCGTTCCATGCTGTTGCTCTACGAATATTTTAAAAGGAGGGTAAATTTTTGTGATTTATTTTAATTTACAATGAACCCATTTTAAATTATTGTCCCTTTTTATTTCTTAATTTAGCTACCTATACAACATTGTATTAAACAAAATACAACGTGCCCGTAGGCGTACTGTCATAATATGCGCATATGAATTGTACTCTCAGCTGGGAGTTCAGGCGATATTATGGTAATTTGTTCGCTTAGTAAATGAAATTTACTTCAAGCCGAAATGTTTATTGTTCTCAGGTAATTTCGTCTCTCATAGACGGCTTGCATTCTCAGTTATGTTTAGCGTGTAGCTAAATTATGTTATAAGTTTGTTAACAAAACATCTATATACCGAAATACTAGAGAGAGAAGAGAAATTCCGTTTCCCTCGTGGGGCATGGGGCAAACACATTTCTATGGCCGTTTCTTGTTTTATCTATGTTTCGTTATTTATGCGTTTCTCGATAGGATAGTTGAGTAAATTAAAGGTTTTATGTTAATCTTAAAAAACTTGTTATTTTTTCTGCGTCTTAACTTTTTATTTAAGACAACAAAATTTAAAACAATGCTATGGATATTTAAGAAAAGTAAAGGTGGAAGCCCTGTTTATATTGGTCTCTTAAACAAAGGCTGGCATAAGTAAAAAAAACTTACCTTATAAATAAACACTGAATCGAGCGTCGAGTTGGTTATTATTTTATAAATCAACTAATACTATGTACTGTACGAGTATAATGTTCGCAATGTATCGCAAATAGTCACCGTAACATGGGTTAGACCTCCACCGATTCTTACATGTTTCTAATCAATTTTCTAATTTTTAAATAAAACACTTTAACGGTTTAAAACGCGATATATTAGTTAAAATTATTTGGAAATGATTTTTAACTTCGGCCCGACGTTTCGGTTGCTTTGCAGCAGCCGTGGTCACGGGGAGACTAAAGATGGATTCCAAATAAGTTTAACTAATATATCGCGTTTTAAACCGTTAAAGTGTTTTATTTAAATGTGTAATAGTCGCGTCAACTATAGACAGTATTTTTTTTATTTTTTTAAACATGTTGGATGTAAGGAAATCTGAATACTTAAACGGGATTTCGAAGATTCCGTCCGGATCACGAACCACCGTCTACAGATTAAAACGCCGTTAAGTTTATTGACGATTCAGCTTCGTTCTGTAGATTTTTGTCTTTCCAAAGCCAATATAGGGCGATAGCGCATCTTTTCGATCTGTTACACGCCTAGGTTCCTACGTTAACTGAACACTAGGCTTGTCTGTACCATAGCGCATCGTGTCAAATTTATATACAGCTGGTTCACGTTCTTTAAATGATAATAAAAACTATACGCCCATAAGGAAGAATATTATCTCGACGAAAAACAGTCCTTCAATAAAAATGCTGAACCATCAACCATGTCTGCGAGGGGGTTAAATAAATTCCATGCGATATTACCGCGCGATAAACAGATGACCGCGAGTTCAAAGATCCCGTTTCCGCGGGAACTAGGAAGGTATGGAAACAAAAGATGCTCGTTTCCTCAGCAGTTCCGAGCCATAGGTCGACAGAGGGCGTGGCACAATGGAGCCATTGTTTGTGCCCGGTGACAGGAAAAACTGCGACCTCCCGTGTTCTGTGAATTTTTTATTCCTCCCTTTCAATTCTTTTCCGTTTTTTCTTATTCGCCGTAAGCTCCTTTGACCGTATCACGGCGAAATCAAAGTTGTTTGTGAACGCCGCAATGGTTAGTCGAATTGTTCTTTACCAATTTATTGAATATTATAACTAGTATATCGAAAAATCTTTCTTTAAATAATACATAAATACAAGCAATTTCATCCCGACCATAAGTCCTTTACGGGAGTTGTAGACATAAGAATACTTATATTTTTCACGTATTAAATCGTTTAAAGTGTAAGTAACACTTATAAGTAAGTTATACTTATTTCTTTTATTATTGCACAAAAAAAAACAGATAAAACTTATATGCTATACAAGCGATCTCTTCAGGCAACCTAAATTAAATGTTCAAGGTAGGCGAAAAAATTAAAAAATTTAATATACAAAACTTAAAACTAAAAACATACACAGAAGTGATATTAAAAGTGTGTGTATTATGTTTTAGAGCTGTTTCGCAAGTCAATAAATAAATCAATTTTAGTCATATTCGATTAGAACAATTTTAAAGCGATTTAATAGTTAAGCTCTCAAATTGAGCTGTCAATAAACTTTCAGAAGAACGTTTTCGCCAAATCGCAAAGTGAACTACTACTTATAAAATCGATTTCGAGCGATATTAATAGGCAACTAAGAGTTCTTTCATCTTTTATAGAATTATAGTAGCACAGTTATCTACCTAGCAAGCCTAATCTTATATACTTACATACTAAAAGGGATACTATGTGAATATATCACACACATATGCGATATATTATAGTTACGACTTTTAAAGTTTTCCCTCGTCTTACTGTGAATATAATGTACTATGTAGGATAAGAAGCATGGGGCTCACTCGATAGGTAGGTGCAATAATATCTAAAGAAGTTGTGCCGTCGACCTATTTTAGCTTCCAATACTCGGAAATCCACAGATTGAAATCAAAACGCGATTAAATTTCACGGTATTTTCAATCGTGGATGGTGGTTTGCAATGCGGACGGAATTGCGAAATCCCTACCGCCCATCTATTAATAAAGTGCTACTGAAATCGTTAAACCATTTTGACTAAAAGAATATCAAACATAATCCATATTACGTATCGTCCAATCTTCAACAAGTATACTGCAAATAGTATTGGTGTCGGTAAATCCGTTGGTATTTTCTGCTTACAGACTTCCTCGAAACGAAATTGACTCGCGTACTAAAATCCTATACCTGTGGGGGTGTTAGATTACGTCCCACCGACTCTGGCGAGCTTACATCCTCCGGAAGTCCCCCTGACCCTTCCGGTGTACTCAGAATTCCTTATTTATCCGTTTTTCCTTATCAGCCGGCAACATATACTCACCACATTATCAGCTCTCGCCGTTTTCATTACGTTTGTTTTTATTGAGGATAATTACTTTTTCTTTTGGATGTTACAGGCGTGCTTACACAAAGATAATCTATTTGGACAACTTGACATAGTTGAAAGGAATGATAAACTAAGTAGTTTATTTAATGGTCATGATAAAGATACGACCGGACCCATAGTATGTCTAACTAATGATTTTTTAGGCGCAACATTATACTAATTAAATTAAAAATCAATTATAAATTGAAAAACATTATGACTCGGGCAGGACTCGAATCGGTATCCATCCGTTGCGCTCTGACCACCGCTGTGGACGTCGGTTCAGGTTCTGCCCGAGTCGTAATTTTTTGCAATTTATAATCTATTTTTAATATGAGGGTTGTGCAATAATATGTGAAAAGTGTTAAAGTTTTTATACTAATGTTATCAAGGTAAAGATTTTGTTTGTTTGAACGCACTCATCGCAGGAACTTCTGGTTTGAGTTAAATAATTATTTTCGTGTTTTCGGATCATTTATCGAGAAAGCTTTTAGGCTATAATACATTAGGATACGACCAGTAGGAGCGAAGAAACAGCGGGAAATGTGAAAAAAAACGAGGAAAATTATTACTTATTATAGAATTCCGTCGTGTATGCCGCAAAGACGGTTCATGATATCGCTAAGATTTATACTTTAAAAATCGAAATAAATTATGCTACCGATCCTACATTTGGCACAACAGCACGGAAACTGACGATGCCGGTTCAAGTCCTGCCCGAGTCGAAAATTTTTTCAATTTATTTTCGATTTTTAAATTATATAGTGCCTTCATTGCAATAACATATGAAAAATATTACTGATTTCAAAGATTTATACTTCTTTAAATAATCTAAAAAGATGTACAGACGATATACGGCTATCTTTAAAGATGAACTCACAATGGTCATACAGTTTTTATGGTAATAAAATTTATCTAAATAGTTAATACTTCAAAAGTACGTTTGCCAAGTCAGCTAGTCTAAAATAGTTTGTGTATGTGTGGCTACAAACTACCCTTGAATTTAACGAGAACAGGTGAAATAATCACTTGGCGCTTAAGATGAACGTCAAAAGGGCAGTGTTTTCTTAGGTTCAAGAATGAATAAGCGCAAAATGCTTAATTGAAGCGGTTCAAATTCTCCACCATGGCCGTTATAGAAACACCCCTATTTCTAATTAGCATTTTGTGCTGAACGAGTTCATTTATGATTCTCGAGCAACAAAGCGGGGAAAGTTAGGAAACTATGATTTTCCATTTTCTAAAGAAGCCTTTTTTTCGAAATCAAAGTGCGGCAATTAAAACTGCGCTATTTTCAAAGTTATATTGAGTTCAGTCTTTATACAATTTGTTTATCTCTATTTACTACTAGCTGCGTCAGCGACTTGGTCCGCGTGGAATAGTTATTTTGAGCATTCCAATTTATTCTTTGTAAACCTAGTTTTCATCTTTATAGCCTATATATAGCCTTTCTCGATAAATGTTTTATGAAAAAAAAGAGATTTTCAATTCCGACCAGTAGTTCCTGAGATAAGCATGTTCAAACAAACAAACTAATCAGCTTTATATATTAGTATAGATAATAGTGAAAAATATAATGATGTACTATTTGAAAATGATTTTTAACTTCGGCCCGACGTTTCGGATGCTTTGCAGCAGCCGTGGTCACGGGGAGACTCCCGAAGTTAAAAATCATTTTCAAATAGTTTAACTAATATATCGAATTTTAAACCGTTAAAGTGTTTTATTTAAATGTGTACTACTCGCGTAAACTATAGACAGTATTTATATAATGATGTACCAGTTCACTAAGAATATACTTTGGTAAGATAAACGAAGACAGACCAGCACCAGTTCTTAGTAGGCGATACCCCAGCCATACGATACTTAACCAGATGGCTCTCGGCCTATTTTGTCTTTTTATATTTAGAAATGCACAGACTGAAACCGAAACGCGATTAAACTTCACGTCTTTTATATATGCTGGTTCGTGACTCGGACGGATTTCGATATTCCGACCACCTATTTAATATCCACATTTCCAGACGAATTCTACATGGCCTGACCTGGCGGGGTTCGAATCCACGACCCGTTGATTGTTAGCTATACGTGCCATAGCTCCAAAGTCCGTCAAAACAATTTAGTGTCAGAGCTGACAGAAAATTACATCCTTAGTTTTTGCATTTAGAAACTTTTCGATATTAAAACATATGTACATAATTGTTATCCTAGATATTATTATGTACATTGTTGTGTCATCTTCTTGGCTTAGTTAATTAAGGCTTATATTTCAGGGTGCATAAAGTATAGTTTTTGTATGACATAAAATTTTCTTTTGACGTCCGGAGTTTTCGTATATTCGTCGATAATTTTTTATTCATTTATAGGATCCTATACAAAGCGATTCCCTGGTTTTATAATGGAGTCATACATATTCATTGCATTCGCAGTCAATTCGGAAAATTCCATATTAATTTTAATATCTCGCTATGCGTATATTTCTCTTTTATTAACCATTGTTTTTAATCGATCCTATTGTTTTATTAATGAAAGTAGATTCTATATGGAAATTAAGTAGTTTCAGTAATTTAAAAGTTAAATTTGAGACAGTTCTACGGAAAAGCAAGCTATTTCTCATCCCTATGTTAGACATACTTATAAAACTACTAGCGGCCCGTCCCGGCTTCGCACGGGTAGATATAAATAGGTTATTTTAAATTATAAGCATGCTAATTAAAACGACCATGAATCACTAAATTAGAAAAAAAAATATATTGCGCGTCCTAGCTGTTAACGACCGTTGTCTATCTCGCTGTGTCAGGAGCCGCTGCGAGCGTTCAGTGTTAGAGTCCCGTGCACGCGTTCGCGAATTCCTAGCTCTATTTACTTCAAGTCGCTGCGCGTGCTCGGCGCTTGACTGTCGTTCGTATAGCTGCGACGATTTTGCATTTTGTTCTGCAAGACGAACTGACCGTTCGACGCTAGATTCTCTGACTCGCGATTGGGACGCGTACACTCTCATACTTTCCAGACGATCATTTTCAGAAGAAGACTCTCCTTAACGACGAACTTTTGCTAATCTCGCTTGAAAACTATTCTTAGATGCAGCTAGATATTGACGTTCTTCTTTTAGGCACATTACTATGAAGGATATTTATTTTAAATCAGACAAAATTAAGAATAAACTAATAATAATACGAAAGAAAATATTCAAGTTCAAAGAGCTACTTAGTTATAGTAGTGAAGCGTTATAATGTTTTAAAAAACTCGAAATATTCAATGTCGCTCGCGTCCACTGCGTAAGGAGCCCACTGTCCCTCTCTCGTCGAGATAGTTACTCGATGCGCGGCGTTGCGTGAATGGCATGAATTTTCATTTTGATTTCATGATATCTTTTGAATGAAATGTCCGATTTCAATAATTAAAAAAGTAATCATCATATTGAGTGATACTGAGATAGTCTTCATTATTAAATTATATATTTGGATACACAATTATAAATGGTATGGTTAACACGGTCTGATTCCGATCAGCATGTCTATCAATTAGTTAAATGTAAAAAAGTAGTTATAGTGACGTAACTACAATAGTTAGGCATATGGTCTTGACAAGTTTTTTATAGATATTGATATATTCTATAATTTTGTTGAACATTTTTATGTCCTATCATTAATACTTTTCGCAGCGTATTCAATGAAAGGTTTTATGGAAAAAATTTTTATACCTCCCGTTGGTTTTGATAGAAATTTCTAAAGATTTCTATAGTAATCTAGTACTAAATATAGCCTATGCACATGTATAATCCACTGAGTAAGTGATAATGTAGCTGTGTAATGAGTATAGAATTATTAAAATCGGTCCTTTTTTTTTTTTTTTTTTTTTTTTTTTAAAAAAAAAAAAATTTTTTTAAAAAAAAACACTTTAACGGTTTAAAACATATGTTACTTTAACGGTTTAAAACGCGATTATCCGTTACTACACGCGTAAACATAGACAGTATTTAATACAAATCTTTCCTCTTAATAATATTAGTATAGATATGCTATTTTGTAATAAATACACTAACTTTCTTCAGATGAATATATCTTTTAAAATGTTTAAAACTTTTCAAAAAAGAATTCTTGAAATGTATCGTCGTTTATAAAAAAAGAAATCGACGGTCGTGGGTTCGAGTCTCGCCTTATAACATTTTTTTTCAGTTCTCTGTTAGAGTAAATAAGTTTTATAAAAATAAAACTCTTTTGACGATCTAAAATATTTTTTAAATGTTAACTACTCGCATAAACTACAGAAAATACTATAATAACTCCGAATTGAAATTTTGAATTTCGAAAAATGTTGTCTATAACAAAAACACATATCTACGATATGGAGATTATACTGTGTCGATACTTATATAGAGTCTGGGGCGCATCACGTTTTTCGTCCTTGTCCCCACTCATGCGAAACACATTACGGAGGTATACACTCGCAAAATAATTTGTTTTATAAATACTTCTTTCGGATCGCTGGCTCGTGGATTGATTGAGGAAATGTTTACATCATGTTTTATTACTTTTTTCGTAGCAAACATTTTGAAGTGGCGGGTGTTTCAGTTACAGAAAACGGATTTTATGAATAAAATTGTACATCCTTTATGATAAATAGGTATTTTTATGTAATTAAAAAATCAAGACAAAGACAGCATTTAAGTATTATTAGTTGGTCTAATTATTAACAGAAATAAGAAAATTCGAAAACATGGACGACCAGGTGAAAAGAGGACCTGACCAAGCAAGGTAGCTGAAAGGAGCTGTGCGTGAAAGAGGGGGCGCGTACGAAACGTGTGGTCGCAGCTAATAAGAAATAAATATATATTTCATGTTTTAAACCGTAAAACTTTTTGAAACACGAAATACTTAATTTATTTGTCTATACGTGTTTTATTTATTTAAACACAAATATGTCTGCATGTTGTTTAATAAACTGAACTTTTGCATAGTTGTAATACCAATAATTTAGACGAGTAGTACATAATAAAATAAAACACTTTAACGGTATAAAACGCAATACATATTAGTTAAACTTACTTAAAAATAATTTTAACTATAGCCCGACGTTTTGAATGCTCCACGGGTGCAGTCAAGCACTGCATCCGTGGTTATGGCGAGACTAACGATGGAGAGTGTCTTTGATGTCAAAGTGAAAACTGCTACGCTAGCGCCATCTCTTGCCGTTGTAGTTGATATTTGGCGAAACTGGTGAAGCATCCGCAACTTCAAATAAGTTTAACCAATAAATATCGCGTTTTAAACTGTAAAAGTATTAATATCTCTTATGTTCATTTAAAGTTTCGGTTTTAGTACAAGGGATATCTCAGACATATTTCTGTGTCCGTTGCACTGATGGATTGTATTTAAATAGAGTACTGCGACTGCAGCGTACATTTGCACAGCAAGGTTTCATTTCTCATAAAATATTATCGCAAACATCTTTCATAAATAAAAGCTACATCTGCCAATACTTCGTCAAGGCGGGAGAAATCGATTTCCAAGATTTGTACATTATTATATGGAAAATAGGAATCCCTATTGGATATGGCTGTGACGAGACCTTTTTCAAATTGAGCTGCCAGCAGTGAACGCGTAATATAATATACAGAAAGTGCGTGGGATAATATTATATTATAGATTGCCTTTTGTTTATTTCAATATCAGTTGTTTTGTGAATATAGAACCGTATTATATTACAAATAGTAGATAATCAGTAGTAATAATTAATTAATATGTTGTTTAACAAACTTAAGTTATAAATCAAAGTTTCGAATAGTGGCTTTTAAGATATTAATTTTGTCACACTTTTAATTTATCATAATATAAGTCAGTTTAAATTGTTTTTTTATTTAATTTAACTACGATTTGCTAGCAATTTTTTTTTTACAACCCTCGGGGGGGGGGGGGGGCCCCCGGCGCAAAAAAAAAAAAAAAAAAAATTTTTAAAAAAAAAAAAAAAAAAAAAAAAAAAAAAAAAAAGCGGCGCGCGGCGGGTTGGCCCACCACCACCAGCGGGGGGTGGTGGTGCTCCCACCCAATGGGCGCCAGTGTCCCCCACGCCATAGACGAACTTTTTTAACCCGTGTTATTGTGATAGTGTGCACCTCTCCGCAATATCGCGTGAATCCTGCTGAAAAATATTAATTTTGTCAATGATGGTTTACTGAAGATGTTTTTATTTAATTTAACTATGATTAGGTTCGGCTTAGAAACCGCAGCAGGACGAAGAGAAGGGACAATGACATATTCACGGCTCGTTAAAATAAATAGAAAAGTAAATATATTTCGTGTTTCAAACGGTTAAAAAGTGTTTTATGTAAATGTGCGAACGATAAATGACTTTTTCAAAAACTCGTTATCCAGATTCACGTTACGTAACTCGTTATTACGTACAGTACACACTTAGCGAAGGCCATCGCACAGAACTCTCGTCTCGTGCCCACGTCAATTATTGGAGCGGTTGTTCATGTGTTTTTTTTGTTCCAGTGCTCGCGTCGGGGAGGCTTTGTTCCTGCTGGTCCGCGCCACCCCCCACCTCCCCACAGCCGAGCTTAAAACGGTTCGTATTTTTCATTGTTGCTTTAAAGCCTTATAGGTTTTGCTTTATTTATACCCTTTATGCCTTCGTAGAAGATAAATGCCCGGAAGGCGATGTTCTGCTTCTGTCACGCCTAATGGTTTTACTATCCGACGGTTTTAGAATCGATAACCAAGCGTAAGAGTATGATATATATGACATATATGATATATTGTGTATATAATTATCATTTTCACCTATGTTCAAATATCTAGTTTTAGAGTTTAAAACGATGGCTAGGAAAAGGGGCCGTTACTCTATCTTTGGATTTAAACAATTTATTTGAGCTACGGACTGACGTTTCAGATATTTAGCAGCAGGCGTGGTCAGGGCTATCTGTTAAAAGTGTTTTATTTAATTTCAATGTGTACTACTCTCATAAACCACACGCATAGCTTATTTCTTGGCAATACGTGTATCAATTAATTGCAATGAAAATTTTCAAATTACAGTAAAAATAAAGATATATTATATCTGTATAAGCTTCTAGACTCTGTCAAATTTTCCCATATTACATTATACATTTATAACTTTACGCTATGGTATGACCGACGTTCTCGAGTTTAATCCCGGGGCAATTTTTTGTTTCTATTGACACAAATGTCTAATCAACTACTGGCCTGTAAATAAAATAATTCAGTAAAACGGACACATAAATGTGTTTGCCCCAAGCACCACAAGAAGAAACGGAATTTTCCTTACATCACTAACGCTTTCATATCTGTCTATATAACGTAACATGTTGAAAAAACTGCAAATATATAAGATATCTCGCTACATTGACACCAGATTATATGTAATGCTACTTGATATATGAATACTTGTCTCCCTTCTATGAAAACCTTTGATGTATATTAGTTCTTTTAGCGTTTCAAGTAATCGCATCCGCTCTGTTGATATTCAAAGTACAGCGCGCATACGCACGAAACAATTTTACACGCTGAAAAATCCCAATGGTATTTTAAAATTCGAGTTCATTTTAAATGAAAATTCCGTTTTTGGAATTCAACGTTCAATTCTCGACCCATTTTCGAGCTCGTGCGGGCAGATGTAGCAAGTATACGGCTTTTGAAGCACCCCATACTAAGTGCATTACAACGATCGTGAGATTAAACAAACAATGTTAACTAAGTTGTATTACTGGTAGCTGAATTTTACTTGCGCTGGATAACATCGTTATTATGAGGTAGTGTTTTGTTTTTCATCACCAATTACGTTATATATACCCCTGTTTCCTCCCGTGGGGCACGGGGCAAACACATTCCTGTGTACGTTTCACTGATCGGTTATATGCACAGGCAAATAGTTGATTAGACTTCTGTGCCCGGCCCGACGGAGACAATTTATTGTTGCCCCGGGACTCGAACGTTTAACGTCGTTTTCGATTAAGCTAGAGAGGCGATACAAGCGTACAAATTTATCAAAACAAGAACATACTTTGAATATTTAAAAAATATTTCGTAAGTTTTAAATTTTTAAATATATTATAACATTTTTACATTTGCATAAATAATAACAAAAATTGAGAACTTTTATAGACAGCCATATAAAACTTATATATTCAAATATGAAAATGTCTATTCCCTCCGCATAAAAGTTACAAACTTATAATACGTTGTGTATTTTATTTTTTGCTAATTTATTGTCAGAGATAAAGTATAAAAAGATATACGAAATATGGCAACATAAAAACAACGAAATGACATAAAGATAAGAATAGCTATATTTCTGTGGGCACTGAGATCAGAACGATGCCATAAACTTGAGCCGCAAAAGCTAATACATCATGCTTTTATAATACATTGCGGTGGACAGCATTCTCACATGCTGTAAATCCTATTAAATGCAGTTATGTACGACTAAGTATTTAAATAAAACACTTTTACCGTTTAATAACGCAAAAAATATTACCTGACTTATTCTAAATTTAATTTAACTACGGCCCGACGTTTAAGATGCTTTGCAGCTCCTGAGGTGGTTGGGGAACTAAAGATGAAAGGTGTCTCTACTGTCAATATCAAAACTGCTACACTAGCCCACAAACGTTGGGCCGCAGTTTAATTGAATTGTAAATAAGTTATACATTTCGCGTTTTAACCCGTTAACCGTGTTTAATTTAATGTATGAACACTTTAATATTTTTCACATGCCATTGCACATGATGGCGGAAAGCTGTAGACGCCGTTTCAAGTCCTGCCCGTGTCGTAAATAATCGATTTTGTCATTTAATTTGATGTATTTTATTTTAACCATTGTAATTAAACGTTTATTAGTATAAGTATATCGCTGTAGAGAGGGAAATTTTAAACCTGTTTTCCAGATGATATTAGAAGCCAGAAATTGAAGGCAGTAAGTAAATTAGAATAGGGCTCGGCTCACAGGAATGAGTAAACAATTTGTTAGGTCAGTCGGCGCTAGTTTGCATGTCCTACATACGGATTGAATTGACTCAGCCATTTGAAAGATTAATGGAATGCGCCGGCGATATATCGCAGTCGCTAGTTGACAACGAAAGATTTAAACTCCTGTCGAAAAATGTATTGATCGCCACTGGAAAGCTTGCTGAAAGCTCTACTTTCGGAAACGGTTTCAAATTTTTTGATCATTGGAGAGAGCAGTATGTATGAATAATACCTTTATTGTATACTATAAGATACGAAGATAAGAAACAAAACATAACAAAATATGAAGAGAATCAAAATGTTGAAAACTAACATATTAAAAATCGAGTTTAGTTTTAAAATTATCTACATGGGCGGGACTTGAGCCGGCACCCACAGCTTTCTGTGCTCGAGAGGTGCATTTAACAATAACTAGTTGTGACAGCGACTTCTCCCGCGAGAATTGTTATTTTTGGGAAACCGAATTCATTTTTGCAAACCCCTTCTTTAAAAGCTGTTACCCACGAGGTCGGTCGCGACCCTTCCAGTCGTTCTTGCAAGTTTTCCATTCGAACCCGTAGTTCCTGAGATTTGCGCGTTCAAACAAACAAACAAACGTGTCAGCGACTTTGTCCGCGTAAAATAGTTGTTTTGAGCATTCAAACTTTTGCAAACCTCTACATCTTTACAAATTTAAGCTGCCCACGACATCGGTCGCGTCCGGTCGTTCGGGTCTCGTCGTTCTTGAAAATTAATCTTAAAAGATAGACAAATAGTGTCCGGGAATTTTTTTAGATCACTTAAGGAGGAATCATTCTCTCATACATATTTTTTGGGTATCTTGAAACGTTTTTGCAGCGTACGCCCTTGGCAACCCAAAATGATGAATAAAATACCCAATTTTTGTCCCATTTCTCGCTGTATCTTCGCTCCTATTAGTTACAAGACGATGTTTTATAGCCTATAACTATCTTCGACAAATTCTCTAACCAACACAAAAATAATTTTTCAATTCGAACCCTTCCTGAGATTAGCGCGTTCAAACAAACGAACTCTTCAGCTTTATACATTAGTATAGATATGTATAAATGCAAATAAAACAGTTAAACGCGAAAATAAACTTACTTGATAATGTATTTTAACTACGGCCCGACTGCAGCAACCGGTCGTGGGGAGACACCGTGGTAAAGTGTTTTTTTTAATACGGTACTCGTATTAATTACAGATAGTATTTAAGTTGTATAAATTCGTTCATAATATAAAACTCATAATAACCAATGAGAATTAAGAGAGAAATAGAAAAGAATTAAGCGAAAATTATAGTTTAATGTATATAAACATAATGTAGATATTAATTAAAAAAGGTTGTCTCTACTGCTTCAATGTGTGTAGTACACGAATGATAAACAATAAATAAAATAAATTAATTAATTTTTTGCCTTTAAAATGTTGTATTGTAGTTCTTAATTAAATAATATTTTAACCCGTTCAAAGAAATAATATTTAAGGATAGCAAGCATCCATCGCCAACATCTTAAGCGAGAAACACTGATCTACAGTATTCAAATATCGCATTAACTTTGAAATGTTGCCTTCAGCGATAGGTAAGATGGATAGCGTTATGAATATTCACCATCAATCATTCCGAACATCAATGCCGGAGAATAAAACTGTACAAAAGATAGAACCGCAGCTGCTTACGTGTAAATAAATGAGGTTACTGTGGACTTCTATAAACGCTGAAAATCGCATATAGCAGCGGTAATCTGTTATAATAAATGCAATGTCGTTGTCTCCCTCACACGGTAAAATATCTATGGGGTATAGTTATTCTTTGCATCGTTTCTCAATTTTTTTGCAATCTTGGCCTTGTATATTCATATAAAGCAATCAACACGTATCTAAATTCAGATTAAACGTTTAATTAAAACACTTGAAACAGTTTAAAATGCGATATAATAGATATATTTTAACTTTGAATGTGTACTGCTCTTGTACACTAAAGTTTTCTTTAGAACCAATGAAAACAATAAAAGATAGTAACTACACCTTAATATATTAATAATAATAATCATTAGCTTTTAAAAATTTAACGGTATTCAACAGAGGATATATTCATTATACTCATTTGAAAATGATTTTTTTTGTATATTTTGCATTGTTGTAAATTTGTACCTTCTACCGTAATTCAAATACCGTTACTATACTTTCTTGTTTATACATCTATATTTTATGTGAAAAATTTATGAATTATGTTTTAACTTCAATATAAACATTTCTTTGATAAGGCTTTAAAAATATATGGACATCGCCTATAATGACCTTTAGTAATCTTGACGCGGTATAACGCGTGACGACAGAATCGTTTATAGGCGACCGCACCTTAAAATGATACTAAACGATAAACTGTAATAAGTGGAGCGTATCCATCATCGATACTAAAGAATGTTCCATACATTTTTAATACACTGTGAATCCCCGAGCCGTTCCTCTCATCCCCGTGTCCTAGTTAGAAACAAAGAAATGATGCCGAGCGTTTCGTTTGTGTCTTATTGCTTTCTTTTTAGAACACATTTGTACGTAGATATGGACGATTAAATAAAATCGTTCTTTCGATTCGAATATGTTACTTTTTATTCGGTAGATGTGTATATTATATTACAGCGGGTGATTCGTCCGCGAAAATTTGTTTTTTGATTCAAATTTGTTTTTGAAAACCTCCTTCAACTCTTAACGTAAGGCTACTACCACGTCGACGTCCTCGTTTTTTTAGTTCATTTAAAGAGGAATTATTCTTTTATACATATTTTTGGGGTATCTTGATTCGTTATCCTCGATAAGTGATCTAAACAACACCCAAAAAAATATCTATTTAAACCGGTAGTTTATGAAGTTAGCGCGTTTGAACAAACAAACTGGTTTATATATAAGTATAGATACATTACAACGTTTAGATACATATCAATAGATATGCATATATCTGCATATGTACGCCGCGTTTGCGCAGTTTTAATCTAAATTAATATTGAAAAAGGCGGCAATAGAAACCATGGCTGCACAACGGTTCCAAGTCAATAAGTCCAACCAATACAAAAATAATGTTTTAATTCAAACCACAAGTTTCTAAGATTTGCGCGTTTAAAAAAACGAAATCCTCAGCTATATACATAATATAAGTATAGATAGATAGTATAATTACAAAAATAGTTTAAAATAACCTACTATTTACTTTTAAATAAAATGGGGAGACTCTCCGTGACTACGGCTGCTGCAAAGCATCCGAAACGTCGGGCCGTAGTTAAAAATCATTTTCAAATAATTTTAACTAATATATCGCGTTTTAAACCGTTAAAGTGTTTTATTTAAATGTGTACTACTCGCGTAAACTATAGACTGTCTATGTTTACTATTTACTTAAAAAAAAATTAAAGAACATTTACGTAATTTATTGTTATTTCGATTCAAAAGGATGTTTTGTTCACCGTTTTTCAATCCCTATTCCTATTTCTAGGTAATTTGCGTATACCGAGAGCGAAGCTTTGTAAACAACAAGAAGAATTTGTTAGGAGCTTTTGAAATTAGCTACGTGAATTTTATTTAAGCTTTCCAAAGCCTCGTTAGCTCTTAAGGCTATATTGATTTACTGAAAAAGCCAGAGGGCTTTAATTAGAAATATATCTACGTAGTTGTAACTACGTAATTTGTATCCAAAAATAAAACACTTAAAACAGGAAATGTGTAAGTTGGTTATTAACTATGATCCATTATAATATTTTTAAATCTTTTCAGCAGTCTTGGTAATGGAAAATTTAGGATAGTGCATTTTTTTTCGTAATTAATATTGGCACAGATGTTCATTTTTACTTAACAATGTCTTGGTATTTAAAGTAAAAGTGCTCATTATGCTCTCTAGTTCTTAATATACAATTTTATTAAAATAAATAAATTTATTAAGATATAAGAAAGAACTAAACCAAAGTTATACTTTATACGTTATATTATGGGATAAAAAGCTACTGTATTTGCAAGCTAAAAATTTTGCGCTTAAAGTGTTTATACACTAAATCTTCTTTTCCCCTAAAGTATATCTCGAAACAGAATTAGAATAAAATGAAAACTAAAGTAGAAAAACGAATTATTCAAAATCTTAACTCATTTAATATTACTGTGATGTCACGAAGCCGTTAAATTCACTTATAGCAAAACAAGATTAACAGCGATGTGTATAAGTAATTATGGATTTATCTATGTGTGAATAAAGCAGCGTGGAAAATGAAGCTCGCGCCCGTTTTATCGTGTTTAATCACTGCTTGACAAATGATTCTGCCGACGCCGTTAGACATTTTCCGGAGCTACCATCTGCTCCATCGATCATATTAAGCTGTCGATACATTTGACGTCCCGACTCACGACGCCATGCCGACGCCCTGCAGAACCAATTTCCAAGGAAACCAGCTGCTGATTGTTGGGGAAACAAATTTAAATTTAACGTGGTTGTTGCGGACAATTTTATTTTGCGTTTTATTATCATTAGCTAGTTCCATGCTTATGCTCACTGTTACAATTTATACAAGTGTTTGTTTCGGGATATATGTCTATCGTTTTACGATTAACTTGCAAGAACGCCGGGACCCGAATGATGTCGTGTAACAGCTATAATTAATAAGGACGAGGAGGTATGCAGACCCAAATTTGGATGCCCAAAATATCTCTTTTAGGCGAAGTCGGGCACAGCTAGTGTACATAATGTTTGGCGTACGAAGCAACTTATAAATGCGTTTGATCGTACAAATCCCTTTTCTCCTGCGAATACACCAATACAATGACGAAAAACTCAAGAGTCGAGTATGGTAAAAGCGTTCCGAAAGTGCTCAGGACAATGTCCTTTTTATGGGCTACGTATAGTTACCCTCCATCAAGTGGAGGTGAAGTGCGCGCCGCGGCCCCTGCATTGTCTGTCAAAGGTGACAACGTATTGTGCACTGAGTGCTCTCAAGCGCTTTTTAATTTATAGCAAACTTGTTACGCGAAGAAAGGTGCTGTAATAAGATACGAACGGGGTTGCCTATTGTCTGTCGCTGTAACCATCTTTTACTATGAAACCGAATATTTTTAGAGTACGCTTAAAACAAGATTTAAGTATTTAAACTACTTTAATAACTTTTTTTGTCTTTTTATTTGACAATTGTGAGTTTTTAATCTGTGCCTTCGAAAATGGTTGTTTTAAGAACAATGCAAAAATTAAAATGGATTATAAGTTGTTTCTAATAAATATTAATTGAGCAAATAATTCGACGCTATTATTTCTATCGCGCTAAGTCTGCTACGGAGCTATGCGGCGTAGACAGTGTTCCTACGCTCTAATAATACCCAAGTTATTCCAATTAGCAGTAAAGAATAATAAGAAATATTTTCTATCAGAAAGCTCACATTATTAATTTTTTCAGATGGCAGCTGGAATCCAGGGGATTTGTAAATAATGATCAAAAAATCGGTGAGTCAGATTTATTTCTGTTTGCTATTTATTTTTATTTCAATTTCATCTGAACATTTCGATCATTGTATCTGTTCCACTGACAGATTTATAGGTTTCGCTGGATTTTCAACTATTGAATTTTTAACGCACTTTTTACTCCCGTTAATTGCTTTTATACCTATATAAAACATGTGTTTTACACATTATTTGGATTTACATGATATAGTGCCGTTCTCTATCTGAATTATTATTTTAAATCCGCAAAATTATTACCTAGATGGTCGTTATGATACTACGTTAAATTCCAATGATTATTACTGCATAAACACGTATAATAATAAACAATAGATAACATTATATTTTCGAATATGTTAACTTAAAAACCTAAGTAAACAAATCAAATTGTTATTATCATTCGACTTAACTTCGTCAAATTCTCCCTTTTACATGAATAAAAACTTATTTATTATAGGTATTAAAAGCTTGTAACATATTTTTGATACATTTAATAGCATGGAGCTATACTATTCATTGGGCTGTTATAGTGTTTTATTTTACATTATTAAGTTAATTGTACATTATTATTACATTACATTGTTACATTATTAAGTTAATACAAGCGTATGAGCAATGTACTTATGTCAAATAACTCGATTCAACTCACGGTAAGGACAACGTTATAAAACGTAAACTCGATAATGGAATCGAGTTTAACATCGCAACGTGATAATACGTCGAGGTTGTATCGTTAAAGTGATTATCGTGAAAACGTTACGATGTACCCCACTACGTTGCCACTCGCGAACGCTAAATTACACGCGAAAATGAAAATTAAAGGGCGTTTCATTCGTATTCGTTTGAAAACGTATCTCATTATATGAGATGGAAATAAATTGGAGCTTACTATTTGTCAAACACTCTGGGAGCGTTCCGAACCCACCGATTCAATTTGCGCGAAATTTAATTGAAAATCGAAATTGGAGAGCGAAATAAAAGCCGTTCGCGGGGATTATCCTTCGTTTTGAATAGCTTTTATTATTGCTCTATAGATGTGCAGGACGCAGAAAACTTCTCCTGTAGCGTATTCCTGTAGACAATATTCATCCGAGAGGATCTTAATCTTTCGTCAAAACGGAAAACCAGTTAGTTGGACTCCTTTGTTCGTAGGTCCGTTGTAGTTTTTATGCCCGCTTCAGACTGTCTGGAAATCTAGACAACAATGATGGGAACATTTAATACGCGACTTATGCAATATTTACAATAACAGTGCGACTCACTGATTCCAACTCGTTGCAGTAGAGAAATTTAAATTTGAATTCACATGCATTTATATGATGCGGATTATTTTTTATTCATGTTTGCTAAATTGCATTACATTTTTATTTATGAAGACTGTAAGTCTGTTACTTCAAGGAAGTGAATTATTTCTTTTGATTATTCTCACTGAGACGATGTCTTACGTTTTACGTAGGATAGATGGTATGGTATAAATAAATTAAATTAATCTGCTTAGTAATGTTATATTTATTTAAAGTAAAAAAAGTTTAAATAAAACACTTTAACGGTTTAAAACGCGATATATTAGTTAAACTTATTTGAAAATGATTTTTAACTTCGGCCCGACGTTTCGGATGCTTTGCAGCAGCCGTGGTCACGGGGAGACAACGAAACGTCGGGCCGAAGTTAAAAATCATTTTGAAATAAGTTTAACTAATATATCGCGTTTTAAACCGTTAAAGTATTTTATTTAAATGTGTCCTATTCACGTAAACTATAGACAGTATGTACTGGACATTATTAGGAAATTACTGCCCATCTCTTAACATGTCAAGTACAACAAATTAATAAAAACTTATTTATCTGCGGTAATAGAATTAAAGCATCCATCGTCATGAAATATCATGATGTAGTCGTGAAATCAGACAGTCGGAATGGCCGGCAGCTGTCACCACTGACGAGGGTGCCCCGAATGGCCCTAATTGGAAATCAACGTGACATCCGATAGGGTCTCATATTCAAAGCTTAATACTAATGTTAAATATAACATAGCAACATCATACACTCTACGCGAGAACACTAAATAAAGTGTACATTAAAATTGTGCGATATTTGCTGGTTTTGAATTTTGGGAAATGGGCATTACCTGGGCTAAATAAAAATAATGAAATGAATGATTGATTTGATTTATAAAGATCCGAATATTAAAAACGCGCAGGTTTCAGATAAAATGTTTTTTTTAAATATTTATAATGATATGATCAAGTACCTAATAAGGCTTTCTTTTATTTTTAAAGCAAAAAAAAGTGTTAATACTAACATTGACTGGAAGACAGACCGATACTATACTATAGTGTGTAACTAACTGGACCTAAATTCGATTCTCCGTTAGTCCCGATCAACATGTACATTTACCGCTAGCGTAACAGTGTTGCTTAACTTCATCTTTAGTCCCCCCATGACCACGGCGCATATAAAGCATCCGAACGTTTAAAGTTAAGCTCTTTTATTTAAACCTTTTCACGACCACGACTGGCTACAGTCTACAAACGAAAAGTGTAATAATACCGTTATTAGGCTTTTCTCTTTCTTAACTTAATTGTTATGTTCTAACATAGCTGTGTGCATAAATGAAATACATCTTTAATCAAGTAAACGACAAGTTTCTCTATTCCTATACCATAAAAAAACGCAATGAAACATGAGTAAGACGTGCAGTCTAAAAGATTCACGCATTTTGTATATTTAAACAGGCCGAGACAATAACGGCCTCACAGCGTGGCCTAAAAAGGGATTCAAGCTATGTGTGTGCTTTAAAGAGACTGCAATTGAACAAAACCAGGCATTCAGGTAAACCATTCTTCACAAGTCTTTTTCGAAATAGCGCTACACTTTTACAGCTCTTAGTGAAACGTGCTTTATTTCAGAAACACAGCAAGGTGAGTTACTTAAAGGCTTATATTAAAGCGAGATCCCGTTATTCCACGTGGGGCATGGGGCGATCACATTTCTATGTCCGTTTCACTAAGCGCTTCTATTACAGGCTAGAAGTCCTTAATGAATACAGATAAGATGAGAGTCATAATAATGGCAAGAATGTTGTCGAGATACATATAATACACTATGACGGATATAATAATTTAACTGCTATTATACGTTCCGTGTGCTTTTCAACTTGCGGCCTTTTTAATCGTAACTAATATATATCGCGTTTTCGTCCGTTCAAGTTGTTTAAATTTATAATATTTCCCGCGATAACTTTACATAAAAGATTATAGCTGAGTTGTAGGAGTTACGAATGGTGTAAATGAATGAAACAATTGAACAGCTACATTGGGACTAATGTTGGGAAAAACAGACATTAGTCCCAACGTAACTGAGTCCTTTTCGGAGGGAATTTACTTTATTTTTTTTTATTATTTTATATGTAACTTGTAATTTATTATTATAATTCTTTTTATATTGTGTTTGTTAAATGTCTTATGTTGTATCCGTATAAACGTTCTCTTTTTCTTCGCCAAATTTCTTGTAAATAAAATACTTCAACGGTTTAAAATGCGATATATATAAGTTAAACTTATTTAACAATGATTTTAACTACTGTCCGACGTTTCGGATGTTTTGTAGCAGCCGTGGTCATGGGGAGACTAAACATGGAGGGTGTCTCTGACGTCAAAGTCAATAACTGCTACGCTATCGCCGTCTGTATCGTCGAAGTTGGTATTTGGCGATTTTAAACAGTAAAAGCGTTACATTTAAATGTGTACTACTTGCGTAAACTGTAGACTGTATTTCATTAAAAGCCCTTCTTATCTTAATCTTAAGTATAACACTTCCCAATTGAATTTCTATAGCAAAACAGAATAATGTCGGCCTAATTCGAATCATTGATATAATGCGAGTTCATAAAACATCTTGTTTGTGTAGTTACGAGTACAAAGGCTAGCCCGCCCGTAACATTACCGCGTTCCCGCCAATTCTGGCTCACTTTGTCTCCATTTCTGTCTCCAGGGTCATGGGACGAATGTTATATAGGCGGAGGCCACTTATTTTTATTTGCGTTTCAAATATTTATACCCTCCAAAGTTTGTGCGGTACTCTGTTGGTCGTCAATTTGAGTTCTGACGCAGTCATCGATGTTCACAATGCGATATGCTGTTTAAAATTATTGTCGTAATTACGTACATTATATTGATATATCCTACTTATTTATATATCCACATTTAACCGTTTCGAACTCGAAACGTATAAGTTAAATAATGTTTATCTTAACTAATATATTTCGACAAAGTTAAAATAAAAAAATAAACTTACAAATATATTTCATGTTTTAAACTGTATAAATTTTTTTATTTAAATGTACTACTGGCAACAACTATAGTACACATATTTTAAAACACTTAAACATAGTTTTAATCACAAAACGTACGTTTTCTTTTTTGAATAAAAATATTTTTCGGGTCAACGTCGGGCCGTAGTTAAAATAATTTTAAAGGAGTTTAACTGATGTTCTTGTGTGTCTTGTGATAAACACATCGCGTTTTAAACCGTTAAAGTGTTTTATTTAGATGTGCCAATCGCGTAAGCTACAGATTTAAAACGTATGTCATATCTGAAGCTATATTTCTGAAGTAATATTTTTATAGCTTGGGGGAGAGGTCGTTCATAAGTGTTTAACTAAAGACAGAACGTACGTGTAGCACCTATGCTAAGATATAAAACCGCTCGTACAAGAACCCTACCTTACAGACATCCAACGCGGTCCTGAAAACAAACCTGCAGGCTGTAAGCATTTCATTTCCATTTCATCTGTTTATGAGTTCTAAGGCTCAAAGGGAAGGTGAAACCTGCACTGTTTGAGGTACAAGAGTGTAATTCCCGCGGGTTTTGTCTTGAGGCAAACACGCCGCTAGATAGAAACACGCGAACAACAAAAGATCTGAAATACACACTTTGGATTCCTACCTAATGACCGGTTCCTTGCTTACAGAAGGAAAATAAACATTCAAACACTTCCTATTTAAAGGGGAAATGTAACAGATATTATTTTTTTTTAATGATACAGCAAAGATATATCAGACAGAGGCCTATAGCATCTAAACAAGATGTCGCCTATATTGGCTTTGGATATTCGGAAATCCACAGATTGAAACCAGAACGCAAATAAGCTTCACAGATTTTACATCTGTATGGTTGCAGAAGGCAATAACTGGTTATCATTCAAACTCATATCAATTTTACTCATAGATCCAATTGTAGCAATGTATAGCTAATAGGAAGTCGTTTTCGGTCGGGTTTGATTCCTTTTTGGTCCTTATTAATGATACACTAGCTGGTGCCCGCGACTTCGTCTACGCAGGATTAGTATTTGGAGTAGCTTATATTAGCGTGGCGTAGAAAAGAACTAACATTATGACATAAATATGTGTAACTAACGTTTATGGCAGCGCACGCTAGAATAGCTCGCAGAAAGGTAGGTTTTTTCCTAGTTACTTGACACTTAATGTCATATTTTGGACAGCTCACACAATATCTTTATAAATTGTAGCCTATGTGTTATTCTGATGTATAAGCTATATTATTGGAAAGTTTAATTGAAATCCATTTAGTAGTTTTTGCGTGAAAGAGTAACAAACATACAAACTTTCACGTTTATAATATTAGTAGGATTTAAAAGTAATCCAGAATCTTAAAGACAAAGAATGTTTAAGTGGCTACTATATATAAAGTACATGTTTGTCTATCCTCCTTTATCATAAAACAGGCAAGAATTCTGCCCACCACTACGTCCTATTAAAACTGTGTGAAACGTAAAAAGTATTCAAGTCACGTTCGACTATTTACACAGTATCTAACCTGCTACGAATACTTGCAGAAGTTTTCTTTTCAATTTCAAGATGTGAGGTTCTATTCTTGTGGAAAACTTTATCGCTTTTGTTGGCGTTATTTTTGTTACACTATTAAATTGTGTTGGTTTTATATTTTATATCGCGTTCGATTCCCAGTTATGCATCCTATTCCACTGACAGTAAATTCTTAGGGGGAAGTAAAAATGAAAATGACTTTACTATAATTTCACAAAAGATTTGTTTTAATTCGTTTAATTGATTAACTAAATCAATGTCTTACGAGAACAGAATAAGAATAAAAGAAAAACGCGATGACATCGTTAGTCAGTTCTCCAAGGACCCGGCTAGTTTCGCCAAATACCAACTTCGACGGAACAGATGGCGCTAGCGTAGCAATTTTTACTTTGGCATCGGAGACATCCTCCATCTTTAGTCTCCCCGTGACCACGGCTGCTAAAAAGCATCCGAAACGTCGCGCGAATTTAAAAAAAATTTTCAACTGAGTTTAATTAATGTATATCACGTTTTAAACCGTTAAAATGTTTTATTTAAAATAATAGTTTATTCGTTTATTCTGAAACAACACCAGACATTTAACAAACATAATATAAAAAGAATTATAATAACAATTTACTAAGTACATATAAAATAATAAGAAAATAAAATGATTGCCTCCGAAAAGGTCCAATCAGCTACATTGGGACTAATATCCCAACGCTGATATTCTGTGGCCCCTTCAGTGGCCGTATTAACACAAGCGAGATTTCACACTCGGTCAATAAAGTATGTTATACAAAACACTTAACAACAATCCAATTACATTAATTTATACATACATAAGTATACAATAAATAAGAAAAATAAGAAAGACCAATATTCGTACTAAAATACAAATATTTCAATATAACTCTAGTTATATATGTACGCACGAAATGGGTGTGTAACTTAGTATCGCCTATGAATTAATGTAGTTCGCATTTTAACTAGTTATAATTGTATTATTTGATATCCTTTGGAAGAAATTAATTCTACGAAATGTTAGCCTATGGTACATTTTATCATTTTAATTATCGCTATACGAAAAATCGACCGCGTCTATATCAAAATGGTTTAACGGTTTGATGCGTAGCATTGGAGAAACAATAATTAGTTATGGTCGGACTAGGACAAAATTATCAACTTCTTATAGCAAAACGGACATAGAAATATGTTCGCCCCATGCTCCACGAGGAGATTTGGGATTTTACAAATACAAAAAGTGCGACTTAATTACTTGTTTGACGAAGTAATTTATCTATATTTAAAATTACTGTATATTATACATTGTATCTAAGTATAGAGCCCTTTCCTATCTTAGGCAATTTAAAGTATTCAAATTAAACCCTTTTAACGGTATGAAACGCGAAATGTATTAGTTTACTTATTTACAATACATTTTAACTACAGCCGGACTTTTCGGACGCTTTGCTGCACGGGGGGACATTTAAAACAGTTTAAAGCGTTTTATTTAAATAAATAGTACAGACAATAGCTATTAAAGCCAAACAATGTGATGCGCAACGAAAATGATTGGCCATCAAACGAAAATAAGCAAAAGTAGAACTCATTAAGTTGTAATCAAGGAACTTTTTCGCCCAAACCTGTAATTCAGCTTCAGGACTGGATGGTACATTCGGACGCGCGTCGTCGTATCACAACGAACTTGCAAAGCTTTGAGGGGATGAGACATTGCGATCCGTTCTCGCATTTAAAAGCAAGACTGTAATTTCACAGGCCTTTGTCTATCCGTGCGGGCATCCAGCGGCTGGGAAATATGCGCATTCAAAATGGATTTTTATCTTTTTCAAGTGGCGTGCTTTAGTTGCGTAGTTCTTACATTCAGCGGGTTCTCGGTTTATTATTTATCTTGAATTGTTGTCGCTATTCGTTAGCGACGTGTTTTATAAATATTCTTAAACAGTTATCGACACTGTGTGGTTAAAAGTTGTTTAAAACGCGATATACATATGTTAGTTTAGCTTAATTGAAAATTATTTCATTAAGCATCCAAAACGTCAGGCAGCAATGCAAATTTTTTGCAAATAAGTTTAATATATACCGCGTTTTAAACCGTTAAAGTGTTTTATTTAAAAGCAACTACATTGCTAACTGCTTGAAAATATTTATATAGAACACGTTGCTAACGAATTATTTTAACTACAGATGCGTTGGGCGTCGGGCGGAGGTTAAATAATTTCCAAATAAGTTTAACAGACAGTATTTAATATATGTATTTGCTTACCAAAATTCAATTAATTTAATGCAAATTCATACATAGATAGAATTTATACAATAACACATATTAATACAAAACACAATTTTTGCTGTGGAAGGACATCACTCAGCTGGTGCTGCAATAACAGAGTTTGCTGCAGAACCGATTGTAGTGATGTCTCGTGGATGGACTGAGTGACAGCCAGAAATAAGAGTTTAAAGTTAATAAGGAGAAAACACAATTTAAGATAAAGTACTATACAAAAAACACCCTACCTAAGGTGGTCTTTTTTGTATAATATGACAAAGTGAACATTTAAGAGTGAAGTGAATACAACTAAAAATAATAATTGTTTCACTTCACGCCACTAAAATATTTGTCCAATCTCTTTCTTTTTTCAGACAAGCGACCTATTTTAGCTTTGGATTCGGAAAACCTAAACTGAAGAGGCGGTTAAACGTCACAGCTTTTTCATCTGTTGACGGTGGTTAGAGAACCGGGCTATTTTTAGACTTCCCAAGGAAATCTAAGACATTTTAGAATTAAAAAATTATTAAAAACAAGTTGAACGCAATGGGGTTCGAACCCCTAAAGCATTTCTTATTCATATCATTAGGGCTACGATTGAATGATTGAGCTCCTCAACTTATAAAATTAAGGTCTATTATTTTTAATAACAGAGTGATTTGATATTGGCATATTAGTGTATGTAAGTGAGTTGCATTGTTGGGTACCTACGTATATCCATAACTACATCAACTACAATAAATGGCTATTAGATATTTAACAGAATATATAGCAAGTAATCCATGTTTACTACTAACATCTACAACATTCAAATTCCAAACCCGGAACGCTAAAAGAAATTACGATTCGATAAATAGTTTGTGCAACGTGTGGTGCGCTGCCGATGAGAGTAGGTCACTGCACCCGCGGAAAGTTCACAGTATTGATTTTATTGCGCACGCCCAAAAATATAAATGGGCATTGCCCACTTCATATGGCATTGCCCATTGCTAAAAATACCCGCACGATCCACTTGGCTCCGGCTCGCCTAACGCTCGTTGTATGAGGTTTGAAGTGCACTTTGCTACGACTGTGCGAATATACGGTGAAATAAAATGGAAATCTATCAAGTATTTAAATAAAACACTACAACGGTCTCAAACGCGATTTATTTTAGTTGAAACAAGTGTGTTTGAAAATTATTTTTACTATGGCCCGACAGCCGTGGTCACGGGGAGACCACGGCTGCTTAAATGTGTACTACTCGCGCATAGTACCTTAACGACGTCATTATTATATCTTATATTCATTACTTATATAACAAAAATATTGACATGTGTTTGTTTAAAAAAATACACAGACGGGACTTGAACTCAGTTTAACCATAACCTCATGGTGCTCTAGAGTATTATTAGTTTACTAATTTTTATAGAATATAATTAAAACATAACGACACAGTAAAACCATTTAAATATTGCATTTAAAAAGTTATTATTTATTAATCTTCTTTAACTATTTATGCTTTATAGTTTAAATAGAGAAACATTAATTTTGGTCGTCATTCGCAGGTTTCAAAGAACAAGACCAGAGGCGAAGAGTTGATATAAAAACTTCAACGGAGCAACTTATTCAATCACACAAAGAGTAAGTAAACTTTAGATCTCCTACAAATAATTAAGAAATTCCTCACAAAAGAGACCACAGTGCTATCTATTTATATAGCCTTATGCATTATGAAAAGCCTCCAAATACATTTACGAAACAGTACCCTAATGAGACCTTCATAATTCCCCATTCAATTGTATGAATGTCTTATTCTTATTTTTAACCTTTAACCTTAAAAAAGGAAATGGGTCATAATAGCAGATGCAGTACGGGGAAATCTTATTAACGTTTTACTCGTTAACGGATTTTAAGCCATAAGGTGAGTGTGGGAAGATACAATATCGTGTTTCGAAGTGACATCTCGGTTACATAATTACTTCAGACGCTGCAAATAGCGGGACGTCGACCCAGCTCGACTTTGACCCACTTTTGACTAATTTCTCGTCTCACCCTCTCCAGACATTACCTATATAAACAGAATCGTTTAGGTTGTACCTGCCTCTTAGTACCTCATTAAGCAGCCGCGAATTCTTAGCTACATAGTTTTAGGGTTCCGTAGGTACAATAAAATCTAATTAAAAATACCAACCTAGGCTGTGGTTTATTTTTTAACTTATTAATTATTTGCACAGGTAGATTATACTTGGTAACTCAGTTTTACATTTTTATTAGTAAATACTTGTCTTCATAAACTGATGCACAACAATTTTTCTTTATTGTTACAAACGAAGATAATTAATTTAAAATTAATATCTGTCGTTAACATAACGGTTTTAAATTTTAATATTACATGATTACGTGCTAACCCAACATACAAATATTATGTTTATATTTTCACATCGACCCCACTAAAAGTTTATTTGCGTCGTAATGTTTTCCTTCCATTACCTATGATTCGAAATGTTACAAGTAGGGTCGAATAAAATAATATTATTTACCAAAGAAATCTCTTAAAGTAGCTGCTTTCAAATGTAAGCAATAACAATAATTTAGAAAGATTTTGGTATGGCTAAGATAGATAACACTGGCTGTTCGGAAGTGAATCATGGTGATGTCCTAAATTCGAAGCTCGGTAATCAAAATTTCAGAATGTCCCAAGCCAAAATAGCTCTAATACACGTTATACGGTTCAAATAAAACACTTTTAACGGTTTAAACGCAAAATGTAATATTATTACGGCTCGACGTTTCGGTTCTTAGAAGTAGCCATGGTCACGTGAACGTTAAAATAATTTTTAGAAAAAAAGTACCCAAATATATTTCGCGTTTTAAACCGTTGAAAGTGTTTGATTTAATTGTGTAGTGCTTGAGTTAACTACGCATAATATTTCACACGGTTTTCTATTCTTGCCTATCCGTCGTCTGTCGTAAAAAAACAACTTTTCCTCTATATAAAGGAAATACATTGTTCTCGAGTAGAACTACCTACCTACCTACTCGTGTTGAAGTGGGTAGTGCGAGAACGGTTTTATTAAAAATCGTCACTTTTCATAATGGTCTATAAAAGTTTCGCGCTAAACTAGGTAGCGCCCGGCGCCGTTGTTCCAAAGTTTGTCATATTCAAGTGTTTCGACAACTTTGCGCATTACAAACAGTTTGCGTCAACAATTTCTCATTTGTTCAGCACTTTGCAAATATAGCCTTTGTAAATTTATTAGCCTTTTATTCTGCATTTCAAACAAGGGTACGAGAAGTAAAAAATGTCTAAGAACTTTACTACACGAAAAATTCTTAGTAGCATCCAACATACATAGATTTTTTATGATTTAAACATTATGTTAGCAATGTATGATCAGGTCGTGGGTTTGATTCCCACCGAGGTCAGCATTGCAGTAAAGCTATCCGTTAAAATAGAGGAGGAGGATGTTCCGTTACGATTCAGCGAGTGAAGTATAAATTCAAATTTTTGATATATCCTATATTGTTCTATAAACAAATAAATACATGAATATAGCTTGGGTATTTCAAATACCATAGAGTGAACCCCAAGATTGTCTCTCCTCTAACATAAAGAAAAATAATCGTCAATTGTTTCAGACCGATCTGCATGGATTTCGAATCTAAAAGCGGAAACTGTGATGAATTGAAAGATTTTCTCAGGCGGAAAATCAGAAAATCCGGCAACTTTGAAGTTGGTAAGTGCTTACATTAGTGTATATTAGCTCTTCGATTGAAGTTAATTTTTACAGTTTGAGCTTTGAATGTGTATTTGCTTATATACTATCTTAAGAGATTATAATGTTAAACATTAAGTAAAACATTTGAATGGATTGAAACGCGTAATATATATAAATACACACACACATACATAAACTTATTATTATATACAACACGGTGGAATGCCTTTCAGCAACCATAGTCACGAGGGATCATAGATTAAATTAAACTACGTACACAAACATATTTTAGATTACTTTAACTATATTGAGGACAATTTTTATTTACCGAACATAAGCGTTAACTAAAGATATATTTATAGACAGAATATAATGTATTAACGAACTGAAAAATAAGCTTAGATTGAAAAAATTACGACACGGGCGAGACTTGCACCGCCATCCAAAGCGTTCCTGCTTTAACCAATTGACATATCAATTCATTTGTTTACGAAATAACGAAGTTACACATATGTTTACAAAGAATTAACCTATATTAAATGCACTTTATTATGATAGCTATGAAGTGCTAGGCTTTACTAAAAGGTTCCCTAGAAATATAGTTTGCGGCTCATAATAAGACAGGTCATAAATATAATGGTTAGCTCAGTTCCTCGAGTGGTGCGGTTAAGAATTACTGTGCCAAGACGAGCTCGGATGACATCTTTGTCATACTGGCTATTTTTATTCCAGCGTTGTGGAGAAGTTTAAAATTGCTGGAGTACTTAGTAAGCGATGAATGAAAGCAAGGTTTATAGCAGAACTTGTTAAACGTAGTATCTATACTAATATTATGAAGGTGAAGAGTTTGTTTGTTAGGACGCGCTAATCTCGGGAATTACTGGTTCGAATTGAAAAATTCTTATTGGATTGGTAGAGCATTTATCGATATACATTAACAGTGGGAAATGTGAAAAAAACGGGGAAATTTATTCATTTTTGTGGGTTTCCGTTGCGTATGCTTCAAGATACCCCAACCAATATGTATGGAAGAATGATTCCTCTTTAAGTGATCTAAAGAAATGTCTGCGATATTATATGTCTATCATTTAAGATTAAATTGCAAGAACGACGTCCTAGGTAACAGCTAGTATTTACTAATATTAAAAAGATGAAGAGTTTGTTTGTTTGAACGTGCTAATCTCAGGAACCATTGGTTCGAAAAAAAAGGGGTTAGATAGACCTCTCTTTTGCTTAATGAAAGCTTTAGGCTATAAAATAACATTACGCATCGACTAATAGCAAATAAAAAGTGGAAAACACCCAAAATATTTTTATATTTATTTGGTTTCCATACAACATACATGTTTTTTATATATTTATAAATATTTAAAAAAATGAATTTCAAATTAGGAATATGATACCTAACCCATAGATTTTGGCCAGTGTGGTAGTTAACAGGCCTCTACCCTCTTATGCCTTATTCCCAGCAGTGGAAATTGTTAAAAAGTTAAACATAATTTACCATTAAAAGAGCTTAAGTCAATGAATAACGTTATTTGTATACAATACCTCGTAATTGTGTTTTAATGGAAATAATACGGCGCTAATTTCCAATTCATGACCTATTTATTTGAAAGCGGTCAAAATTATGTGCTCTTTGAACAAAAATAAACAGAGTAATTCTCTGATTATTTGCAATCTAATAATTAAATAGTTTTTCATTATTGCTACCCGGTAGAAATATTTAAATTCTTACCATGCCACAAACCATCATCTACGGATGGAAATCTGTTAAGTGTTATATCGCATTTCGTTTTTGACCTATGGATTTCTGAATATCCTTCGCTGATATAGTTCAAGTGATCTCAATTAAAAATGTTTCTTATCGATTAATATTTCTTAAACATCTAGATATTAAATAGGAGGTAGGAACATAGAAATTTCGTGTGGATCACGAACCACCTCTCGTCTACAGATCACTTTAAAGTCGTGAAGCTTAATCGCGCTTCGGTGTCAGTTTGAGGATCTCGGAATATCCAAAAAATAGATCGTCAACTGTCGTGTTTTCACGTTTCATCACGTGACCCCATGCTTCAGCTGCATTGTCTGTCCTCTATCATTAGAAAGCTTTCATAATTACCAGCCTATGTCGGACAAAGTATACAGTTTCGGCAAAAAACGACCTCTATAATAAATCGAGAATAAAACGGTAATGTTCAATGAATATTCACCGCCTGCATCGACATTTTTAAAAGCCCCGCAGGGGATGTGGAAATTATTAAAATACACGCACCGCTTGGATATTAATAATTTGTTTACTTGCATAACACGTATTAATGTCATTTAAGTGAATGTGGGTAGCTCAGATAACATTTAAGCTTTACTGAGGAAATAAATCGAAGGATTGTTAGTACATCTATTTATTTAGATAGCCAAATTACAATATAACGTGCTAGATATTAAAGTGTATAATTTATTTATTGCTTCAAGTTTCTTGAATATAACAGAATCACCAAAAGAAGACAATAATAGGAGATCACAGTATATAACAAAGGTAAAATCTAAAAACCGTTTCACAGATAATTTATATAAAAAGTGCGTAAAAACTTACGTTCTTGAAAGGAATAAGTAATTGAATGTGTAATCTTATAATTGGGGACTTATTTTATAAAATATACTATATTCTACTAAAAATATTAAAACTTGATACTGAAGAAAACTATTACGAAATTATTAAATATTTTAACAGGCATATTTGGAGTAGTATTATTTGTTTCTTTATAAAGTTTTATTAGTAAGTACCAGTATTACTTTTTATTAATTTTATTGTCATATATTATGTTTAAATAAAACACTTTAACCTTAAAAAATTGATTGAATTGAGTCTTCAATTCTGTAAGGACCCGGCCAGTTTCGCCAAATACCAACTTCGGAACAGATGGCGCTAGCGTAGCAATTTTTTACTTAGACGTCAGAGACATCCTCCATCTTTAGTCTCCCCGTGACCACGGCTGAAACAAGTGTTTTATTATATATGTGTACTACTCGCGTAAACTATAGACAGTATGTATTATGTTATAAATTAGGTTTAAGTTTATTATATGTACGGGGTAACTATTATATTATATAGTACTAGTACGTTTACAAATTAAATTATATAATTGGGGGTTTTAATTGAAAAAAAAATTACGAAAACCGTGGTTTCAAAACAAACTTTTAAACTTTTCCAATTAACGCCAGTGGGAAAACTTTCCAAAACTGGACATAAATAATAATGATTATTGTTATTATCCGAAATTGCGTTCCCAACGTAATAAAACATTACGTACGTGTACCATAAGTATATATATCACCTTCCATCTCGCATTGTTAGTAAGAAATAATATTTTCCCGCGCGAAGGGCAAATGGGTTTCTCCTAGCCACCAAGGAACAAATATATTGCGATTTGCTCCTTCATTTTCTCGCAAGGTATTTTATTGCTTTGGGGTCGCTCATAAATTTCCTACTCACTCAGAGAGAAAAATAAGGCCCTAGCTTAGGGCAAATGGTTGAAGAAATCCTATCAGTGCGCCCTTATCACCTGCTTACGTAAATATATCAAATGTATATGCCAGAGATGGTCATGAATACGGACACAAAACGAGTTCGAAAAGGAAATTATAAACCGGGTAAACCAACTGCCTCATACGAAGATTTGTCAGACGTCATAGCAGTGTCTCAGTGCCGCCATCTATAGATGTAATAACATTAACCAAATCGACTGGATAGTCAAGTAACACTTGCGACTTCAGTATGGTCGATGTAGTGACATTGACGTTTCACAAACTGTCATTAAGAGATGAGAGACGGCTATTGACAGGTAGTCTGGTCCTAATCTTAAATCAATTCTTATTTCCCATTCCCGGCAGATAAGGGAAACGGGATTTACTTTAATTATCACAAACGAGAAGATAGAGAATTAGATATTAATGTAATTTCGGCATCCTTCCTGTAAACGGCACGATATATTTTTAAAACATTTTATCGTCAACATGGAGTTTGTCATTAAGCGACAAGACGCCTTTCACTGACCGGAGAGTACTGACCAATATCTAATATATAAAATTCTCGTGTCACGGTGTTCGAACTTGAACTCCTCCGAAACGGCTCGACCGATTTTCACCAAATTTCATATGTGTATTCAATAGGTCTGAGAATTGGACAACATCTATCTTTTTCATCCCCCTAAGTGATAAAGGTTGTTCACCCTTAATTTTTTTTTTTAGACAAAATTTTTAATTCATATTTTTTTATGATACAACATACAAAAATACTCAATCCTCATTTTCACTCTTCTACGATCAACCCTTATTTTTTAATAGACATTTTAGTAAAATTATTTATATGGCAAAACAACGTTTGCCGGCTCAGCTAGTAATTTTATACAAAACATCCTGACGTCGTAACGCGTTACGCTAAACGCGACCTACACAACCTACGTCAAATTATTGCAACGCAATTTTTATAATGATTTTATTTTATAAAAAATATTCCTGAATCTTAATTACATGAATGATTGTAAAACGCAAAATACATTTAATTTTCAATACATTCTGGAACCGCTAAAACCTAAACAAAAGAGTAACTAAACTATGAGATTAGGTCAGTAGAATGTCTGTTAAGGTACGTTAAATTAGTGTATTTAATTTACCCACAGAACTCTAGCCCAAACGCATTTCGTGCCAGATAAACTCCCCAAATGGAACCCGGGATTAAATTCTTACGACCACTTAATATATTATATTCGTGTAACTTTGCTATATATAAAGTACCTGGGTTTAGATGGATGAGGTTATATGAATGTTACAAATATCAATTTGTTAGATTATAAAACATACCTACTAATTAGTCGTACACTATGTTTCTTTTTTAATTTCATTGTTCGTGTATTTTTGTTGATAAGTGTGTAACATGTAAATCATGCAAAATTAAATACGCGAGTAATACACAATTAACAAAAACTTTAACGGTTAACTCTGATATATTTTGGTTAAAATTGTTTGAAAATTATTTTTAACGTCGGGCCGTAGTTAAAATAATTTCAATCAATAAGCAAAATTATCGAATACGAGGTCTCCGTGTACAGAAATGTTACCCAAATTTTAATTCACACCAGAACATCCAAAACGAATCTTAAAATATTTGTATTCTGGCTGATCCAACAAACGATGTCAAAAAAAAACTTATTGTAATTGTGTTAGGATGTGGTATGTAACTCAAATAACAGTACTGTAGCCGATTTTCAGATCTACTTAATACAACAGCTTATAAAATGTCATAAATATCGGTTAATCCGTTTAACAGGGATGCGACTAGGGAGTTTTATATAGATACGGCGCTTTGATTGCAAAAAGGCTTTACTAACTTAGAAGAAAACGTGACTTTGACGAGATCAGTTTTCGAGTCCATTCTAGACTACTCTAGCGGTTACTTCGGTAGAATGGAACTTTTGAAATTGGAATAGTTCCCCGGATATTTTCCGGACATCCATCTTTGTGGAGGCGGGCGTGTAGTGGGTGGTGCTTTTTTCGTATGTCAAAACCTCGCTTTGTGAAGCATCTATCGTAGGGGGTTATCGCATCATATCTTTTGCCCGTACACATTCTGAATGACCTCACACGTTTGTACTTAATAAATCATTTAAATTTACTTGTATATTTTATGAAGTAATATTATATCGATAACAAAATATAAGCAATCTTTTGCTAAGAAAGACTGTAGTTCTTTTAAATAAAACACTTTAACGGTTTAAAACGCGATATATATAAGTGAAATTTATATGAAAATTATATTAATTACGGCCCAACGTTTCGAATGCTTTGCAGCAATTGTGGTCACGGGAAGACTAAAGATGGAGGATGTCTCTAAGGTCAAAGTAAAAAACTGCAAATTCAACCGTGACCAAGACTGCTGAAAAGCATCTTAAGCGACGGGGCATTAAAATAAATTACGAATAAGTTGAATTATATATTGAGCGATTGAAACCGTCAAAAGTGTTTTAATTATATTGTAAATATCAATATTTGTGATACTACATTATGTTTTGAAAACTGATTGTTAAAGAAACCAATACTCCCGGATACATGCTTTATATTCACCACTTCTACAATAACGGTGCATCCAACAAAGACTATCAGAAATTCTGTACTGTATCCAGTGAAAAGTTCCCATTCGTTGTAAATTTTTAGCTTGGTCGCACGATTTACGGCGATATAAATTCCGAACGAATGCGGATAGTAAAACGGGGAAAGAATGAATTTTTCAACGAGTCACATTCCGCGCGACATCCTTTATGGAATATTTCTAGAGGCGTCTTACTTTTATTGTTTATGTATTACCGCCAAGAAAAGACGGATAGGTAATAGAGATATATCGGAGAATCGTTTACAGTAAGTTGCTCTCCATAGTTACGACATTTCCCTGTGTGTCTATGTGACAAACCTTAAAATAGAAATAAGGACATCAATAAAGAATACACAAAGATTTAACGAAACTGCTCTATAGTCACAAACGCGTGAAGGTTTGGTTCGGTTTGCTTAATAGCAACTTTTCACTAAAATTAAACACATTTAACATTTCAGATGTTGGAATACTGTCTGTATTTTACGCGAGTAGTCACATTTATATAAAACACTTTAACGGTTTTAAACGCTATATATATCAGTTAAAATATTTTTTAAATAAGTTTAACTAATATATATCGCGTTTGAAACCGATAAATTGTTTTATTTCTATTTCACATATTTATTTAAAATCATGAAATTTATATAATATTAAAGAGTTTATATAAATATGACTGAATTATAAAACTTAAACTAATCCACTTGAATAAATATTGATAATCCGTATACGAAAGATATCGTACGTATACTTAGATAGACTAACACAGTAACGCGTAACATAACGGCTAACCCTTTCAAAAGAAGTTACAATTTGAACTTTTTTTTTTACTGATCGGTTTTATTACAGGCAAGCAGTTAATCATAGTTCTGTGCCCTGCGCGATCGAAACAATGTATTGTTTTCTTGGGATTCGAACCCAAGACCACTCGCACTTAACGCAACACAACCATTTGGCTAAAGAGACGGTGGTTATTTAAGCTTTGCTCGAGTATATTACTAATACAATTCCAAATACATGTATGTGTAAATAGAGTTATTTTTTGTAGACACAAATATTTTATTCGTACATTGCTCCCAGGTATATGGTGCTCATTAGCGGTGAAGGCTGGCTGTATTCCCACCTACAAACGGAAACGAGCAAAGCGGTCTTCAGGCAAGAAATATTTCCTATAATAAAATGTTCATGTTTGGTAACGACTGTTTTTCGGCTTCTCTCTATATAACAAACGAATCAAGACTGTATAATACTTTTACATACTTATTTAAGTTTTAATGTTTATTGTATTCATATCTATCTATCTATACTTAATATATAAAGATGAAGAGTTTGTTTGAACGCGCTAATCTCACGAACTACGGGTTCGAATTGAAAAATTATTTTTGTGTTGGTTAGAGCATTTATCGAGGAAGGCTTTAAAACATCGCTGTGACTAATAGAAGCGAAGATACAGCGGGAAATGTGAAAAAAAAATGAAAAAATATTCATCATTATGGGTTTCCGAGGCGTACGCTGCATAAACAGTTCAAGATACCCAAAAAATATGTACGAGAGAATTATTCCTCTTTACATGATCTAAAAAAAGTCCGCGACGCTGTATGTCTATCTTTTAAAATTAACTTGCAAGAACGACGGGACGCGACCGATGTCGTGGGCAGCTTAAATTTATAAAGATGTAGGGGTTTGCAAAAACAAATTTAGATGCACAAAACAACTATTCTCGCGGACGAAGTCGCTGACACAGCTAGTATAATATAAATTGAACATTATATTGTAAATAATAGTTGACCTATTTGGAATTTAAAGCTGTGATCAACATTTTATATAGTTTGATTTCGTATCTCATTTCAAAGGACAATGAAGTCAATATATTTTCTGTAAAATCGATTTATAACACAGACAAAAATATTATGCCTGCTCCACTCAAGTGAGCGGAATCTGGACCGATATTTAAATAGGCAGTGAAAAATATTTCACAATCAATATTTATCGTTTTTCATAATATATAGTATGCAAGACGAGTGTCGAAATACAGGAACAAAGAAGGAAAATATCTATTTATATAATATATATACAATTGAAAATCAGCGCTGACCCCGGAAGGAAACTCTACGCTGATCAGTAGAACGTCTCCTAAAAACTTAATGTTTTGGCATCGCTTTTGAAAACATCTCTTATTCGAATTTTAATGTTTTAGATTCACGGCCGGAACTGGTGTATACTTTTATCGAACAAGCTGTTCAACCTGGCGCGCAGGTTGCTTTAAAGTGCTCTGCGGTTGGTGAACCACCACCCAGGTTCCGATGGTCTTTAGATGGACAGCCAATTCCTTCCCATCACGGGTAAGATCACAATATTATTCTTAAAGTTCTAATGCTACGAATACAATTTTAGACCACTGATTAGGTTGCGCTGTCGATCTGCCTTATGTTATGATTGAATTATCATCCAGCTTATATTGATTTAGTTACAGTAGGAGTGAAAATATATATTTTTTTTTGATACAAAAAAAAAACTATTTTCACGAGGTCACGGGAAACAGGGCCCCTGATTGCGGCTGCTGTACATCCAATATACAGTCATAAAAAAGTGAACATAATATGTTTTACGTTTTAAGCCGTTAAAAATATTTTATTTAAATGTAAAATGTAGCGTAAACTATGGAGTATATAAAACAACTACACTTTCCGCATTATCTGTGGCAAAATGTAATATAGAAGCAAAGATGTTGTTATAAAGATACTTGAGAGCTTCAGACCCTTTCAATTCTCTTTTATTAAAAGGTTTTCCCCGATTCAGCATAATATCATAGAGTCAGTATGAATATTCAATTCTATCCCGTTTTACTTCTACATTTTTCTTCATATCCTCAGAATATTTTTCAACTGTAACGGGGTCATAAATTGTAATATTCTATTGAAGTAAAACGTGAATATTGATAGTACAAATATTATACAGTTATATTAAGTATTGTCTGTAGTTTTCGCGATCATTGAAAACGAATGTTTAAAATGCGAAATATTAGATAACGATTTAATAGATATTTTTTATTATTTTAACAACGATCCGATGTTTCGTTGCAGCTAAATCGTTAAAATGAATGGAAAATAAGTACTGATATATTTTACCTTTTAAACCGTTAAATATTTATTATAGAAAGTACTTTCTCGAAATTGTTCGTTATATTTAACTACAGGGAATTTCATAAATGAAGTTTTGTTGTAAGTTTATCTTATATTCCAACCAAAAAACGGTTGAAACATATCATTTTGCATCAAACCCACGCTTTTCTATGCTTCTTAATTTTTAACTATGCTCAGTTTTCAAAACATAATGTAGCATCACAAATATTGATATTTACAATAAAATTAAAACACTTTTGACGGTTTCAATCGCTCAATATATAATTCAACTTCTTCGTAATTTATTTTAATGCCCCGTCGCTTAAGATGATTTTCAGCAGTCTTGGTCACGGTTGAATTTGCAGTTTTTTACTTTGACGTTAGAGAGATCCTCCATCTTTAGTCTCCCCGTGACCACGGCTCCTGCAAAGCATCCGAAACGTCGGGCCGAAGTTAAAAATCATTTTCAAATAAGTTTAACTAATATATCGCGTTTTAAACCGTTAAAGTGTTTTATTTAAATGTGTACTACTCGCGTAAACTATAGACAGTATTTAATAATAACATATTATAAAGTTTACAAATCACAATTTCTCATAATTTTTTACCTAGTTAGTTGCTTCAACTTTTTCTCATTTCGACAGTGCTATAATCTCCGAGGGCCGTGAGAGTGGTCCATCAGGTCTTGGTGGGAGTAACAATTACATTCTGTCAACGCTCTCTTTGAACGGCGCAAGAGTTGAACACGGCGGCCGCTACGAATGCCGCGCTACTAACGCCCATGGCTCAGTTGGACATGCGGCTAGACTAAATGTTTATGGTAAGCTTAAAATTACGACACGGATAGGACTCGAACCGGCATCCCTTGGTGTAGCTCTAACCAGTAGAGCTACCGTGTCGTGCACGTCGTCGTCGATTTTTTCAACATTATGATACTTGCACCTATGGCGCATTGTAAGCGTTTGTCTTAGTCAAAATTGTAATTATACGTTAATTTGTAAATAGAACATAGTATAGAATCTATGTAAGTTTAAAACACACCAATATTATATTTGTGAACCGCCATGTTGTTTTATACATTTTTATATTTGAATTACTTTTTTATATTAAAAATCTCTACATGGAACAAATCCCTACGCATTGCGTTTTAACTAAAACTAATATGTATAATCGGAAATTAATTGCTGCACACATAGTGTCCACAAACTATATTTAGGCGAAGGCGCTATGTTCTTTTCTTTTTGGTTTACGTAAATAATTCGAAAGCCAACACTATAAAGATTATTAATTTTGTTGATTTTGAAATTAAACATCTATTATTAAAGTTTGAAGTTCGAATAGAAACGGATATAACTTATATTTTACAAGTAGTTTAACATGCCTAAGGCCCTTGAATTGCCTTCCTTTAGGTCCACCCTACATCCGAGCTATGAATCCAGTGAAAGCTGTAGCTGGCTCAGAGATTTCAATATGGTGTCCATACTACGGATTTCCGATAGAGTAAGTATTTTCGATCGATATTCCAACCACGTTTCAAGTCTAACACGTTTCAGAATATTATAAATTGATTACAAAAATGTCGGGCCTGGTGGGATTGAACCCCGTCGATTATTAGCCGTACACCATTGCACCAATACACTCGTCAAAATACAAATTCGATGTTTTCTTTAAATTAACACTATTGCAGAAACAAAAATAGTACATTGTTTCCATCGTAAACATAGATACGTATTTTTATTTCCGCACCCGAGATCTTGAGCTTAAATCCAATCTTAGATCAAATCAGATCTTTTATACATTTTATGTTGTAGATTTCACTTCAATTTCGTATTGCAGCTCGGTAAAATGGGAAGGTGGCGTGGGGACCGATGCGAGATACCAACAAATAGATGGTCGGCTGACTATTGTGAACGTGGATAAGAATAGGGACAAGGGGGGTTGGACCTGCTCCGTTATGACTCCTGGTGGAGAACTGGCAAGAAGAGAGGTACTACAAGAAACTAGAGATACTAGAGGATCTACTCAAATGAATGTGGAAATATAATAATATAAAAGATGATCGATTTGAAAATCTTTGAACGTTTGCATGAAACAGGCATAGACAATTTCATATTACCTTAACTCCATTTAAAAAAATGATCTTTTAATACAAAACATACTGTTACAAAAATATAACCTTGCACATATTTATTAATTCTATAAGCTTTTCGAGCTAATAGGATGTCGTCCACTCATGATGACCGATCGTGTGACATCTGATGATGTCAATTGTAATCGTGAAGCGGTTTGAACCTTAGCTTAATTACGACGATCGAACTCCTGGAAAACCCAAGTGCATCTTCAAATAGCTGTTTTCCATTCACTAATATACTAATTTACCTTCATAAAACGATCATTATCACACAGTCAAACAACTCTTATTAAGAAAAAGGTAGAGACCAAACTAGATATTAAAACGGACTGTCATTACCCCAAGCTCAGACTGATTGCTTTAAAAATAGTATAACATTTAAGAGAGTAAGGAATAACGCCTAGTTAATTAAATTACTTTTTTAACTACGATGACTGTAAACATTTGAATATTACGTGATCCTTAGAGAAAAAAATCTTTAAAACATATATATATTGCGATATCCTATAATCGATATAAAAGTTAAATATTGTGTCCCAGGTGCAAATAAACGTGGTGTCACCGCCGGTACTGTCGCCAATCGTGTTTCCACCTGGCTTGCGATCCGGCGACCGGTCGCAGTTAACCTGCACAGTCACTTCGGGCGACATGCCTGTGTACTTCTCCTGGCTCAAAGATCAAATGCCAATATCCAGCGTGTTGCAGGTAATTTCGAAAGGATATTGTTTATAGCAGAATAGATTTGGACCGTGGAATGACGATTCTTCCGGACTGCTTTAACTGGGAAATTGATTATTGTTGGAAAGCCTTACATTCTATAAAGGTGTTTTGATTTTTAAAATTCTTTATTTAATATGGATACTTATACCTTTATATCAGGTTTATTGCAGGTTAACAAGAAACAAGTTTATGTACATCAATGCTAACAAAAATATTTTACACTTTAACGGTTTAAAACGCGATATATTAGTTAAACCTATTTATAACTTCGGCCCGACGTTTCGGGCCCGGGGACCGTTAAAGTGTTTTATTTAAATGTGTACTACTCGCGTAAACTATATACAGTATTGAATTTTGCTTTTTTATGCATTAAATTTAATGAAACTAATCTAAATATAAGATAGAATTTAAAGATTCTAATTATTTCTTAAATAGTTTATCCAAAACAATTTATTCCCTACAAGATTTAACTAACCGCATCTATATCTAATATTAGCAACAGTCAAGCACTGAGTGAAACGCGACAGGTCCAGCAGTGATCAGTCTGATCCGTTTTCGATAAATCGAATAGCACTGTGGAAATAGAGGTTTCACATATTATTTATCTATATATTATGAAAGAAAAAGAAAAACCAGCTAAAAAGCTAAATACTAAAAAGGTATATATTCCCGTAAGGGCGTAAACATAAAACCATGGCTTCTGTACGTGTTTTGTTTTTCCGTTTAGGCTAAAGCTCGTATGTTCCAAGCTTTTTACTCTGAAATTAACAAAACTTTAGGTCGACGAACGTGGCGCGGAGTTCTACAGTATGCTCCTTTTCAAAAGTCTCACCGCAGCACACAGCGGCATTTATACTTGTGTAGTGACCAACACAGCTGGTAAAGCTAATGCATCCGCTGAACTGGCCATCAAAGGTAAGCTGTTCACTCATACCACTTAAGTCATAGTTTTGTATTGTTGAGCTCATTGGTGAAATGGTATTTGGCAATATACTAATCAACGCATTGTGATTTATATTTGATTTTGAATGAATTTGTTAGTCCAATGATAGATAGATACCAACGGGTAGAGGACTTGATTCCAGTCAAATCCATGTTTTTGTCAATGATTTTACATGTTAAACCTTAATGTCTGGCAAATATTTAAATACAAATTACACGAAAATAAAAACAATAACTCACTTTTTTATTTCTAATTGCATATTTATCTACAAAAGACGAAACTAAGAACACGTTATCTTCTTTGTAGATATGTACACTTATGGTCTATGTTTTTGTTCAGAAAACGCGAAAAATAAACAGTTGCCAGGAGTTATTCCTTGTAATAAACAACATTTTCCGATGTAACGTCGTGCAAGTCCATAATCTTGTCTGGACTGTAGCAAATTATAACTTTTCCGTCACACTTGCGACTTTCTTAGCGGTAACTTATCGTGAAACTCACGTTAAGCAGTAAATTTTAAACCACTTAGAAAAATGACTTTGTATAGAAATAAGCCAGCGTTAAAATTGCACTTAAAATACGAACTATGAATTTATACGAATATTAACGACAAAAAAAGATTAAATAAAAAAAAGTTGCAACCAGTTTTGGTTGCAAGGTGCTTTGTGTACACCTAAACCTACGGGTTCGAATCCAGTTTGTGTCTTTGAATCGTTATAAAACTGCCTATAGTATTTTATTGACTTTTCTAATACGTACTTTTCTCGAGTTATATACCACTTTTAACGGGTTGTAACTCTTATATTCTTTTAACGGATACCATTTTTAACGGATTTTTAACTTTTAACGGCAGTTAAAAATAAGTTACCGAATATATTTCGCGATTTAAACCGTTAAGTGTTTTATTTAAAATCTGTATTTTTAAATCTTATTGTAGAATGCCTCCACGAACGATATAAATTAATTTAAGACCACACTAGATTTAAACGTGAGAGTAAATACCGGCTCGTTATAATTAAAATCCAATTAATATAATCCGATATCAATTATCGAATTTTATAAAGCGCACTATCGCTATATAAATTTACTCAATTCTGCGATAATATACAAGCCTTGAATTGTCAATTAATTTGTAATCACAATTTACATATAGGACTTAATAATATTTTAATTCTCAACCATTCTCCCCGTGACCACGATCGCTGCAAAGCTTTCACTGTGGATTGTTGTTATGAATAGCTTATATTATAATTCGCGTTTTAAGCCGTCAATGTGGTTTATTTAAATGTTTTATTACTTGTCTTTACTGCTATTTTTTAAATTCACTTCTATATCTTGCCATATAAAGACTGCGTAATATTGTTTGTACTTGAGTAAGTCCAAAAAATTTGTGGTTTATGGAGAATATTCCACGTGTGTGTCAAATAATAAATAGATTTTATTTAAGGACTGAAAAATCCGGTTTCGAATATCTAAAATAGATCGACAGTATTATTTAATTGTTATATATCTGAGGAATAACACCTTCCATGAACCAAATGCCTGTCTGTCCTCCTCCGACTGAATTCAAAACCCAGCAACAATGATTAACGCAGCGCAATTATTTGAGCCGAGCGTACAAAAGCGTGAGCTTCGTAAATAAATATGATTTTAAAAATCTTATAGTCTAAGAGCGCAATATTTCTTCTGTCAGTTCCACCATACTGGCAAATTGAGCCGTCAGATGCCGCCGTGCTCTTAAATGGATCGCTGACGGTGAGCTGCGATGCACGCGGACATCCATCACCCGCTATTTATTGGACAAAATTCTCTGGTAAGCTCTTTTACTATGTTTTTCTACAATCTCATTTCAGCTGTGAATGACTGATCTTAGATCCTTTGTTGGACTAGACTTGTTTATGACTTTGTATGAACATTATTTCTCTTATAGAATACAATAGGAATTTAAACGTTTATTAAACGGTTTTATTTAGCTCGACGGACGGAGTTTATTTATTTGGGTCAAAATTAGAAATTGAAATTTAAGTACCTTCCCGTTGTCAGATTGATCTGAAATTTGGCGTACTCATTTAATTTAGATGACAAAACAATATAATAAAATATTAATAATAATAAATCATTAACATTATAAATCCAAGATAGTCGCCGATACAAAATGGCGGATTACGTGTTTTTCCTTAACCCCCTTAATACGGGTATTAAATGAAATAGGCTACACTAGTAAAATACGATGATTATGTCTAATTTTTTTTTTTAGTTTTCAGTTCACGAAAAATAAAACCGTTTAACTTAAAAGTTTTTTTAAGTTGATACTTGTTTTATTATTTATACCTATTATTACAATAAAAACGTATCCTACAATTATAATATGTAAATAAACCATATAGTTGCGTCTAAAGACGAAACCACTCAGCCACGTTGGGACTAATGTCCCACCTCGATAGATATTCCGTTTACCGTTTTATGTTTTGTTTATTATACAAACACTTATACATTAAAAATAGTAATAATCTTTTATAAATTGGTCATACAATATATTCTCTTAGGTTTCTATATATGCAAGTTCAAATGGAATAATCTATAAAGATACATTTTAAGTCTAAATTAACATATTCGTTACATTTTGCACTACATCATTACACAAAAGTCTCTTGTTTCTATTGTTTATAAGCTGATACTATACTATAGAGATTCAGACATCTTTTGTATTTATTGTCCATAATTTTCCATAACCAACATAATTATACAAATACTTCTGAATATATTCTAAAAATATTAAGTCTAATCTAAGTCTAAAGTAATAACGGACTAAAATATAACATATGAGTACGTTCTTCTAACACCTTACATAAACTTGGGAAGCTTTCACGAGTAATCCCCGCACAGTCGAAGTACGCGATGGCTTAAAATAGATTAACACTATTTTTCGTTTATAAGGCAGTGCAGAAACAGCTTTGGGAGCTGTTTCGGATCCAGTGGTACTTAGTAACGGCTCGCTGAGGCTGGATTCGGCTCGCGCTGAACATTCTGGAAAATATCGCTGCAGAGCGGACAATGGCGTCGCTCCACCTCTATCCAAGACCCTCAATATACATGTAAATGGTAAGTGTTTTAGCTTACAGTGGGTTGTAAAATGTTATACACGGGCTAATAGAAAGTTCAGTAAGTATAGATACGAGTATTATGTAGGATAATTCTTATCTAATTCGGATTTTCTTATCTCGCATTTCTTTATTTTAATAACCAACTATGTCCGCGACGTCTTCCTCGTGGGATAATTATTTTAAGCATCATATTTATTTGCAAACAACCTTAGCATTATAAATTAGGTACCTATAGCTATTACCCATATCGTCGTCCGCGTCCCGTCGTACTTCTGAGATATTCACAATTTTTAGATAATTTAAAAAAAAATCATTCTCTCATATTTTTTTTAGTTTTTTTTTTAAACAATTTTCGCGCGCGCACGCAACGGCAGCCCTCAACGATGAAACATTTTTTCACATTTCCCGCACTTCCAACTGTCCAAACAAAACAAAAAAATTGTTCATTTCCAACTAGTATTTCCTGAGATTAGTGCCTCTCCAACAAACGAACAAATTTCAGCTTTATGATATTAGTATAAATTATACTATATTAATACGTATGTATATAAAAATCTAGTTCCGGTTTTTGTATTTCTCATGTTAAGATTGCAATTTTTAACTGGGCACAGTGATAATATAGCTGAAATTAAAAATATTTTAGCTATATTTTCTGTTGGCAAGTAGTAGTGGTTTAAGCATGAACTATTGGTGAGGTCGGGAATTTTTCCTCGGTGGTATACTAATATATTTATACATAAAAGGTTTGTGTCATTTTCATACAAAATAATATTTAGAAAATATAATGTACAATGAATATAAGTAAATTAAGAATCAAGAGTTGTGTACCTATTAAAAAATACCAACATATTGAACCTACTGTTAGTTTACGCATTATTCAATTTAAAAAATTTAAGTTTAAAACGCAATTGTTCAAGCATCCGAAATTGGGCCTAGTTAAGAAATTTTCAAATAAGTTTAATAAATTTTTACTAAAGATAAATATCTAGCCCGATACAATATAAATTTTGCTATAAAAAATAATAAAGAACTTTAAAAAATTAGTATTTATTGCTGAAATTAAAAAAATTGTTATTTAGTTTCTCGTACGTGTAGCGCTATGAAAAAGTTAATTACTAATTAACTGCGCACTTATTAAAAGCAATTACTTAAAATAGGTCAAAGTCACTTTTCCAATAGACTGTGTCGACGAGACTTTGAAATGATTGATCGGTCTGTGCCGTAGACGCGTAGCACTTCGAAGGAGTGTTAATTACATTTTTGACTGGATTCCAGTTGTTATTTTCTTCATAATATTAATTAACCTTTTTTACAATACTTATTACTTATATCGATTCAAATATTTGATAACACGTACGTAAAGTTTCGCTGCGACATATTATTATTATATTCAAGATATTATTACGACATATTGTTTGTTCAATGTCTGATCAAAAATATATTGTTAGCTTCTTAAAATAACTCGATAATTACATAGGAATACCTTGTAAAATGTTTATTTTGTAACTTGGCAAATAAAAATCTACCCTCCATATAATATTACACATTTTGAATTTATGATTACTATACCATATTGTTTTATTTTAAAGCATTTTATTCGTTCACATTAAAATATGTATAATCACTAGAAACTAGTAAGGGGAGATTTAAATAACAAGTTTTAAATTTTTATTTACTGTTTTATATTGACTAGTAGTAGTAGGACACAAATTTTCTTTTCCTTATCGAAACAAAAACTTCTTTAGCAGTACTGTGCACTTTCTTGATCAGTGACAAATGGTAAACTGCTACAATGCCCGATCGAATATTTATAAGACGCAGGAAAAGTGGACAACATAAATTGGCACGTTGTATACAAATGAGTATTGTATTTTATGAATAATACTTTTTTAGGGATAGTTGAAGAAATTCGTACAGATTGCACTACAAAATGTCAACCCATATTTTTTTACATAGTTTATTATATCTGGCGTTATATAGATGAAAATTGTTATAGAACCGGCTCGCTTCGAAACGCAGTCAGCTAACGTGACTGCAAAATTGGGAGACACAGTCCGTTTGGTTTGCGTAGCTCGAGGGGACAGCCCATTGGCTATCGCCTGGAGCCACTCTGGAAGACCTCTGCCTAACTCCGACTATAGGTAATATTTCTACTATCTTACGAAGGAATACATTGTTGTTTGTTTGTGAAGAGCAGTAATCTTTCTTGTTCCTGCTATTGACAGAAATGTGATTTTTTATTACTACCAAACCTTATAAATATAATAATAAAATAAAAATAAAAAAGCTTTTTATTACCAAACATATTTACATATTTTGCGTTCCGTTTACAATTCGTATTTGTCAAGTGTTGTATATGTCGGGTCCGCATTTTGCGGTAAAAGCCTCCTCCATACGCTTCCACTCCGTTCTGTTTGAAGCGCTTCGTTCCCAGAACATGCCTGCAGTTTCTTTATAATCGTCGTGCTTAACCAAACCTTATACTGAACCAAATTGTATGTAATATCTGTAATCAACAAGTTAGCTACGTATTTTTTATCATAAAGGACGACAGACAAGCATGAGTTCCACTTGATGGAAGATGAAATGCTGTCGACTTATTTTGGCTTTGAATGTCGCAAGTCCACAAACTAAAAACGAAATGTGATTTGTCTTCATGGCTTTTTCATCTCTGGACGGTGGTCCGTGACCCAGACGAAATTTTCGCTTCCTACCACCCAATTGTTTATTGTAATATTTGATTTGTTTAATAATAAACTTATTTAAAAATAAACAACCTTATTAATATACATATTTTTTTTTGTATTTAACCGTAATTAATATTTAATGGTTTTTGTGTATATTTAGGGAAACATACTAATGTCAAGTAAACATATTAGTATTTCTTACTAGTATTGACAGTTTAATATTCTTTATATATCACACATTGTTCAAACAAACACGTAATGCTCAACTGATTACGAAAAATAAAACTTTTCAGCCCGTGGCAACGGACCCACAGCGCTTGTTTCTAGTTTTCCTGTTGTTTTTAGTTTGTAACAAACTTTTCAACATTGTATTTTGTTAGACGAAATATTCAACGTGCTGATTTTTTTATATAAACTTTACTAAAAAATAGAAAAATTACTATAAGCCTCTGTTAGTAAAAAGTGATATTTTTTTTATAACGATTAATTAAAAAACTAATGAAAGCTTTTAGTTCTTTCTGCATTGCAGTTTTTTTTTATTAAGATTTCAGGAGCTTCTCTTTCACCTGGAAAGAGACCTTTATATTACATTTAGTTGTTTTGTTTCTAATTACTGTTAAACGAGTATTATGTTGTATGTATATTCTGTTAGTTTGGTCGTTTTGTCTCAATACTGGTTTGGCGATTTCTATACATTTAAATAAAACACTTTAACGGTTTAAAACGCGCTATATTAGTTACTAACTGTGTTTTATTTAAATGTGTACTACTCGCGTAAACTATAGACAGTATTTGATTTCTATACAGTATGTAAAACAATTAGATCTTATTTTTGCATTAATAATCATTATATTATAATTTTCTTTACGTGCCTCGAGTTCCGCGTAATTCTGCATTGCAGTTTAAATAAATCCAGTTTTTATTTCAGGCCCTAGTTAAAATAAGTTTAAGTAATATACATCGCGTTTTAAACCATAAAATGTTTTATTTAGAACTATAATTGTTTAAATTTCTTCCTTTCTTATGAAATGTATTTTTATCTTTTTTTGTAGGATGAGCATATCAGAGACTCGGAGTGCTGAAGGTCTACGTAGTGAGTTGGTTGTGGAAAGGGCAGATCGAAGGGACTCCGGAGTATATCGTTGCCAAGCATCAAATCCTTACGGCAGATCTGACCATTTTGTACATTTGGGGGTACAAGGTATGAATAATTTAATTAACATAATACAGTCCATACTATATAATGGATATTTATTTATCCCTGTGTCATCAGTGGCAACTTATAAAAGGTTATCAAAAATGGCCGAATTCAAACCATGGAGAGAGTTTATGATTTGAAATCGGCCATTTTTGCTGTGGAATTTGGCCAAGTTAGAAAAAATACGCTATAGAAAATGTAGCGAATAGTTACTCGATGTTATATTGAAGTAATGTTTTTTTTCAGAATCATTTTTCCTTATCACTAAGACGTTATAGATCAACTATTAGTGTTTTATGTTAAATACTGTTGCAGCAGTCGTGGTCACGCCTCTTTTATTTAAAGGTGTTATATATTATACATGTACATATTTATACTCTAGAGCCGCCAGAACCTCCAACGAATTTCCGCGTCTTGGACTCAACATCGCGTTCCATCCGTCTACAATGGCGAAGACCTTATGATGGAAACTCTCCAGTTCTCGGCTACATGTTGCAGTACAGAAGACACGATTCTTCAAGCCCTGATGTCTGGAGAGATGCCGAAACGCACAATGTGTCTGTTTCATCACCAGCGATTGATTCATACGCTGAGTAGGTTTTATTTAATATCTATGTACTTTATCTATACTAATATTGCTAAAGAGTTTGTTTGTTTGAACGCACTAATCTCAGGAACGAATTAAAAATTATTTGTGTTGGTTAGAACATTTATCGACGAAGGCTATAGGATGTAAATCATCATGCTGCGACCAATAGGATCAAAGAAACAGCCGGAATTGTGGAAAGATTATAAAGATGAGGAGGTCCACAAAAATACATTTCGAAGCTCATACTAATTGTATCACGCGGACAAAGTCGCGCTCACATCTAGTTTTATATAAACATGAATAAAACTCATAACTAATCTTAGTAAATGAGGATAAAATATTAATTATCCTGCTTTATACATGTATTATATAATATACTTTTTCATAGCTCCGAAAGCGCTACGATATCGGGTTTAGAACCAGCAACGCCATATCTCGTGCGCGCGCGCACTGTAACAGCGCAGTTTGCATCTGCGCACACAAGAGCGATTCTCGCTCTCACTCTACATGAACCACCGTCGAGACCACCTATTAGTCTTCGCGCATCCGCCCCTAAACCTTCTACTATAGAACTGGCATGGCAGGTTAGTAGATTTTTCGAAATAAAAAGTATTTATTACGTTACTTTTTACATCAATCTAATTTTGATCTCAAAATCCTTTTAAGTGAATAAAGGTTTCCTTGCCAAGGTTTCCAGCTCTTTCGCATATTAAAAAATGGGGCATTGGTGAGTATGTGTTTGTGAGTTTGGAATTATTAATAGTGAGGATGTATGATGAATCAACTGAGATTCTTTCATAAGATTTCATGAGAGGTTTTATAAAATGTCAGTGTTATTTTTATTCAAAAGCATATAAAAAAATCCCACGAATTTTTCGTAGGTCTTCATTATATTAATAGTTAATAAATAGTGTAATAAAAAATAGTTCTGTTCTGAGTGTACCATGTTTTTTACGTATCGATTATACGTTTCTCCCACTGTCGGTCGTGAGTTCGAGTCCCACCTGAGTCGAGGCTTTTCATTTTCGGATGTAATCTTACAGAGTGTAATAAGTACGTGTAACGTTTTTATGTATTTGAACTGACTATAGTATTTTTATCAGTTTAACAAACCGTTCTGTATGCTAATGAAGTACGCGATTATCGCTTGCATCGCCTCGAAAATCGAGCTTTTTAAACTGATTGCGAAAACTACATATTAATAGTTGCTGTTTAGTAAGAATAAAAGAAATGTATTTCTCCCCATAATTTAATCTAAACTTTTTATTTTACTTTAGTTCGTAATTACAAAAGTATTATCTTTGATCAAAAAATAATAAGTATAAAATAATAAATGTAGATATCCCGGTTGGCCGATAAAGAGAGTACTTCACCATGGGACAAGAGAAAAAAAACAAATTATATTAAAATCACTTTACTTATGTATAGAAATATTGATTTAAATAAAACTCCTTTAACGGGTTAAAACGCAAAATATATTAGTTCACTTTGTTTAGAAAGGGTTTTAAATATGGCCCAACGTTTTTAAGTGATTTGTGACGTAGAATTATTACTTACTTACATTTTTTATTTGTATAAAACCCTTTGTTTTTTCGGGACAGTTTTTATTACCTAAGACATTCTATTTTTATATACATCTAGGCTTTATAGAATGTTAAAGCTATTAGCCATTTCTGTAAGCTCAATCATTACTATCTAGGCTCCACCTCAGTCATCTTGGAACGGTGAACTCTTGGGTTACACAGTCTGGTGGTGGGCGTCGGCAGATGGTTCTCTCGCTAGTGGCGTCAATGTGGGCATGGAGTTCTCAACGGTTAGAGGAAAAGTCACAAAGTATATAATCGAAGGACTGGAACATTATACTAGGTATATATTTTATTTTAAGATCACATAGGTACTCAGTTGTACTTTATTATGAAGTATTAGAAGCTAATAACATTATATTTTTTTCTAGTAAGTGAATCATGTGTAAATGCACCTAAACTTATTTTTATAATGATTAGTTAATAAAATACCAAAAACAAAACCAATAAATAAATAAATAAAACCTGTAGGTATTCAGTGAGCGTGAGAGCGTTCAACAGCGCAGGCGCTGGACCAGCCACAACGCCAGTGAACACTTTGACCAAGGAAAGTGGTAAGTATATAGTGTAGTGGTCTTTATGCATACTAAAAGCAGTTACTCACTAGACTATGCTCTTCAGTGCCATCAGAAGGCCCAAGAGCTGTCCGATGCAGAGCAGTATCACCACAAAGTTTAAAAGTGGAGTGGTCACCACCACCGGCGCACGCGCACCATGGAGCTTTACTGGGATATAAGCTCCTGTATCGTCCCGAACATAGTGAGTAATTGAAAATATTTATGACGTACCTTTTGACGAGCTCGTAGATGCAATATTAGAAATAAACGAAAGGTCGCGGTTCCGAACCCACCAGGTCCATCACCAGACGTTTCAAATCAATTCATAATTTTTGAGGGATAGGAATTCCACCCAAATAACGAGTCACAGATGAAAAAGGCCGCCAGGTTTAATCGCATCATCGTTTATAGTCTGTGGATTTCCATATGTCCTAAACCGAAATATGTTGACAACCCATTTTATGTATCATATAGTTTGGATGTCATGCCTGTGTGTCCTTTCCTAAAACTTAAACATTCACGTATTTTGTATTTTTTTGTCGATGGGTCTTTTTTAATAAAAAAAATCGTAGCTGAATGATGGCAGTTGTTTGTCGGCAGCGGCAGATTGGTTAGAATGGGAGGTCCGTGGAGGGGGCAGCACCAGCGCTCTGACGGGGGCCGAGATTAAGCGAGTAGCGGGCGTTGAAACGCTCCTGCTAGCACTGAGGCCATACATGAACTACACGATTCAAGCTCTTGCCTACACTGCAGCGGGGGACGGTGTGCCCGCCCTTCCCATACATTGTACTACACAGCAAGATGGTAAGTTGAACTCCATAGACATTCGTTTATAGATTTGATAAGATTCTTATTAAGTATTGTCTGTACTAATAGTACTTATTTATAGATTAAGAATTAATATTTAATCTAATATTAAATAAATCTGAAGATGAACAGTTTGTTTGTTTGTTGATTGAATTTTTTTTTTGTATGACTATTTATCGAGGAGGGCTTTAGGCAATAACACATACGTACAACAACCAATAGATAAGATAAAAACGGGGAAAATGTAAGGGTTCTGTTGCGTACACTGCTGCGAAAACGATTCAAGAAACCAAAAGACTGTGTACAAACGAATCTTTTTTTAAATGACTTAAAAAAATGTCTGCAACAGTATCTAACTCTTAATATTAGCTCGCAAGAAAGCAGCGCAAAGGGACCCATCGAGTGTGGGTAACAGCAAAAGGAGGTTGTTTAAAAAATAAATGATCCCCAAAATAACTATACCATGCAAACGAAGTCACGGGTATAGGTAGTGCGTAATATAATTATTTAGATTTGCTACTATATGCATTGAAAAAGCCTTGTAGTTACAATAATTTAACAATACAATTCGCGTTTTAAACCGTTATAGTGTTTTGTTTAACATAATAAAATATAATTAACAACTTTCATTTAATAATCATCTCTTTAAAGCTCATGTTTTGTTAATAATTTGTTTTAATAAACACGTTACGTACTCATAAATTATATTTTCATTGTGGGAACATGATACAATTTACGGATTTCCAAGAATAAATTTGGGCAATCATTTAAATGCCTTTAGATAAGTGTACGTTCGCTTGAAGCCATTTTCGTTATTTTATCGTAAGTTGTTTTCTATTTATATAAAACCGTAATAATTCTGTAAGCAATGTTTACGTTTAAAACTATTTTTTCGGCTCTGAATATTTTATTGACTTCATCAACATCACATATCACACTTTTAACGATTTCAAATACGAAATGTATTAGTTAAATTGATTTACAAATGCAACGTCGGGCCGTAGATACAATAAATTACCAATTTAGCGGATATATATCGCGTTTTAAAACGTTAAAAAGTGTTTTATTTAAATGTGTACTACTCACGTAAAATACAAACAGTACTTTTCGATATTATCTTGCGGCCTCCTGGGTTCAAATTGCGTGTGATAATCAAGACATGATACCTTAACACAAACCAAAAAAAATGAAAACAAAAAACAAGGTATAAAACGTATTTCTTAACCTATTTTTTTTATTAGTACGCATGCGAAACTTGTTTATTTCGCGTTTTAAACCGTTTGATAATATTGTGTTTTCAACCACACAAGCTTATCCATTATTATCCTGACTACCTTCTTGGCGTACCCGTTCAAGCATAATAACGAACTAGATTTCCACGGAACGCCTGTGTCATACGTTCACCTCTAGGGAAATCTTAATTTTTCAAAAGGAAAGCTCCTTGCACGTTATTTGAGAGCGTACCTTTACAACGTGATTAAATTTGAACGCAGTGGTCTTTAAGCTTTTTGTCCGTACACAACCGTAAATAAAAGACGTTAATCTTACTTAGCTAATGTTTTTCAAATTCAGTGGGTATTTAATTTCTTATTATTTAGTTAAATGAAAAGGAATGAAATTAAGTAGTCAATATCAATCTGTGTGTATTTTGCAACAAAATGTACCAATAGTAGGGGAGGGCTTGAACCGGTATTCACAGCGTTCTGAGCTGTTGCTCTAACCAAATGAGCTACCGCATTATTCGTAATTATCTCTAGCTCATATCGTTTGAGCGGAACGCTGTGGATGCCCGCTCAAGTCTCGCTCGTGTCTTACACATTTTTTAATCTAAATAGGTTTTAAATTAAAATGTATTATTCACTTTGTTATTGATAAAGGCGTAATGAATATCGCAACACAAGAAGGGCATGAACTAAATAAATAATTAAATTTTCACGGTAAAATTATTAATTACAAACTTTTTACAAACATCTAAAACTCTGGACTCTCCGGTAGATGACATACGTCATTTAAGCATGCCTTGATATCGACTGTTTTATAAATAAATGCTTCAATTATATATAATTTTAGTATATTAAGGTTTAAAGACATTTATTTCTCAATAATGATACAAGATCACTTACTTGAGCACTCTATACAAATCACCATTATTTTCAGTCATTTTTGCTGTGCAACTTTCAGAAATAAGACTACATTTGTTTTAAACACTTCTTTGGCTTCAACCTTACATAAAAATACTAATGTTTTTAAATTGATGATGATTTATATAACCATATTAAATGTCGTCTCAAACGCTTAGAATATAATCTTTTAACTGAGGAAAAAATGTAATATAGTCTTAGTGGAAATATCAACGAGAATTATAGTTCCAGGCCCGCCAGCCGCTGTTAAGGTGGCTGCAACATCGATAACGTCGTTGGCGGTTAGTTGGCTGCCACCGAACCGTCCCAATGGACCGATATTATACTATACTGTATTTTATCGCGAACTTGGCAGGTATGCTCATGTTAACGCCAAAATTGTAGTTGGGACATCACGAGTCTCTTGTTTGATTATACAATACATAGCTTTAAAAATATTAACAATAAACAGTTAATTTAAAGGGCAGTGCTTGAATCGGTATCGTCAGCGTTCCGTGCTGTTGCTCTAACCATTTACCGAGCCGGAACGCTGACGATGCCCGTTCAAGTCCTGCCCGAGTCGAAAATTATTTTCCAATTTATTTTAGATTCTTAAAAAAGTGCAAAAAAAAAATATCATGTGAAAAATATTAAAGTAGCCAAAGAAAGCAGTTTCAAAATTAACTTCACTAATATCTATCACGAATATAGTACATATAGAAATAATCAATCATAAACTGTTTATTTGCCGTTTCGATTTTACTATTAAGACTTCAAAGAGCAAATAACACATAGTTATACCACGGACTATTATATATATTTTTTTGCAACTAGTTATTCAAAAAATGTAAATCTTATTCCCCTTACCAAATTTTTATTCTATCCAATTTTAGTGACATATTAGAGCAAGTTTTATCAATACCCGTTAAAGCGACTTAACACATCCTCACAAACATTCGCATATACAATATTAGCAGGATTACCTTCATCAACCTTTCGACAATATAGTCAATATTTTCAGAGATAGACCACCTCAGACAACGACTGTTCAAGCGGAGGAGGGTGAAATAATAGTTGGTCTAGGTGGGTATACTGAGCTACGTTCCCTATCTGAAGGTGCTACTTATGAAGCTTGGGTAGCAGCTCATTCAGCGGCTGGTGAAGGCGAGCCATCAGCTCCGCAGCCAGCTACCACTACGTCTAGAGGTTTGTGTCAATTTGATATAATATTAATTCCACTTAAAATTACTGTATTCCAAACTTGTTTTATTGTCTTGTCGTGCCGGCATCCACAGCGTTCCGTGCTGTTGCTCTAACCAATTGAACTACCGCGTGCACGTTATCGTCAATTTCTTTCACCCTATTGACACATGCACCTCTCGCGCAATTTTTTTTGTTAATTTATAATTAATTTTAAATTTATAACAATAACATGGCAGAAATATTAAAAGTTTTTTGTGTTTAAAGAAAGATTAAAGTTATTTTTCACCTTTTAGGTGTATACTTTATGTTTTGTTTTTTTTTTATATAATTACTTGAAAGCATTTAAACCAAACACTTTAACGGTTCAAAACGCGAAATATATTAGTTGAACTTATTAAAAAAAATTTAAATACGGCCTGACGTTTTGGATGCTTTGCAGCAGCCGTTTCCCCGTGAACACGGCTCGTAAAAATAATCTGTAAATAGGTGTCACTAATGTATTTCCCGTTTTAAGCCGTTAAAGTGTTTTATTTAAATGTTTACTTATATAAAATATAGTTTAAGTTTCAATAAAATTTAATTTGCAATGACAGCTGCCGTACGAGTACTATCTTTCGGAGTTTGGGCAAGAGTACAATGTGGTCATCCCCTAAGACTTGCTTGTGCCTGGCGGGGTGATCCAGCCCCAAGAGCTCGCTGGTTACGAGCTGATCGACCCTTGACGCATGACCCCAGAGCGCATTTAACGCCTCTTGGTCATCTTTCTATACATGGTAAGTGAAAATATGATTATGAGCCTTATATCTAGTTTAAATATAATCAAAGAAGTCAGTATTATAGTTTTTTTAGTTGCTTGGTTGAAATGACTTCGATGATAACGCACGGTGCGCTGGGGTCGCGCGAAGTCTCACCAGTGTCGTAAAATTTTTAGTCTTAAATAGATTTTTTAAATATATATAACATTACACATGCTTAGATTGAGATGTTTTCGTCTGAATTCCGAGTTTAGTGTTAAATATATTATCTCTTCTTTAAACAAACTTCGCCTCTACATCTAAGTGATTAAACATGTTGCCTAGCAAAGCGTTGAGCTTAAAAGATTCTAGGTTCAAATTTCGGGGACACAATAAAAGTTCGCACAGGCAAGTGGTTAATCAGAGTGCTGTGGGCTGCACAGTTCACAGAAATCTGATTATCTACTTGCCTGTAAAACCGATCAATGAAACGGACACAGAAATGTAATCGCCCTATGGCCCACGATGGGGAAACAGGTATTTTTTATGCAACTATATTTTAAAATGCAAAATAATACACTCTAGATGTGGATGCGTCAACTAGCGGCAACTACACATGTTCAGCACGGAATACGTATGGTTCAGAAGAAGTGACGTATCGTATAGAATGTACCGCACCACCAGCTCCACCAACTCTTTCTTTGGAACACGCAGACCATAAAGAAGCTAAAATCATTTGGAGGACCTCACATCACCCCAGTTCACCACCATATGGTAATTATTAATTTATATCAAAGAAACTATTCCATATTTAAAATATTAACAAGAAATAAATGGTATAAGGCCTTCATGGCCATATATGAAAAATATATATTTTTTTCGGGATTGTCGGCCGACGTTAGCGAGAAAAGGTTCTTGACGTTTGATTCTTCGAGAAATCGGGGAGCTAACAACATCTGATGATGGCGTCTGCTCGTGATGGTGAAACGTCGAGGACCTCTTCTCGCTTACGTCGGTTGAATAGCCCGAAAAACAATGATATTATTAACGATGAAACCAAAATTATTGATTTTTTATTTTATTTTATTAAATGTATATGTTAATTATGTCCAATTTAAGGATTCGTAACAAATCTTGAAATTTAATGTTGCGTAGCATATCATTGTCTTTCGGGCTGTTCGGCCGATGTGAGCATGAAGAGGTTCTCTACGTTTGGCCATCACGTGTGGACGGCATCATAAAGAGATGTTAACTCCTCGATTGCTCGAAGAATTAATTCTTCTCGCTCACATCGGCTGAACAGCTCGAAAGACATTGATATGCTGAACGATGGCCGTGAAAGCCTTACACAATTTATGTTGCGTATTCTAGTTAAGTGAATTGTTGAAACCAAGGTTAGGTACTATACAACTATGAAGTCATTTAACACAAGAGAAAAAGAGGGTAGCTTAACAGAACGGTTAAGTATTTCAATACCCTGAAATTATTTTCAATATATCAATATTCTTTCAAATATCCGAGTTTCTTTTAATCAGAACTTTTGGAAAATTCAATATCACTGTTACTTTTCGTTTGACAAAACACTTTTACTTCCAATGAAACACTATTTATTTTCATTAACTTTTCTCTCATCGAAACATGGCGACTCGCTTCAACATTCATGTCTTGTTTGCGACCCTTCATGTTTTATTCATTGAGTACTTTTACTTATGTTTGGCAAAAAGTCATACTTTGAAACTACAGTGTTGCCAGCGCTATATCAAATATAATGAGAAATAAATTGTCAATTTTTACTCAGTTCGTGGTCATATTGTATGTCTTCTGCGGCGCAAAATTAATATAGATGGTATTTTTTCTGACAATCATTTAAATTGATAAATTTTGGACAATTCACACAACTCATTTATTTCCAAATGTCCAAATCCAAAATAAGTGCTTTGCGCATATTTTTTGATGTTATATGACTGGGGTACTTCTTCTACCATCAAGCGATGCGTGCTTGTATGTCCTCCTTTATCATAAAAAAAATTATTAACAGTTGTTTATATTTATGAACTTTATAATTAAATAGTTTTTGTTCGATAGAATAACATATCTTAACAAATTCTCGTCTAATGTTCTTAGTATGATTATCTACACTTTGTAGGTTTCACGATATCCTGGGTTCGTGTGAGAGAAGATAACACGGAGTCTGAACAATCTCGGTTAGAGATGGAAGAGCGAAGAATAGAGACAGGAGGAGAGACGACTGGTATCGTGTTACGTGCGCTCGCCTGTGGTGCGACATATTCTGTGAGAGCTGTGGCACATTCAAGAGCTGGAACTTCTCCTCCATCTGGACCGCTTCTAAGGACTAAACGGTAATAACTAATTTAGCTCGATACTTTTTGGTCAAAGTCTACAAATCATTCACCATGTAATATTTTTTATATACTTACAAAGTTTTTTAACAATATAAGCTAATATTTAATAGTAAGCTTTACATAGTCTAGACGTTAATATTTAATTAAAAATTAAGTTATTCCTATATCTATAAGCGCATTTGCATCCATTAATTGCATTAGTATAGTAATAATGATATTATTATTTACTTGGACTAAATAATATATAATTTAATATAGTTTAGAGATCCATTCTATGCAAACAGTCTGACTACTTCGAGGATCGTCAATTCGTCGTTAAAATATTAATTTTTATTTATTTGTTAAACATTCACTTCGGCTCTTAATACATAACTAATTTAATAGTAGATTCTGTCTAACAGAAGGATTTGAGTCCCGTCTTTGTAATACAATTTTATTATCGTACTTAATATTCAGAATTGCATGGCTTGTTCAGTACTAGTATGGGAGGGTGGAGGAAATTCTGAAGAGATTAGAGAAGAAGATGCTGAAGCTTCTGTCTGGAGTAACAGCAGTGCTCTAGCTGTAGACGCCAGACGGGCTGTTCGCTGCGGAGCCAGGCTGGTCCGAATGCAATGGCGGAGAGCTGATGGAAACACCGCTGCTTGGAGAGATGCAGACCTTACTTCATTACATCATCATCGAGAAGTGAGTATGGTCATACATGCATTTGGTATACATATTATTTAAACGTACTCTGTCCACAAATTAAGTGCAATATGTATGTAAATAATAAAGAATACAAAACGATAAAATTATTTAAATTCAACTTTAACGGGTAAAATCACGATGTATATTGGTTCTTATTTGGAAAATGTTTTTACTACGGATGTACAATTCGGATGCCTTGCAACAGCGGTGATCAAATAAACGTAACGTAAGTTAAACTACATCGCCTTTTAAATCGTAAAATTGTTTTTATTTAAATGTGTACTTCTCGCGTAGACTATTATGTAGTACTAAATATTATGTAAAACAAGTCATCTTAAATATTTTAAGAGTAGTATGTTAGAGTAGTACATTAAAAATATTTCAAATTTCGAAGACAATAAATAATACTGTCAATCAATTTTAATTAAAAATAATTTACGACACGGGCTGAACGTGAACAGGCATCCAATACAATATACCTAACATTCTTTGCTGCTACTCTAACCAACAATTGATACAGTAGCTCAATTGGTTAGATGATGAACTACTGAACGATGTGAACGCCGGCTCAAGTCCCGGCCGTGTCGTAAATTATTTTCAATCCAAATTGATTGACAAGGCTACTGTCTTCGAAATTAGAAATATTTTTAATGTCACACTACTCTTAAACTATTTAAGACTAGCTGTGCCCGCGACTTCCCGTGACTTGGGGTGGAATTTTTAATTATTTAGGCTGATTATTATTTACAGTCTAAATAGATTTTTAATTTATACATCTAACTGTCAAACAATGTAAACTTTTAAAGATCTATAGAAACCAACTTGATGCATTGTATTCCACTATGCTACACTGTTACGAAATTGCCAATAAAAACAAAATAATGCTACAAAAACTAACCATAAAATTCTCGTCTAGATGAAATGTTAATGCTGGCGTTTTTTAGCGCACGCTTTATAGCCGGTATCGACCCGCAGGTAAACCCTCGCACTCGAATAAAAAATAAACACCCCGAACATGAACAAACCTACGTAACACGTATTTTTATACCCGGGTGTTTATTTTGTCCGTTTTTTTTAAACGCTTATCGCTAATTACTCCTTTACGTGTTGACGATTTGCGGTACATGTAAAACAAAATCGCAATTTTAATATAGCCTCTACATGGAATATGGAATTCAACGGTCTAGTTGGTGTTATGGTAGCTACGACTAATAATCAAAGGGTGGGTTCGATTCCCACCGGGCCGAACATGTTTTTTAATTTATTTCAATAAAACACTTTAACGGTTTAAAACGCGATATACATATATTAGATTAACATATTTAAAAATATTTGTAACTACGGCCCGACGTTTCGGATGCCTTGCACCAGCCGTCTCACCGTGACCACGGCAATCTATGTAAATCAATTTTTTTGGGCTCATTGGTGTACGGCTAATAATCAAGGGAATTGGATCAATTCTGGACCTACCGGGCATAACATGTTTCTAATTGTAAATTTATATATTTTTTTCAAACATGTTCCACTTTGTCTAGATGAAATTCGGAATTTAATCGCGTTTCGGTTTCGCTCTGTGGATTTCCGAATATCCGAAGCAAGAATAGATCCCGTGACAGCGTTATACGTAGTTGGGATGTAATATGGTTCCTGTTTCATTAAAAAAAATCTACAATAAACGATCTACAATGTATTTAAATAATAAAAATAAAATGATATAAATTACAAATCATACATGTGAAACTTATAAAACGGTCCGCCTGTACATTGAAAAACTTTTAAGTGGTGAAAATCTATCACTGAAAAAAACTTCTACCTATTTTCCGTCCGCGCTAATCTCCAAAAGTACATTTAAAACACTGACCCAACCCTATTACTATTAGTAAGCCTTTTAAGGGATTTTTGTACCCTATAATGTTTAAAACATCGCCACTTTACTTCGATACGTTGATATTGCCTAGTATCATGAAAGCAATTAAGGACTGTTATTAACATAGGTTCTCGTTGGGGACCTGTCAGCTGGTACATGGTACGCACTCAGGCTATGGACAGCTACAGAGACAGCTCGACATCAAGCTGTTATATATGCAGCGACTACGACACATTCTGGAGGTAGGTATTTGTCTTATATTTTTCTAATTGTATGGAATGGTGACATAAAATATTTAGAGTGAACAAAAATATGCGCCAGAAGTGCATGTATCCATGAAAGAAAGAAAAGAAATGTTGATGAAATTCAACGATGACATGTATGACATGGTAGCTCAATTGGTTAGACCAGTTAGTTGATGTCGGGTCAAGTTTAGGTTTTTAATTTATATATCAAAACATCGATGACAACGATAGAACTCGAACCTACGACGAACAGTGTCGTTTTTTTTCATTTGGGCTATGGTGCCACCGTCCTCAAATGAAATATATATATAAACAATATAACATACATGCAGTAACTAATGCACTTATCACCTTTTGCTCTCTGCAATTCATTTCTAATTTTAAAAATATAAAAATAACCATTCGTTGGCAATCCATTATTTCAAAACATAAAAAGATTTTCATGTTCTTTATTTAAGTATATTTTATTTATGTCAAGTATTTATTCAACAAGATATTCTAACTAATTTATTCTTCCCTAGAGCGCTTACGCAGACCAGTGGCGTTCCATTCTGATGGTGGTTCAGTGAGCACTATCGGTAGCGCTGATAGTTCCGAAAGGGTGCTGGGAGCTGTGTCTTTAGCATTTGCTGCACTTGCAGCGTTAGCAGTCACTGCCTTATTACTAGTGCTTATGGCCAAACGAAGGTAAGATTTACTTGAAACGGCTTTAAGACTACATTGACAGTCAGTTCATTTATACCTAGTGCTTGTTAAAGTATCATATCCTATCTATAGGCCAACCAAAGTGTTACTAAGAAATTATGTTTCATTAACCTTAATGATAGATAGATAAAGATTTTAAATACTGTCAGTAGTTTACACGAGTATTACACGTCATTTAAATAAAACACTTTAACGGTTTAAAAACAGTCTCCTCGTGACCACGGTAAAATATATCGTTTTAAACCGTTAAAGTCCTTTATTTAAAAGTAGAGATTTATTTTACACCTATCTAGTACCTAATAGTTTTCTTTTTTTTATTGTCTTTCTTCTTTTTCTTTTCTAGTATAAAACAAACCATGATTCATATTAAATGAAACAGTAAGCGAACCAACTAAATACATTTAGTATTATTATTAAATCATTTTAATAATTGAATATGATAACTTATATTAATTCACTGATCCACATCGTTTTAGTAAAAAAGCGACGAAATTCGAAGGATTTTTGTATAGTTTACACGTATACATTACACGTTAGGGTTGTATAAATTAACACAAATTTAAACCATAAAAAATCCAGCTGACTGAAACGTTGCGATGTTTATCGTTTATTTCATAAAACGATGACATTTTTAATGCTACTTCAACACGCTACAATAAGTCTTAATCCAACCCTTAATTTATTAATTCAAGGCCTGCAAGGAAATATTATTCATTCAAACGAAACTCGGAACTTGAATCCAGTTAGAGAAAAAGATGGCATAGTGTGATATTTTGCTTAGTATGTCGTTACTTATTTAATACAAGTAAATGACTTTTGTGCTTCTATGTTCCTCGAGATTCAAACTCAGTACCTCTCGCGGCTAACGCATGACGTTTACATATTGACCGATTAAAGCAGTAATTATATAATTACGGATTTATGTTTATCCAATATGTTAAATGCCCGCGACGCCACGGGTCCGTATTATTTATTTTTGCGGCATCTGTTTTATAAATAATAGCTGTCACCTACGAGCTCGGTCGCATCCTGTCGTTCACGTCCATCCTGTCACGGACATTTTCTTAGATAATTTAAAGGAGAAAACCCTCGAAGATTAGTAATTTTCGCTGTTTTTCCACATTTCCCGCTGTTTCTTAGTTCCTATTAGTCACAGCGTTAATAGTTTCTGCGATCAATGCTCTAACCAACACAAAAAGAGTTTTTCAATTCGAATCACTAGTTCCTGAGATTAGCACGTTCAAACGAACAAACATAATGTTGAGCTTATATATTAATAGCAAAACAAATTTAATTCAGAACTTGATTCAAAATAAAGAAAACGATCGCCAGATAAAAGGATATACGATATTCAGTATTTTTACGACCCTACTTTTAATAAATACGCCGAGATACAGAGATATAGTATGAAGTATCGGGGCACCGATGTAGCCTGTCCAAATGAAATATGTTCAAATACTAGACGGTAAATCATAGCTCGGACGAAAATTGAAGAAATATGGAGCATTTGTATGCTTCGTCAGTTTTCATTTCAGATTGTGTCCTACTTTTTAGCTACTCGCTTTTTTGTGTTACGAATCTCATTTATTTTCTAGTGCCTCGTTTGCTGCACGGTTTCCGAGATAACACACGTGTTAGCTTTTCAGGCATTACAGGCTTTAAGACGACTGCGTGCTGTTATTCAAAAGTTTCTTTATTTTATGATTGAGGAGAAGTCTGTCCTCCACTATCATAAAATAGCAGAAAGCGCGAACAAGATACGCTGTTGACCTTTTTTGACTTTGGATATTCAGAAATCCAAAGACTAAAACCGAACCGCGATTAAACTTCACGCCTTTTATCGTGGTTCATTATCCGGACGTAATTTTGATATTCCAACTTCCCACTCAATATCCAGATTTCCAGACTAAGTCCAACATGATTCAGAAGAAATATAAATTAATTGGACAATTGAATACTGTGTATAGTTTACGCGAGTAGTACCCATTTAAATAAAACACTTTAACGGTTTAAAACGTGATATATTAGTTAAATTTATTTGAAAATTATTTTTAACTCTCGGCACCGTACCACGGTTTACAATATATGGTATACCGTTAAAGTTTTAAGCCGTGGAACGCTGCTGCAAAGCCCTGAGCTCGGGCCGAAGTTAAAATCGTCAAATAAGTTTAACTAATATATCGCGTTTTAAACCGTTAAAGTGTTTTATTTAAATGTGTACTACTTGCGTAAACTATAGACAGTATTTAATTTTAATGTGCTTTTCTACATTGGAATAAAGATTGCTGCAGGGAAATATGTCGCATTACACGTTCTTTTCATTTATGCAAATCTCTTTTGTTTACATAAAGTAGCATTTATGCAAACAGTTACTCAAGGAAAACGCAGTTGAATATTAATATTTTATTTAGTTTTTACATATTGTCTGATTAAATGTATTACTAAATTTTATTCTTATATGTACAACAGTGATATTTATGTCTTCTGTAACTCCAGAGAGAATTTCGTTTCTTTTGAAAGCAGAATAAAACAGAAAAAATAAGTCTTATGTAAAACTTCTAATGTGTTAGATACGATTTACGTATAGATTTCTCCTTATATGAGTAAAACTTCGAGGAAAACATACTGTGAAAAAAATCATTAAAAATTTAAATAAACCATAAAGTAATTTTTTAGTACTCTGTGGTCATGCGGTGGACAAGTGGATGACGAAACCCGCAGATGCAGACATTCAGCAGCAAGCACAGATAAGTCTGTGTGTCCCGAACAACAGAATTTACGAAACTGCCAGCACGATTACAAACATGACAAGCTATCGCCGGCATCAGGTAATTAAAGTAATTTAAACAAAGCATTTTTGATAGTCAAAGACGCGTAATATAACGCGTATGACTATAACTTCCGGTGCAAATCATTGGAAACGTTGGGTCATACTTAAATTAAATTAAAAATCAGTTAACTAATATATTTCGCGTTTTAAACCGTTAAATGTGTTTTATATAAATCTATACAACTGAAGTAAATTACAGAGAATAATTAATACTTACTTTAACTACTGTTTTTTTTTTTTTAACTTTAATGTGTTGACCAGTATCTATCAGTGATGATCTGTAACTTTTGTCTAAAAGAGTAACAATATTTCATAACGGCCGCATTCAGTATTGGTAATATTCAATCCATCAAATTAATATATCAGTGAACAATAGTATCTTATTTTAAGAGCCCACGCAAATCACTAACTTTCTGTCGGCCGATAGCTAGTTTGATCGCGTTGGACTGTTAGCGCGCAAACTAAGCCAACTAAACAGTTGAGTTGGTAGTGAGTGCGCAGACTAGACAACAGTCAGCCGACTATTCTTACTATGTTACTTAGTAAGTTACTCGTAGTACAATACTATCCAGAAATATTATAATTGCTTGATAAACAGAAAAAATTAAGAAGGGGGGTATTGGATGCATCCCTCCACAGTGATAGATTATGAAATGGAAAAATTTACACGATGCATTTAAAATTACTTACCCGGAAAAAGTTTTTTGGGTTTTTTTCGAATGACCTTGCTTCTGGATGGCTTCGGTGAACTTGAATTGAATTGGGTAGCGACATAATAAAAAACAAACATGAGCCCATTGGGCCAAAACTCGAAGCGAAATGAACCTTCGGGCGGTCGGCGAGATATAGCATTGGCCGATAGTTTAGTTTGAACGCAGTACGAGTCGCAATCGTATGAACAAACGTGTGAAAATATTCTGAAGATCTATCAACGAATATTATACGAAACGAAAATTTTGACTCAAATACACATCCTTCTCTAACGTTTTTAAACTAAGAAAATAAATATTTTATTTTACTTTTTTAAAAGTAAAACATCATGATGACATCTCTGTTATAACATAGTGTTCTGTAGTATCCTTACCTTAGCCTTAATACCATTTGACAGGATATAATTTCGGTGCGATCACTGTACAAAATGTATGATTATATGTCAAACCAAATAACATATAAGCACAGAGAAGTGACAGATAATTTATTTACGTTTATTTTATACCTGATTTCTTTCTACATAAAGGGTAACAAAAAATACTTACTGCATGATGGATTATATAAATTAAAATCTATTAAGATTTAAATGTTCAACATGACGTGGCTCAATTGATACAACATGTATACCAATTGAGCTACAGTGTTCTAAGCCACGCTAGCTCAACGGTACGGTAGTTAGATCAGCAGGGACACTGTGGGTACCAGTTCAAGTCACGTTGTCGTACATTTTTTCAATCTAAATAGATTTGTAATCGCAAAGTTGAAGAAGAATGTGAAGAAATTTAATCGTCGCTCGTTTAATAGTTCCCACCGCTGGGACCAGTCCAAGGAAGCCATTATCTGCTACTGACCGAATACATGTTGGCCGATGACTTATATTATCGAATTTTTGATTCTAGGACATGCATGGTTTCTTAGGATGGTAGTCCTCCGCGGCAGGAAGTGTCAGGTTTTACGTGTCGGAAACTTGGAACCCCACGAATAAAAGTCAAATATCATTAAATCAACACAGCTCTCGATAGAAGTAAATTAATAAGATCTTGATATACATACATACAGATATGATATATATACATACAGACTCTCAATTATGAATATTAATAATGTCTTTATGGATGAAATCTCTTTTTGCAAAGGATATTAAAAAAGCAATTATTTTCTTAAGTTACATAACCTTAGCAAAAAGATTTCTTTATTTTTACCGAATCAATTTTTTTTTGCTGTCTGCAGTTAACACATCTAAATAAAACGCTTTTGACGCGAAATATAATTAGATAACTAATTATATATATATAATATTTATAATAATAAAACACTTTCACGGTTTTAATACACAACAATACTGACAGTACTATGGGTTAGAATAATTACAGTTCCTAATTAATAAATTCCTTATTTTTTATAGATGTCTATGAAATAAGTCCATACGCAACTTTTGCTGTGGGGGGAGAGACCACTGCGGCTACCTTGGACCACACCTTGCAGTTCCGCACCTTCGGGCATCGGGATAATGATGCACCGCCTCACAGACCTTGCAGGAAACATCCACAAAGACATCGCGATAGAGCTGATGGTAAGAAAATTTAGAAAGAAACAACTTCGGTATTCGTAATGTTTCAAAGGAAAATTCCCCCCTATATTTGAATCTTATGTTACCGGCTAGTTGGTCTAATGGGAGCATGTATGGCTAATAATCACCAGGTCCAACATGTTTAAAAAAAATAATTTAAAATTTTTCTGATATACGTTGGTCTTCGTCTGGAAATGTGGATATTAAATGAGTGGTAGGAATATAAATTCCGTCTGGGTCACAACATACACATTAAAAAAGCCGTGAAGCTTAATCGCGTTTCGGTTTCAGTCTGTGGGTTTCCAAATATCCAAAGACAAAATAGGTCGACAGTGCATCTTGTTTAGATTCTATAGGCTGGGGTATATACGCTACCATCAAGAGAACTCCCTGTTTGTCTGTCCTTCTCTTCCATAAATAATGTATTTATATAATGGATTTTATCAACTATATGCTTTAGCGAAGCATATGTCTTTGGGGCATCCTTGATCACGCCCAAAATTTTTTTTTAATGTGGCGGTAGTTCAGTGGATCTTAAGTGATAAACCATCTTTCCTATAAGAAAGATCAGCTTCCAGTTATAGGACACATTAACACGGAAAATACACCATATGTTATTATTTACTTCCATCCGTAACTTAATACATACATTTTTAAATACGCCTCGCTAACTTCGCTGTATATTTTTCGTATCTAACTTCCAAAAGCTTCGCTGGAATTGAATGGCCGTGGTCCGTGACCCAAATATGTGAAAACAGCCTAAAAGTAGGTTTGAGTTGTAATCTTCATACCTTGGAAGCCTTTGCAATTCTCACCTGAATAATGCTGTTACAAAATTGCTTATTCAAAAATACGTAAATATTTTAAAAAGTTAAACTTCTCTATGCTAAGCAAACAATGGACTGCAATATTTTATTTTTAGAGTAGTTACGTAATGTTTCACGTTATTGTGACATACATCAATCCTTGTTGATTCGAGTTTTAGTGACAATGCTATGTCAAATACTGTCTGTAGTTTACGCGAGTAGTACAAATTTAAATAAAACATTTGAACGGTTTAAAACGCGATATATATTAGTTAAACTAATTTGAATTATTTTTAACTACCGCGCAACGTTTCAGATGCTTTGCATCAGCCGTGGAGACTAAAGATGGAGGATGTCTTTGACGTCAAAGTAAAAACAGATAGCGCTGGCGTAGCAGTTAAAAATTTAAAAATAATTTTCAAATAAGTTTTTACGAATATATATCGCGTTTATCGCGAGTGTTTATTTAAAAATGCTATGTCATTAAACAGCTGAGCTACGGAGATGAGCATCGATGCCACAAATCCAGTTAAGCAGACCTATCTATAGGAAAATAGTGTCATGCACTTGATATCCCTAATCAGTTTTGCAACTAGATCATTCAACTAGAGTGTAAAATTACATCCGATATAGGGTTTCAATCGTAATAAACAACGAAGAATCTAGATTTGCTGATTTGCTAGTAAATTTTATTTCAAGAAAGTATAATAAAATAAATCGGATCTTGGCATAAGTTGTTAACTATTTGTAACGGTAAAATGCATTATTTATTACAATATGGTATTATTTAAAAACTCGATTATATTTACATGTTATTGCACATGAAGGCACTTTTTTTAAATATCGAAATAAATTGAAAAAAATCCCACAAGGGCAGGACTTGAATCTGCATCCACAGCGTTCCGCACTGTTGCTGTAACCAATTGAGCTACCGTGTCATCTGCGTAAATCAAAGTATGAAGAAATATTTAACAGAATATTAACCAAATTTGTGTATGGATGTTTGCAACATTTGTTCTTACATCAAGCTTTTTCTATTATATACGTGTTTATTTGATCTTTAAACGCTAACTCAAGCAAACAACATACTGTTTTAATTTACTAATCATATCAATATTATAAAAATAATAATAATATAATAACATTTTATTACCTTATGTTTTTTATGTCAATAAATGTACCTACTTTATTTACATTATTAATTATCTGTGGCGAATAATAATTAATATTCAATTGTAAAATGAGACAAATATTTATGTTCAAAAGTTAAAATGCTTCCGATACTTTTATTTCAGAACACTTTGAAAACTTTAATATACATTTTACTATTTTTATTGATTTTACTTTGACATGATGCCATTGTACAAAGTAAAATCCATTTTAGTTTGAACATAATTACAATACGGGCGGGGTAACGCTGCTCTTACCGGGACACGATAGCTCAATTGGTTAACGCAATGGACTCCGGTTCACGTCCCGACCGTGTCCTAAAAATTTTTTCAATCTATGATCGATTTTTAATTGTGTGAAATCAAGATATAGATCAGTAATAAAAATTACTTTTAACAGTTGAGAAGCACCATTCAGAATGCGAGTTACAACACCTAAGCCGATACGAAAAGGTGCGGCCACGACACTGCGCGGGAACATCTTACTGCGTTCCTCTATCGCACCATGGTAATGTTTACATCTATACTTTTATTATGAAGAGTTTGTGTGTTTAGTTGTGCTTATCTCAGAAACAACTGGTACGGATTGCAAAAATATTTTTGTATTGGATAGACCATTTATCGAGGAAGGCTTTAGGATATATAACATCACGCTACAACCAATAGTAACATACGTGCTGCGAATAAAAATTTTAATCCTGCAAATAACAAAACACGTTAGGCAATTCAGTTAGTCTTTTGTATAAGTCAAATAGAAAATTCATGGAGCACCTTTCGGTTCCTATATAAATTTCTATTTTATAGGCAAGTTTACCAGTCTTGTGCTTTTTGTCATTTGTCCTAGGAAATGGTATTTTCTGATTTAGCAGGTGCAGGAAGTGCTGCCGGAGGTGGAAGTGGAGGCGGGTTTTCAGAGGTTTATGCTGGTGATTCTAGCGTGGAGTCTGGACCGGGTTCTTTGTCGCCTCGCACTCACCACGAGCACAGCTAGCGTCGGGTCACGCAGGATAAATAAAACTTAAATTCAACGCTGCAATAACATCAATTCATAAAAATCGATAATTGACAAGGAATGAAATAACTTTGATATGTTTTTAAATCAAACCCTAAGAAATTTAGACCATTATAATTCTCATCTCAGCATTGTTTTCTGATACGAAATATTCTAATGAAGCAATTTGTAATATGGTAATCGTACATCTCATGTTAGTTGTGTTGAAGTAAAGTATGTAAAAGTATAAATTTAAATATGCTTTAGATTAGAACAAACTACAGTGGCGGGACTCAAACGCATGGCCTATAGCATACTGTGCGTACAATGTGATTATCAAAACTTTTTAAATACACAATCATTGCTCTAATTGTAACTAACTTAGGTTCAATGTCCTTCGATGTGAATCATAATCAAAAATGAGTAAAATGAAATTACTGTTATTAATTTAATATTTAAAAAACGTGAAATTTATAAAGATTGAAGAAAAAGTTTTTCGGACACTATAGTGGCGTAATCTGCCATTGGTTGTAGCGGTCACAGCACTCGACTGTATATCACGAGGTCCCAGGTTCGAATCTAGAGCAAAATGTAAATTCGGTATTTGGATATTGAAGGTGTTACAATGCTTCGGAGAGGACCTTAAGCCGGCGGTCAATGTTACCATCACTAATTAAGCGGTGGTACTCGTTAAAGCTCGCCAACCCACGCTAAAACAGTATGGTGGGTCTAATTTTATATAATTCTCTTTTATACAAGAGGAGACTTGTGTCCAGCACAAAAAACGTGGCTTGCCATGGCATGGTATTCAAACTGGCATGAAACGTAATTTACAACGATTCCTCATTATGACGTTCTCAAAGGCGTTATCAAGCAACGAACTCATTAACGAAACTTTCAAATTTCACACCACGAAATGTTACTTAGTCAACCCAATTAAGCATTCGACTCTCGTCCGAGCTCCTGAACTAGGACTGAGGTTTTAAAGCACGGTGTTGAGCGAATTGTAAGATCCTTAAATATTAATTGGAGTCAGGTGTTCGCGAGTTAACTCCCAACGCCCGATCGCTGCGACAACTCCCCATAAAGCCTCATTAATTGACTCCACTTCAATTAATGACATAATAAACAGCCTTTAATTAAATTTATGTTACGTCACTCTCATTTGGCGCGGCAAAAAATTGGAGCTACAGCGACAGATTCTTTTGAAATACAGTATCTTAGTATTAAAGCTATTCAATGACTTTCAATGGTATAAAATCAATAGAGTACGAAGGCTGCAAATTTTATTTTATGATTTGCGTCTGCTTCGAGTTCATTTAGCGGCTATTGAAGCCCTCGACTGCGTCGGAATCGCGGCGAATAAATTAAATTATTGTGAGATTTTATTCTCGTGTTACATTCAATGTAAAATCGACTTTCCGACGACACAAAGAAAAAGATCTTTCTAGGTAAGACGTGTACCAAAATACTTGTTAATGCGAACTATATCAGTTACTTAACTGTCCATTTGGGATCTTCACGAACAGGCGGACGTGGATTATTCTTCGGTTCACGGATAGATGGCTTCACATTTGCTGCTAACCACCATTTTCCCATTCCCCCTTAATTTGGCATTAGGAAAGTCCCAAACCATCCCAAAAATCTTATTCTTTGTTCCATATATTTTTTTTTTATAAATTATTTTTATGACCTGGTTATAAACTTTAACTAATATAGTTCGCGTTTAATACCGTTTAATTATATTTGTTATTTGGATTACTCTTATCATCGACCTCATAAGTTCAAGTGAATAATAGTGAGAAATAAATCTGAAGTCATTCTTGAAACACAGAGCAATAGCAAACTGTGTATGTTGAAGTAAATGAGTACTTCACGATTTTCAATATTGAAATAATGTTTTAAACTAAAATACCTAAACAATAGACAAACTACGCTTCAGTTTACTGCCATAATATAATAAAATAGATAACCTTCTATACCTACAGTGTAATTTTAAACCGTGTTATAAGTAATCTATGTATAAATAAGCTGGAAATAAGTATGAGAATTCTTTAAACTATTTTCATGTGAAAAAATTGGTATTCATTTTCATGTGAAACATGATACGTTAAGTAATAAGTTATGAAACATTAATTACCCGGTTTCAACTACGTGGTGTGTGTGCAGACATATTTCTGTATCCGTTTAACCTGCACGATATAAATTAATCATTATATTATTCTTTAAAATCCAGATTCAATAGAATTCAAGCCATCTGACACTTGACGTTAGGCAACACATTTGACCATTGGAGCCACGGACACTCCTACTTATTTCCATTAAAATATAATCCACAATTTTAAGTGATCTCACGTTGTCAGTAGTTAGTCATTAGCTAGTCAAGTATATGTCGTTTTGTTGTAAATATTTGTCGGACTGAAGACATTCTGTACTTTTATGGAGCTTACCTTTGTAAATAAATTTGTAAAACTAGTCAATTTTTATTGAATGTTTTTTGACAATATGATTGTATTGTGTAAATATTGATTATATGGGATTTGTTTATTGTAATATAAATTAATTTATGATTAACTGTGTTTTGTGTTTCTCTTATCTTCAAAGACTGAGCTTTTAAGCCTTTAACCCACAAATATAGGTAGAATAAAATAATTTGTTATACATTCGAAAACTAAAGTAGCTTTAAAAATAATTCTCAATCATACGTATCTATCTCTATAGTACCTACGTAATTTTACGTTAACAACAAAATATGTGTTAAAATGTTAGACAAAAAAAAATATTTTTTTAGTAACTTACTTGATACTTGTCCAAACTGGTCAGAGTGCCTCCACAGAGATCCATCTTCAATTTTACACTTTATATACGAAGTATGTTATTAAAAAAAATACTTATCACATTTGTCACAATGTCCACCACACTGCATATCACGTGGGCCATGGTTGCAATCAATCAAAAATTTTCTTAAAAAAATTATCATTCGAAGGGTATGCTAAGCAATTGATTTCACTACAGTCCACAATAACACACAGTCAGTACAGATACAGTTCTACAGTACATACACAGGACAGTAGCGCATAATGGGTTCTCGAAATGCCCCTTCTGTAAGAAAGGGATACAACGTTCAACAGTTCTTTAATGGAATACTGTCTATAGTTTACGCGAGTAGTGCACATTTAAATAAAACACTTTAACGGTTTAAAACGCGATATATTAGTTAAACTTATTTGAAAATGATTTAGTTCGGCCGAAGTTTCCTGACACTGCTGCAATATATCCGAAACGTCGGGCTAACTAATCTATGCGTTTTAAACCGTTAAAGTGTGTTTTATTTAAAAGTTCTTTGATGGGTTAAATACCCCCTATAATACTTATAATATAGTTCAAAGCCGTTAAAATTATACTTCCGTTTTTAACGATGACGATAATTTCAATCCCATTTATAACTTTCTTTGTTAAAATGTAGCTTTATTGAAGCTAATATTACACGGCATAAGAGAGAAGAGGAAGTTTTATTTACGGTTTGGGAATTCTATTCAACTCGCAAAAAGAACGCAACACGAACCCGCCCAATATGAAGCTTTATCAAAAATTCCAATAGACAAAAATGTTACATTCCCCAGGGAAACGGGGGAATCCAATATCAAATATTCGAGGAACGCAGCTTTGAGAGAATGCTGTGCTGGAGATGGGACAATATCTCAAGTTTGCTACCACAAATATTATTGGCTTAGATTGTAACCGATACAAATATTATAGAAACAAATTAACAATTTCCATATAAAGTATAAAATAAAAACAATAGAACGCGTTTTAGCTACGGATTTGTATGATTAAGAATTTATAACAAAAATTAAGTTTATACGATAAATCTATTTGGAAAATTATTTATTTAAAAATAATAATTTCAACTGTTTGAAACGCAAAATATATTACTTACTTTAAAGTATTTTAACTACGCCCTCGTAACCGCGGCTGCTGCAAAGTTCCTTAAAAGTTCCTCGTGCCGTATTTAAGAATAAGTTAGCTAATATATTTCGAGTTTTAAACCGTTAAAAGTATTTTAATCATGTGTACTAGTCACGTAAGCTGCAGAAAATATTTAAATTATTTTTATTATTGTCTACATTATTTATTTCAATTGATAGGTCTTGCTTCGATTCCTAGAGAAATATCATAGTTTCAGTTAGGCAGGGGCAGGAGTCTAATCGAGTATTGACCAAAAAATACAGAGGGTACCGAATTTTACTTATTCGAAACTTAACAGTTGAATTATGTACACTGAAACACAATGTCAAAATTGCTATCTTGATTTTATTTCTTATATCTACTCGTATTATAGATCCCGTTTCCCCCTCGTGGGGCATGGGGCGAACACATTTCTATGTCCGTTTCACAGATCCGTCCTTTTTAACAGGCAACTTCTGTGCCCTGCCTGTCCGAAACTTTTTTTTGTTTCCCTGGAATTCGAACTCAGGACCTCTCGCGCTTAACGCATGCGTTTAACCATTTGGCTACAGAGGCGGTTCTCATACATAATAAGGATGTGAAAATAAATTTATTTCCTGTCCAAGATAATATGTTGCCTATTATACTAAGTGTATGAAGCTTACGGATATTATAGAATATATTATTACACATAACACTATATCTTAAAACCTTAATCGGACAAGATAGATGTATAAGTGATGAGTTCAGATTTCGAGAAGAGATTCTTATCTACGATACGTTTTTATGGACGAAAAGATTCAACAAAATATCTGCTTTGTCACCTTTAAACTGTATTTTATAGATACATTTATATATAAAACATATATATTATGATTATTTTTTTACGTACCTCATATTCATAATTCGTAATAAAAAAATAACGGTTTCAAACACGACATCTTTTCTAACAAAGGCCCGACGTGTCAGATAGTTCGCACCACCTGTGATCACGTCACAATATATAAATAAATTGTTATATGTTAACTAATTTGTTTCCGTTTTAGCCGTTAAAAGTGTTTTGTTTAAATGTGAATTACTTGCGTAAAGTAAAGACAATACTTTACATTAGACCAATTACGCTAAGAATATTAACAGCGTTTTGGGTTTAGCCTAATAAATCAACGTTTAATAAAGATATTTTAATTTAAAAATACATAAGCGTTCTTAAAAAGATTTACTCATACATGTGAAGTAGAAAAAAAATCTATGCCAATAACAAGACTCACAAAAGTAAATTTTCTCGGGACGAACACATTATGGGTCCGTTTCACTGGTCGATTTAATTTACAGGCAAGTAGTTAATCAGGGTTATGTTACCCTCCCGACCGAAACAATACTGTTCGGGATTAGAACCCAGGTTCTCTCGCACCTAACGCATTGCTCGGCAACATTAACATTTAGAACTACTATGATACTCCTTGCTTTCATCTTACATGTAAACACAATCTTTAAGTATGTGAAAGCAATGCGCTATCGATTGAAAAGTCTCAATTCCGAACCTTCTATCAGTCGAAGGTTCTTTGAGCGGCACTACAGCCCAGCACTCAGCCACTTTGCCTACAAAGCCACGTCACGGCCATAAGAGTATCGCTTTGTGGTTGGTTGACTTGCGTTTCGAAACGTATCGGTGTGTTAGCTAGCACTTTTAAAATCTCGTCGAGTTATGTAAGACTCGTAAACATTTGTAAGATCGATGTTATTACTGTCTATACCAATATTGATATTATACTTAATATCTGATACCTTACTTAGTCAAGTATGGCTGTCTGTATTTACTTGATTAAGGTTTTTATACTAGCTGTGTCAGCGACTTCGTCCGCGTAGAGTTGTAATTTTCGGCATCCAAATTTGTTTTTGCCTTTTCATATTAATATATTTATCTATAACCCACGACGTCGGACGCGTCGTGCTTGCAAGTTAATCTTCGAAGACATACAGATAGACATAGAGATTAATATTTTTACTGTTTTTTACACATTTCCCGCTGTTTCTTCACTCCCATTAGCCACATCGGGATGTTTTATAACCTTATTCATACCTTCCTCGATAAATGCTCTAACCAACACAAATTTTCAATTAGAACCAGTAGTTTCTGAGATTAGTGAGTTCAAACAAACTCCTCAGCTTCATATATTAGATATAAGATATATGTTTTGCGGGATATTAAACAAAACTATATGAGCATTAATATATAACTAATGTTAATAATTTTATACCCTACTTTAAAATACTCAATCTAATTCAATTAAGGTTCTATTGTGTAGTATTATTATGTGTTAGTTAGTTACACATTTTTAAGGTATACAAGGTAAAGGTCTAACAAAAACCTTCAGTGCCCAACGGACCGTATGCATTCTTCGAAGGATCCAATAATCCGCAGATTCACTCGCCCAGTAGTGGGTGCTACACTGAGTGGTCAGTGAAAGGGGGTTGAGTGGGTGGGTGGGTCCAGCCACAGGACGTGAGTGCATTTGTAAGCCACCTAGGGTGGCAAGTGCTACCACGGATTCACAAAAAACTCGAATCGCAAATCAACCATTGAATCCGAATTGAAATTTAATTACAAAATCAATAATACTTTGGTACTTTTCCTTTCTTATTAAACTTTTTGCAAAGCCATATATAATAAGATCTACAGACAAGGTTCACTAGATGGAAGCTAAAATAGCCCAGTCTTATAAAATACCAACAATATTGGCTGTAGATCTATTTTTGCCTTGGCCATCCGGAAATCCATAAATTAAAATCAGAAACGCGATTAAACTACCTATACATTTTTTTATTATACCTATATAACTATTGTTTTTTAAGTAAATAAATAAGGAAAAATAAAATTTACATCTATAGGCGGTATTTCGTGACCCGAACAGAATTTTGTTATTTCAACTAGAACGATTGAATATCTAGATTTCCATGACGAAGTACACAAAAAACAAACAAACACATACATGCAAATACATGCTTCAAAAAATACAAATTATTAGATACATACATATAGATAGTACTAATATATTCAAAAGATTAAGTAAAAATTAAATAAAAAAAATATTTAAGAGTATCCAAATAAAAACAAAGTGTAGGTACATATACTCTAGATTATTATGTAAACAATGATATACGAATTATTAACTTCATTATCTGTTGATTCGGCCATTTTAATATTATCGTTTTATGTTAAATTGTACAAACGGTCTGTAGCGAATCTCAGTTAAGATACATAAACAATTATTTTTTTGATTTTGGTTATAATTATTGATAATGTTTTGAAGTGAAAATGAAACTCCATTAAAGCTGTAAAATAAATATATTTCGTAATTACGTCTAAAACAAGGCATAACATTTTTGACCTACGATTCCAATGCGCTTACAACGAACGTGTTGTAAAAGCTCCCGTGGGAATTAAGCATCATGTGCATTTCTATTATAACATGTTACACGTAGCTGCGGTACATATTACATTGACTACGCATGACTACCTGCAGTAACCCTCCCCTTGGAGGAACAGTCGAAACGCCTCTGAAATCTTATTCGGCTGCTCCTCGAGCACCATGCCACAATCAGAAATACAAAGCCAAGAGGTCTTTGCCGGCTCCAAACGACCGTTGAACGTGACTGTATCTTCGACGTGAGGTGACAGAGCTCCCGTGACGTTCAAAACCGAAACTTTGACCGTGTTGCTGTCACGCGATATTCCCAGATCCGTACGACGCAAGTAGGAATCAATAAACATGGATAAATTAACGGGATTAACGTGGGAGAAACACTCCTTGTAAACGTGAACTAGATCGTGGTTACGGTTGTCAGTACTGCGGCCAAAATGATGCCACATCAAGTAGTCCAGAGCCCCTTGAGTCATCCCATTGGCCCGGAGCTGCCTCGTATTGATCTTCTGGTAGAGCCACTCAGTCCACCCGGCCTGTGTGGATGTGCAATTAATGAGAATTAAAGCGTCAACCCTCTGAGGGTTATTAAGTGCATAACGGGAGAGAACATTCGCTCCAGCTCCGACCCCGAAGCCAATAAACGATCTGATCCCGAAATGACCCAGAACAAAATCAATCTGGGAAGACAGCTCATCCATACTAGGGTAAACGAAATCTTCGGGCAGAGTGGGAGCGCCCTCTTCCTGGCCCGGCGCGTTAACGTGGTAGATGCAAAATTTGTCCAAAATAGCTCTCATATCAACAAAATTGAAAAACGCTTGAAAATTCGCTGCATAGTTTAGTCCGAGGTCATGGTATGTGATTATGGCGCGTTTCTTGCGGTCCCCTCGCACCGCCACCAGGATGTCGCCACGCGAGGTTCTGACCCTCTCCTCTACGCATGCGCCGTCGCTCTGCAATCGTCGATCAGATGGAAAATGGAGTTGAACACTCTTCAGATCATCATCCAAGTTGTCTGAGGACATCATGTTGAGGAGAGCGATGTTCTCGTGCACCGTAGTAGGCATTATCCTGGCTATAAACTGTCTTATTGAGCGCAAACTGGCTACTTCCTTCGTAAACAATTCGTTGGTTGTGTAACAGTTACGATCTCGATCTTCGTCACAAATACAATTAGGACTAATTAACGTACATCAGGTGCATCCGAAGAGTAGAATCTTCCAAAGTGCATTTCTCGTTGTCGAAACTTAATATTTACGTACGTATAATAGTGTAGGTTGGCAACGTACACATCACTGTCACCGTCACTGTGAATTTCACTTTCGTTTATTTATTTTTGATCGGAAATCATTTATTTTAGTCAGACGGCGTTTAATTAATGAAATAACGCAAGGAAATGGTTGAATAAAAGTGCCGTCCCGGCGAGCGTGAACCTCAGTCAGATGTCAGTTCGGCACTATTCGGGTCTATTCGTCACTGGTCGGATCGACCATAGCGTAGTTATAACAGGTCGCCCCAGCTAACTTCAGACTGGTCCGCGCGGAAGCCCGCGCATGCGATATTGAGTTAGTGGATCATTATTCAATTGTTTCTTTTTATAACTTTTTTGAATTCAAGGTTAATCATTACTAGTTCAATTTATGGAAGGGTCTATCCACGTCCTATTTGTCTATCTAGATTTAGTTCAGCTTTTATAGGGATTTTGCTACATTTAAGAATAAAGAAAATAATGTTTGAAAACATTAATATTTTTCACATGTTATTGCACATGAAGGCACTATATAATTTAAAAATCGAAAATAATGTTTGTTGGCTTTGTATGTAAAAGTATGCTAAATAATTTTCTATAGGCGTAATTGTTTATAAATACAAATAAAAACCTCTTATTATCTATATTTCGTATATGTTAGTATTTACATTACAGAACTTAATAACATTCGCTTTTACACCTTAGTAACAAACACAACAGTCTGTGAATTTACTTCACGTTATACCCGCGTAATAGTTACAACCGGTTTAGCCCCCAAAACAATAACAATAGCTCCCAAAACTACATTTAATACCTGATAGCAACACAATAACGAGAGTTGCCTATTAGAGGTAATCCCAAAATTGTTACTAAAATAGAGCGTACAGTTAATTAGTAGAATAGCTAAAGGTTTTTCGTATTATAATATTATCCAGTAATAACGTTTCTCCACAAAATTAAATTAGGATATAAAGGAATAGCTCGTCCATTTCAATCTTAGTCTAATTCCAATGATAGGAAAGCAAACATGCTTTTTTAGAATAAAGAAATTGCACAGTACAAGTCGAGATTTGGATTATGTTTTTTTTTTAGATATTCTATAAAATAAGAAATATTATTTCATAGAAACATACATAGACTCTCTCATTACTCTGCTATTTTGTTTCGTCGTCGTTGGTTTAAAATAGTAATTAAAGCACGTTATTTCACAAACATTCGCCTTTCACAAATTAATATGCATGTAAAACAAATATAATAAAGCGTGGCATGAATAAAATTATTTTACACAGCAGTAAAACTGAAAACAAATAAATTTATAGTCCCACCTAATGCATTCAATGCCATGAATGGTCTAATTTGGAAGCCAAGCTTAACAGCAATAAAACCTCAGCTGACATTGCATATACGGACTAAGTCAGTCGTTTTATAAATTTTGTTGTACAAATTCAATACGGCTTCATTCATACCTGAGTATCCGGGCCCTGTTAATTAGTACATTTAATAGGACCCGGCCTAATGAAGTCTCTCAAATGCTAATTAATAAATTTTAAACAAGTGGGTTATGTTATATTAAATGAAAACATAACTCCCATAGAAATATGACCATTGTATCTGGGACGACAACCGATTCTTAGTATGGGAAACTTTAATATTATTCAAATGTTATTTGCACCTAATTGGGCTATATAATTTAAAAATCGATTGAGTTGAAAAAATAACGATTAAAATTTTTTTTCTGCCCGAGTCGTTTAGTATTTTTATAGTATTTAAGGACGTCAAAAATATACGACATTATATAATATTAATAGATATATAATACTATTAACAGGAAGAATTAATTTTTTAATTAATTCAGGTTAAGTCAAACAACTACTTTGACCACTTTTTTTTTTAGATTTCAGATTTTTTTATTCGTATTGTAGCATATCAATGATAACTTTGTTGTTAAAGCTATTGTTTGTATATTATGGATACATCTGCTAGGGAATAAACCTAAATCTATACTATTATATAAAGGCAGGGGACTGGCCTTGGGACCTTATTGGACCAGGATAGCAACAGATCGATTTCAATGGAAGCAGTTGTAGGAGGCCTATGTCAAAAGGAACACAATACGAAAAATCTAAAAAAAAAAATCAATGGCAGTTATAGTTCCTCTTAAACGACTGGAGCTATGTCTTGTAAAAATTGCTAGGGGGGGGAGGGGGCGCTGTTTATAAAGATACATATAAAAAAAGTAAAGGCGCCCAAAATAACGATTCTCAGGAACTAAGTCGCTGGTTCAGATAGTTAAAAAATTTATTTTTTTTAACTATGTAAATATTCGGAACAAAAAAAGGCTCAAAGAGTTTACGTATAATTCATAACATTTGTTTAAAAGCGATATATGTAAACGTTAAATATGGAGAAGCGAAGATCATTTTGAAATAAGTTTACCTATTATATCGCGTTTAAACCGGTTAAATGTGTGTTTTATTTAAACAAATAAAGGCTATTTTAATTATCTATACTAATATATAAAGCCGAAGAGTTTGTTTGTGTGAACCTTACTAAAATATGTGGAATTTATTCTCTTTGTGTTGGTTGGGGCATTTATCGAGGGCAAAAAACAAAAAAATCCCAGCAGTATATGCCTATCTTTTACATTTTAAGATATTTAAAAAGCGGTGACGTCGTGAGTAACGGGTCAAAATTAAGAGTTGAACAGTTTGCCAAAGGTAATTTTGACGACCAAAATTCTACGTGGACGAGGTCGCAGACACAGCTAGTCTCTAATAATAATTACAGTGTCTAAACACAGGTTGGCTTGTGGCGATTATTGCTGCCATTATTGCCAGCCCAAACTCTATTAAATCAATTTGCCCGGAGCCCCTTGGGAACATCAATTTGTAAACGAGTACAATATTAGACACAATTCTGGATTTTTGTTATAAATTGTTATTTTAATAGCATTGCTGGAGATTTACAATTTTAGACATTATCTTTAATGAAAATAAAAAGATTAACATTAAAAAGAAATAACTAGTTCTTCTCGAGATAATTTTTATTTAATATTAATATGTATTAAGTAAACGATTAAGCTTCATAGATGATCAACTTGTACAATACTCTTAAGTAAAACACTTTAACGGTTTAAAACGCGATATATATTAGTTTAACTAATTGGAAAATTATTTCTTGTATAGTCTCCCCGTGACCACAACTGTTGCAAAGCATTCGAAACGCGTCGCGCCGTACTTAAAAATAATGTTCAAATAAGTTTAACTAATATACAAATATCGCGTTCTAAACCGTTAAAGTGTTTTATTTAAATGTGTACTACTCGCGTAAACTATAGACGGTATTTGTACAATACTTTCTAATTTCAAAAATATAAAAATGTGAGATTTGAAACACAGACGGTATTCAAACCCGCGCTGTATACTTTTATAAAACTTTGTTTCTTTTCTTTTTCTAAATATTGTATATATTCGATTGTTTTATGGTTATTGTCACGTAAAGTCGGTATATAATCGCTACGCATAGCAACAAACCGAATATTCATTTTTATGTCGAAAATATTGAAGTGTTTGTTTTGCTAGAGATTTTAATTGCCTATTGCTCTCTAAAATGCTCACAGCGTTGATTGGAAATTCATTTATTGCGTATCAGTTATATGTTAAATTAAGCCATTCGTATTTTTCGTGAAAACACTACGGGTTACATTTTTCTCATCAGTCTTCTCTTTTCTCCTAAGTTAGACACAGATAGAACAGTCATGTTTTTATCGAGACGGGAAGTCGTTTTTTTTCTCTATTCTTGCTCCACCCTTTTTCTAATCAAAACTGCAAAGAAACTGACGATCCATGACTGATGATTCCATCTGTCCTGAGCATTTCGATAGGAGGTTGTCAAGGATAGAATGAATGATCGTGTTTTAAGCAGACGTTACCTCTTTTAGACCTCATTAAAGACTTCTTGTGTTTTGTGTTCCGAAAAATAATTTGTATTAATTAAAAATATGCAATCTATTATGTTTGCTCCGCTTAGCTATTGCACTGTGAAGGCGACTGATATTATTGTACTTCGAGGATATTCCTACACCTATAGTTAGAATATCAGACTCACCGCGATTGTAACTAAACCATCTGAGCGTGAATTTTAATTTCGGCGCCCGCACCGACAAGCTACGGATTTTAGGCGGCGCTAATTGTTTTTCCCGAAATGAAAAACCTTGCTCGTAGCAACGAGACCTTTGTGCGAAAACCATGAACCATAAAGCTAAGTATCCTTAGAACTAGAATCCTTGCACCTGAGTTCATAATCATTGACATTCAACGTTTTCCCTTTTCTATGGGAATTCCAAAAAAAATCAATAACACGTTGAAATCTGTACGTAACACGCAACACAATGCTATTTGAAAATTAAAAGTTTTCACAAATACCCGTATTCGGTGATAAGTACTGCATTTTAAGTGCAACACATTGAAATATACGCGAGTAGTATACATTTAATATAAACACGTTAACAGTTTAAAACACGATATACATATATTAGTTAAAATTACTTTAAAATTATGTGTCCCGTGACTACGGCTGCTGCAAACCATGTGACACGTCAGGCCGGCGTTAAAATCATTATTAAATAAGTTTAACTAATACATATCGCGTTTTAAACCGTTAAAGTGTGTTATTTAAAAAACAAACATTTACGATAGAGAAAGTTAATTCTACAATATTCCTTAATCCACCGTCCCTTACAATTCTTTTGTTTTGAAACACTGTTTTAATGAGGCGGGTGTCTACATATTACCTAACAATATTATAGATCCATGCTAATACGACTTATTTCCTATAATCGTATTAAAATTAGAATCCCTTTCAGTCAATAATAAGTAGCCGGCCGTTTAATCTACTTTATCTATCTATCGCTTAAGTCACTATTATTATTATATGTCTTCATTGTCATAAAATTTGTTTGAGTTTAACTTTTACTTATAATTATTAAATGGAAAATCGATTTTTGATTGAAAAAATCACGACGCGAGCAGGACTTAACTGCCATCCACAGCGTTCCGTGCTGCTGCTCTAGCTAATTGAGCTACCTATCCGTATGTGACATGCTAGCTCAATTGTTTTTTTTTAATCAATTGAGCTAATATGTCTAAAATTTGTTTATCATTATATAATCCCCCCATTCAAACTAGATTAAAAAATGATATCGCCTTCGCAACTAGCTGATAGTCGTTTGTATTGGTAATCTAAGAAACTACAAGTATCTTCGGTTCTCAATCCTCAATTTTTGAGCATTTAAAATACACAAAGTATAAGCAAACAGTGCATTTCGCTGGCTTAATGTCCCCGTACAGCCAAATATACATAGATAAATGTGTTTGTCCGCAAAGCGGCGGCCAATCGGAACTGGCCGCTATTTACGAGTTCCATGTTTGAATCTCTGCCAGCCGCGAGCTTAGCTGCAGCAGCTTTTCCGCTATCCCCATATTGGCGGGAATATTAGCCTGTGGCGATTTAATACTGAAACGTAATAATTTGAATTAATATTAATGTTTGTATGTGGTGATGTGTTAAATTAGATGTCACGACACATAGTTATATTTATATTTTCAGCCTGATTTCCGAATATCCAAAATCTTGTTGGGATGTTATATAGCTTTGGTATTTCACCTTCGATCAGTGAAGCCAATATTTGTCTGTCGTTCCCTATAATACAAATTTATTATCTATAGCAGCGGCGAGTTCTTGTCAGTTCTTCTCGCTCGTTCCACCTACCCTTGATTTGAGATCTGGTAGTAAAGATAAGTTTTGTGACGTTCAGAAGTGTACCTAGTTACTTTCGAATGCGATGTACGTTAATGTACGGACGCTCAAATATGTACATATGTATTGATTTAAACATCTTTGAATTTCAGAAATCAGCCGGCAACATGGAATAAGCTGAAAGACTTCACACAGGAAGAGAATTACTGAAAACTATGCTAACAAAAGGTCTAACTAGCAAATACTTTTGTTGTGTGGATAAAAAGACTTGTTATTATTGTAGTTTTTTACTGTAATACAAAAATGTACTTAATTAAAGAATACTTAGCAATTATTAGCCCTATTACTTCGGTTATAGGGTATATCATTAGATGACTACTGTAGCACTAGAGAGAGTAGTCAACCGATATACCATAAATACTGTAGTATTGTATTTCTGGTATATCACCCGTGTGTAGCTCCATAATTAAACGTCTAGCACGTGAGCGATCCTAGGTTTGAATCACGGATAAACGATAAGTGGTTTGTTCGACCTGGGCACATACATCTGGTCAACTACTTTTGAAGAAATCGACCAATGGATTGGATAACGAAATTTTTCGCTTCGAACGGGAAAACGGAGTTTAAATTAATAAACGGTTTAAGATATCAAAAAAATATGTGTATAAATTAGGAATTTATCTTTAAATGATCTAAAAAATGCAAGAACTACGGAACGATAGACATAAATCTATTAGGATGAACAGGTGCTCACGTGACCACGGCTGCTGCAAAGCATCCGAAACGTCGGGCTGAAGTTAAAAAACATTTAAATAAAACACTTTAACGGTTTAAAACGCGATATATTAGTTAAACTTATTTGGAATTGATTTTTAACTTCGGCCCGACGTTTCGGATGCTTTGCAGCAGCCGTGGTCACGGGGAGTTAAAGTGTTTTATTTAAATGTGTACTACTCGCGTAAACTATAGACATTATTTAAAAATCATTTTCAAATAAGTTTAACTCAAATATCGCGTTTTAAACCGTTAAAGTGTTTTATTTAAATGCGTACTACTCGCGTAAACTTTAGACAGTATTTAATGAACAGGTTTGCAAAAAAAAATTGATGCTCAAAATAACTATACTACGCGGACAAAGTCGCTGACATAGTTGACATATTGAAATTGCTAAAAGTTATATAAGATAATCTTAGGAATGGGCAGCCATCGTTTAATTAAGTTCGATTAAATAGCACTTTAATTAATTGCTGAATAAGTAACGAGGTCAGACTCATTAACGCTGTTTATAATGCATAGGCAATAAGGGAGCTTTCAATAAAACTCTCCGCTGGAAATTAACTGAAAACGCTCACCTTAATTTCAACTTATTCGTACAATGAAATTAGTATGAAATATTTGAAAACTCTAACACTTTCACATGTTATTGCATATGATAACACTATATAAATTAAAATCGAAAATAAAATAAATTGACGGCAAAATTACATCTAGTCCTGCCCGAGTCATAAAGTTTTACAATTTATTTTTGATTTTTAATTTAATTTGAAACATTATGGCGATGCTGAATAACTGTAGACATTGTTTCAATGACATAAATAACTGCACATCTTTGAAAACTGAATAATTCTTATTTTTTGCTAATATTTCTCTTACGTATAAAAAAATTTGGTCCTTACTTTGATTTACTTTGATTGCGCGAGAGTTACTTGTCATATCAATATTAAAAAAAATACATGACTAGCACGACGATATATTATGGACACGGTCTCAATTTTTTAGAGCAATAGCTCAGAACGCTTACGATGTCGGTTCAAGTCCCATGACATAATATTTAAACTAAAACCGATTTTTGATTTATATAACTGCAATTAACTTTATCGTTAAAACGAAAATGAATAAAAACGAGATATCTATGATTCTCACTTTGAGTTATATATTTTAACGGCTATTTATTTCGTAGAAAGTAATTCTAGTTGAACCTCAAGTTCAAACTAAGTTCTTATTTTACTTTTGAAATTTGGTCAACGGCAAAAGTATTTTAATATTATATACACTTACAGCTAATACTAGGCTCTGCTTTTTAAAAGCTTAAAGCTAAGACATCGAATTACAAATTCCATCCAAGCCTCTTTATACCTTACACACTTACGGGGGGAAAAACCGGACCGGCCGGCCTTATAAATTAGATCTACTGAACAATATGGAGTTAAATATAAAGTACTTTTAACAGTTAAATACGCGAAATGTATTTTAATTCGACCCGACGCGTCGGACATTTGTGTAGCAATGGTGGCATAGTTACGTTTCGCATAGTAAAGTGTAAAATAGTTTATTATATAGTAAATAGCACTTTATTTAACTCAATTAGCTACATATTGAGAGTCTAAGGAGGTGAAGAGAGTATTTCCATCTTGGAAATTATTATAAAAGCTTGTTTCCGAGCCATATAAGCGTGTTTCAGCGCTTTGTAAGAGCGACACAAGGCAGAGGATTAAAGATTTCCAATAAGTAGACAGAGACATAGACAAAGAAAAAAGTAGATAAAGGAAAAACTGTCTGTTTCTTACTTATAAGTACGATTAAGTACACACGTCACAGATTAAAGTTTTTTTAATAATACTCTCTTAACAGATTAATTAATCGAAAGATATTAGTTAAGTTTTTACTTTATTTGTCCCCCCGACCACAACTTTACTATTACTATTTAACAATTAAATTTCGCGTTTTAAACGGTTAAAGTATTTTTTAAAGTGTTTTTCTGATTTAAATGATTTGTAGAAACAACAATAACTATTGTAAGCTTTGTATAGTAGACATAAATACCTTATTAATACGTAATAACGTAGCCATATTTAAACATCAAAGGATGTAATTTTAAAAGCCCCCACCACACCCATCATTCATCGAGCTCTAATTCGTAATCGTAATCTACAAAACAGAATTCTGAATTACTCAGTTTTTTAATTGATTGATTTGAACGAGTTAACTTTGTCTGGCATGGATTTATACAATTAAAAGCTGATAGTAATTCGTATGATGAATTACTGAAGAAGAAGGTATTATTCCTTGAAACCTTGGGCAACAAAATGACCTCTGATTGTTTTTATTATATAATTTGACTCAATATGCAACATAATTTACTCATTTTTCTAAATTATAGTTTTTATTCGTATTAGTATATGCAAAACTGTGCCCAACTTCCAAGAATTCACAGAAGATAACACTTGGGCATACCTACCAGGTGAGTTCGGGGTATTAGTGTAGTTAATTCTGTAGTTACTATAGTAAAAGTAGTATATAATCTATAGGAGTTGTTAACTACCAGTTCATAAAAAATACAGGCAGCGGCGTCTTAAAACCTTTAATATATTTAAATAAAACATTTAACTAGATTATAGAAGAGATTATTTTTAAAGATTATTCTTGAAGAAAATAGCAGTGGATATTTTACAATAACAAGTATCATCTTAAAAAAGCTTTCAAGTTAAACAGTTTTTTTTGTTCCCTGAGAGCTACCAGCCATTTTGTATCGGCGGCCATCTTGGATTTATAATGTTACTATATAAGTCACCTAATTTAAATGTGTGTACCAAATTTCAGATCAATCTGACAACGAGAAGATGCCTAAATTTTAATATTGACCCAGATAAGTACATTCCGTACGGGTCGAGCTAAATAAACTGTTTAAAAACAGCTACACTTTGCTTCGCTCATCGCTTGTACCACGCTAACTATCAACATCACAAACTTACCTCCTAACGAACCAACATCCGATAAAAGAAAATAACTTTAAGACTCTTACTAGGTCTACCCATCGGTACTATTTTGCTTTTTATTTTCCCATTAATTATATTAAATGAAACTATATTAACGAGAGTTAAACGCCTTGTTTTCATTCATATTATATTAAACTCAAGAAATTGTATGTTTTAATAAATCTTAGATTAGAATATCTCGGAACATCCAGCTACGACAAGCAAACGGTGTTTTAAGAACGGAAAAAACCAAATGAATTGTTATATTGCATATTAGGTATTAGGTGATATTAGCAGCTGCAACTGCGAGATCTCTTATAGTATGCTACATATCTATACTAATATATAAAGCTGAAAAGTTTGTTTGTTTGTTTGAACGCGCTAATCTCAGGAACTACGGGTTTAGAATTAAAAAAATGGTTAGGGCATTTATCGAGGAAGGCTATAGGCGATACACCGTCGTCCTATAACTAATAAGAGCGAAAATACAGCGGGAAGTGAGAAAAGTTAGGAAAATTATTTATCATTGTAGGGTTTCCGAGGCGTACGCTGCAAAAACGGTTCAAGATAACCAAAAAATAAATATGAGAGAATGATTCCTCGTCTAAATTCTCAAAAAAAATCCGCGACGCTATATGTCTATTTTTTATGATTATCTTGCAAGAACGACAGCGAGGGACGCGACCGACGTCGTATAAAATAACTATTCTACGCGGACGTAGTCGCGAGCATACCAGTTAGTCTTATAAAAAGAGAAACACCGGAAAAGACCATTCTTCCAAAAATAAACTAAATAACATGTCTAGGTATTGGTATGTTCGTTGAAAAGCTGTAGGTATAGCCGGAAAATTCACGATCACTTTTCCGTATTACGTAGGTATACGTATCGCTCAATGGAGTCAATCCTGTTGTTTAAAAAATAGGTACAAACAAAATAATAATTGTTAGTACTTTTTCGTTATATAAGAAGGACTTCATAATTTTTTTAAGGCAAACGTTTCTAAGAATAACTAAATAAAAATAATAACTAAAAGAAATAATAAGAGCAACCCAGTTACCGACATACAGTCTGCTTCGTTATCTATTACTCCGAAAATAGTTCATTGTTCGTGCTTTACGAATTCTATTCATTCGAAAAGCAATATAACCTTTTATCTACCAATTCCATAATCCCGGCAATAAAGTTTAGTCAAAGCCGCTGAAGATAAGCTTCGCGGATTTTAAAGCTTTTGTTTTAAGGTAGGGGTAACAAGAGGGTTGCGCGGGCGCAGGTATTTAATTGTAGCTTTCTTCAAATCATTCTTATTTTAACTTGCAAGTTTAATGAGTTAGCACCTCACGGTGCTATCTCGTAATGGAGAATGCTGTAAGTGCTTTTGGATATTTAATATTACCGTGGCTAAATACTTCACGCGAGTTCATATTAAAAAAAAAATTAAAGGGTTAAAAAGGGGAAAAACCCCCCGGGACCACGGCTGCTGCAAAGCATCCGAAACGTCGGGCCGAAGTTAAAAATCATTTTCAAATAAGTTTAACTAATATATCGCGTTTTAACCGTTAAAGTGTTTTATTTAAATTATCGTGGCTGTTGATAGTTTGGTATTTTAAAGTTCTTTCTTTTTTAGGAAAGAAGAAGAGGCAGACCTGCTGGGAAAGGCAGAGTTCCATTGTCAGTTGTAAGTGTATTTTTTTTTATATTCTATTACTTAATGCAAATTTATTGATTTATCTACATCATCTCAAATAGGTGTTAAGTTGAAATTATTATCTATACATTAAAATAACTTATATTTTAACGTAAGGTCTTGTTTTAGCGGAGACATGATTTCAAACCTTAGAACAGAAAGTTTATGGACAAAGATAAATGAATTAAAATTATCCTATGTTAAAAACTAGATAGCATTAATGTGCTAAAATTATAATATTAAATCAACTGAAAGTTATCGTTTTTATTGCAGGAAGAAAGGCGCGCGCGCAACGCACAATACGAAAGAGAGAGACGGGTTGAGACCGCAGAGGCAATGTCAGAATTAGCACTAGCTTTGGGGTGTGAACCTTCTGTAAGTACTCTTCCCTGTACGCCGAATCTACCACATTAATATTTTATTTAACAAAAACGTACTTAGCATTCTCAAAGAAATCATATATGTGATACACATATACTTTTACAAATAAATTTGTCATATATAGTATATAGAATAAATATTTATTTTATGTATAGTTTACGTACAAAGACGTCGGGCCGTAGTTAAAATAATTAAAACAGACAGTTGGTATATTTTAAGTTTTAAATCGGATTGTTTTGTTGAAATTTAAGAAAATTGTAGTCTCCCCGTGACCACGACTGCTGCAAAGCATCCGAAACGTCGGGCCGAAGTTAAAAATAATTTCCAAATAAGTTTAACTAATATATCGCGTTTAAAACCGTTAGTGTTTTATTTAAAACTGTAGTCTATGGAAATGCATAGTTTTCATTTTATTTTACGATAACTATTTATTTTTAAAGTGAATACAGTAAATCAATATTCTGTTTTATATAAATATGGGTATAAAAACATTCTATTTTCTTTAATCATGCGATACAGACAGTCTTAGAAGGGAGGTAGTTTGGGTTTTCGTTATGTAGCATAGTTAAACTTCATTTTGATTCCAGGCTTCGAGTGTGGATATTTTGGCTACAGCTGTCGACGAATTGCAAAGAAAGGATAAAAGAGTGGACCCATGTGATGACATAGTGGAGCTGAAACGCTGTAACGCAAAATTGGCACAACAAAGTAAGATATTCTTAGATTGTAAGCAGAATGTAGAATGTTAACCTAACCAGGTACCAACCGACGTTAGACTGGCCACGTTTTTTTAGTATTACAACTCCATTTATATGTAAAGAAATTTCACTTGTGATATGGTACATATTAATTTGTTCCTACTGTTTATTTACATAAATAATCTTTGTTTCAGTCGAAGATATAGAAAAGAGATTGTCCAACTTTGTGGACATCGAAGGTAAAAAGAAAGATATTATTAAACACGGTGGAGTCAGAAAGATAGACAAATTGAAGAAAAAACGTGCATTACGCTCAGTAAAGGATAAATCAAAGCATCAATCGGTAAAGGAATCCAAGAAGGATAAAGTGACTTTCATAAATGCACCTCCTGTTAAGATTGAACAAGCAAGTAAGTTGACGACTTTGAAACAAATGTCTAAGTTAGCGCAACATATCTTTGCTTAACGTGTATAGTCCTGTACAAATAGACACACTTAAATCATTTTTAGACATGTGAATAAAACTGATCTATACTAATATAAGCTGAAGAGCTGGTTTGTTGGTTTGAAAGACGGGAAGGGACGCGACCGACGTCGTGCAACAGCTTAAGTTTATAAAGGTAAAAGTGAAGGGGTTGCAAAACGCATTTGGATGCTCAAAATAACGATTCTCGCGGACGAAGTCCCTGACACTGCTAGTATTCCTAAAAAATAAATAACGCTATATCAAACTTACTCACGTAACATACCTATTAATTACGGTGGCAGGTAGGTTGAAACAACCTTACGGTGTATAGATCTATAAAGTATGAACAATTTATTTATTTTGCAGGTAGTGAAGATGCGCTAATTACGGAATCAGAACTAGAAGTGGAGCCTCTTCAGCTCGATTCCCTTACCGACTCTCCTGTAAGTATTCTTTAATTATAATTCTGGAATAAAATTTCATCATTTACCTTTCTTTGCAATAACATTTATTATTTCTTATTCGTATCTATATTTATAAATTCCATATTAACCTTAATTAATTGCTAAAATTTATTTAAATATAACCTGTATTTTAGTCTAATTTAAAATTATTTTATTTATTATCAGATTGATTGGGACCTTGATCAACTTATAGCTGAATATTTATTATAGGTAAATAAAATATTATATGTTTATACATTTAAGCTTAGATTATACTTTGATTTATTTTCTTACTTTTATTAATTTTGAATGTACGAGTTATTTTTATTTGTATTCATTATTATTTACGTAATTTTAATATTAACATTTTGTATATCTGTGTCACTATTATATTTGTAGGAAAGTAGCTTACATAACATATTTCTGGGCTTTTGTTTCACTGAAACTATTTATTATGTCCTAAGGGACAAGAATCCACGACCTCTCAAGATAAAATACGCTAGGCAATGTATTTAACCATTAAACAACGAAAGCGTGCAATATTTACATGTCTATAGCTATTTATTACAGGCATTCTTAAATAAGGAAGCAGCTTTTATAGTATGTTTTTTATATATTTGCAGGAAAATTACGAACCGATAGCCTTTCCCAAGGAAGCCCGCGCAAACAGTGCAATATCAGTCCCAGTAAAATAATATTGATCGGTGTGTTTTTACTTAATTATTAGTCTGACTTTTTCATTAATAATAATGCAATGACAATAACGCAGTTTTAATGTTTTATCTGTAATGATAATATCGTGCAATAAAAAAATTTGAAAAACAAATTCTTTTCTTCACACATCCAACAATAACATATCATTGTGATTCGCACACATGGCTTACATTGATTTAAAATTTATTTCTCTAGAATATTTCTTTCTATCTAATCTTAAATGTCTGTTGTTCAACGAAACATCAAGTTCGTTACAATTGTACTATTTTAGTTCAGACACGACGTTTAATACCTATAAAATAACTGTGCCGTGCTACTATTGTACTATTTTAGTACAGACATGACGTTTATAATGTGATAGCAGATTTAAACACTAGGATTATTAGAATGCATAATAAACATAATAAATTGTTTAGTATATTTAAATACATATCTTAAAACATTGTCGAGAGATAGTCAAGTCTAGCAAAGGAAAATATAGACGTTTGGTTGTTTCGGATTTATCCTATTAAAGTAAGCCAAAGCAGTAATATATGTCGATAATAATCCTTCTAGTTGTAAAGCTCATATTTGTGTTTGTAATTATTTAAATACAAATTGCAGGTATAAAAAAATTACACAGCGCAATAGCTTCACATTCGATATTGGAAACGCATTCATGGCACTGCACAAACAGCTTCGTTGAGCTAAAAATGTTATATTCGACGAGCAAATACACAACGGAACGGAGTGCATTCAATAAAGTATAGATCCACTCCACTACGAATATACAGTGGCCACAGTCTATAGATGTTTCAGTTAGCAAAATTAGTGAAAAGTATAATAATATAACATCTCTTTGTTTCAGACGAGGTTGGATATGAACAAAGTTGTCAAATTAATTTTAGGAGGTCTACTAGTAAATGTACTTTTTTTATTTTACCTTTCCCATGAAGGATGTCTTTTAAAGAGTGGAAATAGAGAAAAATATAGACTTTCTTTTCCATTGTTCTGCAAAAAGTTGAGCTTCACTGGAACGTTTAAAGACTATGGTTACGTACATAGCGAAGCATCCAGCGTTATCTAAACATTGAAAAATAAACCGGGAAAAACGACTCGAGTAGTATTCGTGTCGATCTAGTACTCTGCAATATAAATTATATGTTATGTATCTTTTGGGGTGTTTCCTTTTAAACTACACTGCGCAAGAGGCGATAGTTTTGGAGGAGACTTCGATTATTACCGTACCCCAATCAAGCAACAGAACGAATCGCTGTAGTCGTTGATTCAAGTGTCATATTTTTAAAAATCTAAATTGTTTTTTTTTTTTTTTACCAAAAAAAAAAAAAAAAAAATAAAAGGGAAAAAACGGGGAAAAGGGGAAAAAATTTTTTGGGAGAAAATTTTTTTTCCCCCCCCCCCCCCCGGGGGGGGGCGGGGCCCCCCCCCCCCGCCCCCCCGGCCCCGGGAGGCCCCCGGCACCGGGGGGGGGGGGAAAAAATCATTTTCAAAAAAGTTTAAAAAAAAAATCGCGTTTTAAACCGTTAAAATGTTTTATTTAAATCTAAATTGTCTTTTATCCTGAGTAATTTTAAGACTGTCTTAAGAGATTAAAAGTACGAGTTACATATATATACCGCAGAGGCATGTAATAATCAGCAGTAAACATTTTGGTAGATTTTTTTAATCTTACGCAGCCCGCCTTAATAATTTCTCTATAACATAGCGAAGCACCTTTACCAGACTTTAGTCTTGGTATAGCTAACTGTAAAGAGAATCTAAAAACTGTGGGTCTTAAAATAAACAAATAGATGTTATTGCTTTAACTTTAATCACTTACGACCGATTGCATTACTTACTTCCTTTAGAAACATGTAATTTACAATGTTAACTATTTTTTACAACAAAAGGATGCTTAAAATTTACGAGAGGTAAGGACCATTGATTTTTTAAATTTCGATCGTATATATACATAAAACTGTATAATCGCAAGTCACAAGGTATTGACACATCAAAGACAGACTCTAGGCGTCTAAGAATGATTTTAACAAAAATATAATATAAAAATATATTGCAAAAAACAATAGCCTAAAACTTACGTTGTCACTCAAATTCTATAGTAAGGCCAATGAAACGAGATAAAGAATGTAAGGAAAAAGTTAAAAACATTTTTTTTTATTTAATTTGTGCTCACAAGATGGCAAAACAATAACGACATCCTGGGCCCTATTTTCCAGCTCCTCAAATCATGGAACGACAGCTGTTGACAGATAACAAAGAATCGAGAGCATAGCGTACTATAAATTTCATAGTAAATCATATTTCAAGATGACTTTTATGCTTCATAAATGATGAAGCATAAAAGTCACTTAATGAAATGTTAAAATCGGACCGTGCAAAAGTTGGACATCCTTTGATTTGAGCATTGAAATTTCCACAGAATAAAACATTCCGTAGTTAGTAACCTCGTCGTTATTCTAATATTTCTACCACCCGAATAATATCTACATTTTCCACATAAAGAAGAAAATAATTTACAAATATAATCAAATCAATAGGAATTAAACCCACGACCCGTTGGTTACTGACCATACATTGCACTAAGACAGTACATTATTTATCTCGCTTCTATTCTTTACTATTTTTATAACAAGACAATTCCAGTTAAGCAAAACAGTTGTCAAAGTATTATACAAAATGTCATCCGCTTATTACAATGTGCAACAAATAATCTGGCATTGGTAAAATTACTTCTTCCAAAAAGTAGGCGAAATGGTTTTCTAAAATTTGATAGTAAACAAACCTATATACAAAATATGTATTATTTCTGAGCTATCTTGTTTCTGGAACGGTGAATATTAAAAGATTTTGATTTAAACAACAAAATTGCAATGTTGTATCTAATCACAAAAATAATAGATTACATAAAGTTCTCAAAACAAATTAATAGAAAACATTTAACAAACCTGGAATCCACTATACAAATGAATGTAATCTTGTCTGCTGATTGTCAACTACTTTCACGATTTGGAAAGTAGTTACCAATGGCAAGCACAATGACAAAGTAATCAGTTGTAAAAAGTTTTACATACTTGTTCTTACAAAAAGCCTACTTTCAGGTAAACTGTTCTCTAAGGTGCCGATTGACTTAAACGCAACACAGCACCAAGTACCAATGCCAAATATCATTATGTTTCTCTTAACTATAACTTAAACATTAACACCATTAATCTTAAGCTTTTTCACTCGACGAGTGGTCCCCTCGCCGTCTGAGCTATCTGTATCGTGTGAACTGCCTTCAGATTTAATACCGAGACCTAGCTCATGTGCATCCATGTAGTTACCAGTCGCTCTTGCTTTTTCCAGTGCTCGTACTGCGAAGATAATTAATTCTCATAAATAAATTGCAAACAATATGATGCGACTGAATTTTTGTTTATTTATTATTTGTTTTTAAGACAATTTATTTATCCTCTGCCTTTTTCGGCCTTGAAGGGTGTCAATAAAAACATACACATTTGTATTTAAGATATTGAAAACAATGTAAATAAAGAACAACAAACAGCTTTGGAAACCTATAAATATAATGTTTTAAGATTAGAATACAAATCATTACAGAATTTTTTTATTATTAGTTTGTTTAAAAAAAAAGTTAAATTGAATTCCTAACTAGGAGGCTTGGATGACAGCTATGAAAAATTTAAATATTCAACTACTTACTCTGTGTTTCCAATAAATTGTTCTGTCGTTTGAGATCATCTATGTCTTGTTGATGGGAATTGTTTTTTCTTCTCATGAATTGTATATATTCAGCTGCCTTTTTCAATATTTGTGCTCGACTTGCCTGTAATGTAAAACATAACCATGATAAGCAAATATAAATAACAAGACTATTCTTGTAATACATTAGTTAAGAACAATACAAGCAATGCAAGAGAGTAAGTGCTAAATTACTTATTATTAATTTATCTAGTGAGGGTCTAATGTTTCAGCATTCCCGGGATGAAAATCCTGAAAAATTATGATAGATGATATTGGCTCATTCACCACTCATCTCTAAAATCATATTTGTTGATAACACAGATAAATGTGTCTATCAACATATTTAAAATTTATAGAAATATATTTCCTAAATTCAAAGGCATACTTAGTGAATACATAGTTAAGTTCGATTTACTTACAACTTTTTCCCCTTGTAAAGCCGGTACAGAATCTCTCAGAGAAGTAAAACTGTCTTTAATATGATCTCTTCTTTTTCTTTCTAAAGCATTATGATGAGCTCTTTTTTCTGCCTAAAACAAGAAATCCTTTCAAATACTACACTCCAATATAGACAAATTTCACTTGTATTTGTTAATAATGACGAAAATCAAGGAACACTGTAATAGTATAACTTTTAAAAAATGACAAGAGGCATGTTTAAAAGCACCCAGTAGAAATCACCTAAGTATATTAATAATAAGACAAGGAACACAGTTCAAGCCGAGGGGCTAATAAAATGTTCTGCTCATCGAAGCGTGTTACACAGCTAAATAAGTCAATATATCCCAAGAAAATGTAAGGTCACGGAACACGGATAAACCCACATGACAACAGGTGCAGAGACGAAACATTTACCTGTGAATAATAACCCCCACTGCTTAAACCATTTCTCGAGTGTTGTCGGGAATCAGAGTCATTCTCAGCCTGAAAATAGTTTTTATTTGTTAGCAATCACTGTTTACAGAATTAACACACAAAAACACAACACTTACATCGCTTTCAATATCAATGTCGCGGTCGTCATCGCTCATCATCGTGGAGTCGTTAATATTAATCACTCACAGCAAGAATTTATTAAAAACATTAGTAATTCTTAAGAATATTGGATGGGTATTTATTTGTGATTTCTTAATATTTTTACAACACAGTATCACAATCACACAAAAGAACGCGTGACAGAATCTGACATATGTTCCCTCTTGACATTGACATCCGTCAATGAATCAATGACAAATTGTGGTTAGTGTTTGCCATATTGTCATTTAGATAAAAAGATAAAATTAATTATTAACTTTTAAATTATTGCAACGACTCCATTTTATAAAGACCAAGACAAAAAATATTGTAGAAAATTTTGGATCAAGAAATTAAGTGCATCACAAAACAGCATCGACAAATAAAGGAGAGCACTTTTACAAAAATAATGGTTGTCAATGCGACACTCAAATATCTGTAGTTTTTTATTTTCAAATTTTAGCTCATCTGTGGGAAGGCACATAAAATCAAAAAGTGCGCCTTTGTTAATTTATTCTAAGTAAATTTCATCATAATTTGAGAGAATTAAATAAACGCAAAGAATAAAACGTCAAAAAGTCAAATCAAATCAAACAAACAGCAATGGATAATTCATTACAAAGTATAGATGTAAACAATAATGATTTTTATGATAACTTACAAGACGAAATTGGGGTCGATTTGCAGCGGCTTAAGAAAAATGTGACCATATTAACAAACTTACGATGCATGTACATTATTTTACAAGTAGAATCTATAATTTGTACTTTGTTTATGTCTAAGATATATTTTTAATTTTCCAATTCTAATTGATGTAAAGGAAGGCCTATATATTTTAACTTAATTTATATTTCTTAACAGTAACAGCCATCGAAGTGGAAGTTGAGACAGAAGCGATATATCATTATCAATTTTGGTACGAAATTGAAGACAAGGAAGATGAGAGATTGCAAGATTAACTCCATTAATACCATTATCTTAGTTTAGTATGTGGCATAAAGTGCTTTTGATAAATTAGTATTTCCTAACGTTGAAAAATTAAAAGTTTCTAGTAACTTTATGTTTGTTTTATTTTCGCCCTAGCCTCGTTCCGTAGGTACTAAGTAAAACATTCAGTTTTTTTGTGTTCTTCTAACAGTTGTAGTTTTTCACAGGATAGTAAACCGTTGAGAAGTGTCGTGCAATGTCCTTCTTCTTTAGCATGGAGCCCCTAATGATAATCACAACACATCAGGTGTATGGGGTATTTTTAGAATAAAATTTTAGCTCTAACACAAGGTAGCGTAAGGTATGTACACAAGTTAATGTAAAGAAAACCTTGTCGAGAAGTTCCGTCTACAATTACTAATGAAAACCCTAGTTGCCCTAGGATTTTTTAAAGTTCCCCTCAATAAAAGCATAAGCAAAATAGATTTAAAAACGACAAAGTTATCCGCGAATATAGAAAACCAAGAGACCGATAAATACGAATTGAATGTTTTATAACCGTCATACCTATCAATAATCAATAAACGGATATACAACGTCCAGCTTCATATATATTACAGTACACACTATAATTCTATATCGGGTTTGTCCTAATACATATTTAAAAACATAAAGGCTTGTTGGTTGAAGTTAAATAATCTCGAAAATATATATATTATGAAAAATATTGCAAACAAAAGGAATGACAATAAGACTTAAGGAGACACTCTCATTCTCACATATTTATATTTTGCGACAGTTTTTTTTAAGGATAACGACAATTGCTTTCGCTCTGGCTTCGCCCTCATCGGAAAAAATGAGGAATTAAGGCCCTCTATAAAAAGTTACTTTATTAACTAGGTATAAAAGTTACGTATCATTTAGAGTTTTTTAAAAGAAGAGTAACGATGCGGGGCGCCCATAGTAATTGACAGCTAAACCCACACAAATTAGATCATGACACTACTATCGCGTTAGTTGATATAATTGGTATTGTTGGTATCACTTAGTATAAGTAATAAAATTGTAAATAACTGTTGTTTGCTGATTTTTATTCTCTACAATAAGGAATTCCGAGTAAGAGACGTAGATTAATAATAACAAAATGTTTATAAAATATTTAGTTTCGTTTGTGCTTTTCTTTGCGATTGGATTGGAAGGAAAGTTAAAGAAGGCCTCACCTCCGCACTGTACTCAAGTTACTAAAGGTTTGTAAGTTGTAGATGAATTAAATTTTAGGTAAAACTACTTAAGTTTGGCTATTGTTCAGTAGTCGTAATTAAGAAATGTTTCTTGACGAATTACGAGTGAATGGCTAATCATCACGAAATTTGGAGCGATCATCGATTTACCCAAGACTTAACTTTACAAAATAGTCGTGATAGCCTTGTTTGTGTTAATTTTAATTTAATTACTTTCATTTAGATACCGATTACGCATCCCGCTATAAAATGGATTACCCAGTCGTCTATATCATCCCGGGTCAGCGGGAAGCTTATCAACAAGTACGTATATAATTTTATTGAAAGACAAATACTTTTTTGGTATAATATAATACATATTACATTATACTGCTATTCTATTGCTTTGTATTTATTTACTTATTTTACACAATTAGCATATATGGTATTTGAAGCCTATGTCAATTTAACTCTAAACTCTTACCATATAACCAGATTTCCAACATGTTTCAAAAATATTATCCATTTCATCCCATTATTAAAAACATGTTGGTCACGGTAGGGATCGGAATTCAAACCCACGACTCAGTTATTCCATACATTGACACAATTAGACCAACAAGCCATTCTTTTGTTTCAGCTATTCTGCATCAATCCAGCAGCAGTTAATAAAGCTGTGACGGTGGTTTGCGACTGGGCTGCTCCTCCACAAGTGCAGTTCACACTTGGCGATGAGTACATGCACGTAGTACGACAAGACCCCACGGGTCGTTATGTTGGAAACGCTGTTATTAAGACTTATCAATTCTGCAACCATACCATACCTCCCCACGCAGAAGAATCGGATAATGTTGTTGTTACAGAGATGTAGAATATACGTAATTTACGCGAGTAGCATCTACACTATAAGTTTATAACAAGACCGCAATAGGGGACCATTTATAATTCACAGGATGTCCTCGTTATTTCTAAAGTTCTTTATATAGAATTCAGTTATCTTATTTTATCATTGAGATTTGTATATTGTTATGCTGTAATATTAATCATAAATATATGGTGGTAAAGCCAACATAATTCTAGTCTGTAATTTACACGAGTAGTACCTACACATTAAAAAAACACTTAACTCATTCCCCTGTGACGACGACTGCTGCCAAGTACTCTTAGAAATAAAATTGTTTGTCTGTCTGTACAATTAATCGAATATTATCAAATTAGGGATATATTAAAAGAATGACATAATGGAATAAGGTTTTAAATCAATATTTCTTTATGTGCTTTTTACTGATATTTGATAAATTAATTAAATTAAAACTACTTATGACTAAACGTTTTGGATGAAGCAGTAAAGGTGATGGGGGAAATGGTATTGTCAATAGTCAAAGTATTTTCTAGGATGAACATATAAAATATTTAACTTTACATAAGTAAGTTATATAGGTTTACTTCATAATAACTAACTTTACGCGTTATTTTTAGCCGTTTTTTATTAGATTCTTGTGTTGTAAAACAACACTAGATAATATCCAATTATGTAAAATTAGGACCACTTAATAAGAACAGCATTTTTTAATTGGCGCCAATAATATAAATTAAGAAAAGTTAGTATTATACTCGTCCAACATAACTGATAAGATTTGCCGTAACCAACATTCGAGAACCATTATGAACGAATATGTTTTCTTTATTTGCTTAGTTACATTTTCTTGTATCGATGCAAGGCACTATGTTTTTAGATTCGGTGAGTATATTTAAGCTTTTCAATTGTAATAATAAGTAAACATAGTTTTACAGATTGATTATCATTTACAATCCACTTATAATAAGTTATTTATTTAAGGGGTTGACACTGGTAAAATTGTACATACCACGGAGGGAACTATTCTACCATTTGCTTACGAAACAGTTGAATATATACCGGTAAAGTGTATATTTTTACATAACTTGCAACCCTATATTGTTATTATGAAAGGGCCTCTGTAACTAGGTATATTGTATTGATAAGATTCCCTCCAGATACGAGGAAGTTATAAACAGTCGCCTGCGCATCGCATTTTGAAATTAAAATTAAATTTCAGATTCCTATTATCTGTCTCTCCATTGCTGTGCTGTGGATGTAAGATTTAATTGTTTTTTATCTTCTGCAGACGCCGCCGAACATGGAAATAAGTTTCTTGGAGGTGCATGTGAATTCCCTTTCACGACCAAAAGTCGATTACCAAAACTCTACGCATAAAGTGAAAATCACCTACAGTTTGACTCAGATAACAATGTCAAATTATAATGTTATAGCTAAGGGTTTACCGACTCAAATCTAAATTAAATTAAATATATTTTACTCAATCTATACTAATATTATAAACCTGAAGAGTTTGTTTGTTTGAACGCGCTAATCTACTGAAGAAGGCTATAAAACATCATGCTGCGACTAATAGCAGCGAAGAGACAGCGGGGAATTTGGGATTTATTTATTTTGTTGCGTGTGCTGCAAAACGGCTCAAGAAACCAAATCATATTTATGGAAGAATCATTATTATTTAGATAAATGAAATAAATGTCTGCATCAGTTATGTCTATCTAAGATTAGCTCGTAAGAACGGCAGAACATAAATAATATTATAATTCTAATAACTATTTCACGCGGACAAAGTCGCAAGCACGGCTAGTAATGAAGATGGTGAGCCAATATCAAATAATTTTGTTTATACTTACAACAATGAGAAAATAATAGATATAGGTATATTAAAAGTTTGGGACTGCGAAACTAAACTGCATTTTCGATGTTTTTTGAACATTTTTTAAACAGGTAAGTGCGGCCAGAGATTTAGGTAACTAAAAATTAACATTTGCTTATTAAAGCAGATTTGATTCGGGCTTAACGGAAATAATCGATATAATTATTTTCTTTTACGGAACATTATGGCACCTGTTAATTTTAATTACGTTTAATTATAATTAGCTAATTATTTTCTTTGCGTCAAAACCTAAAAACATAAATAGAGCGATACAGTGCATCTGAGTATCATACATAAGTTTAATATACAAAATGGCACGTTTGGTGGCAAACATTGGCATTTTTATTACATTATTTTACTTCGCGGTTTGTGCTAATGCTTTTGAAACCTACGTATTTAAATTTGGTTCGTATTTAAATACTCTCTATAGTTTGCGCGAGTTGTACACATTTAAATAAAACACTTTAACGGCTTAAAAAGTATAAAGTATATATTAGTTATATTAGCCGTGGTCACGGGAAGACGGGGCTGCTGCAAAGCATCCGAAACGTCGGGCCGAAGTTAAAAATTATTTTCAAATAAGTTTAACCAACATATCGCGTTTTAAACCGTTAAAGTGTTTTTTTAATTGGTTTGTATTTATTTATTATTTTTATAATTAAGTAAATGGTTAAATATGTAGCCTAGCATTTAAGCTCGAGAAGTCCTGCGTTCGAATCGTCGGGAAGCATATAATTGTTTCGGACAGAAGTCTGATCCACTACTTTCCTGTAACCGATCATGAAACAGACACAGAAATATGTTCGCCGTTGCCCCGTGGGAAGAAGCGGGTTTTCACTATGTACTGAGTGGTGTATTTAACCCAAGAAGCACTCATTGTTTCTCACAATCATTTCTTTGATAATTAATTCTATTAAACGTAAGTCGAAGCAACGAGTTATTGTGAATATAATACTTCACAAACTGTTTTAGGTGAGGAAAAAGGAAATGTGATTTACACTGATGAAGGAACAATATTGCCCCTGACTTTTGTGACTGAAAAACACCTTGAGGTAAGTATCTTTTAATATTAACTAGCTGCCCGCGACTTCGTCTACGCAGGATTAGGATTACGTAGTATCTCGCATTTAAACTAAATGATCTCTATCATATCATTACATAATTATGTGTAACTAACGTTTATGGCAGCGCACACCAAAATAGCCCACAGAAAGGTAGGTTTTTTCCTAGTTACTTGACACTTAATGTTATTTAAATAAAACACTTTAACGGTTTAAAACGCGATATATTAGTTAAACTGATTTGGAAATGAAATTGGTCTCCCCGTGACCACGGCTGCTGCAAAGCATCCGAAACGTCGGGCCGAAGTTAAAAATCATTTTCAAATAAGTTTAACTAATATATCGCGTTTTAAACCGTTAAAGTGTTTTATTTAAATGTGTACTACTCGCGTAAACTATAGACAGTACTTAATGTTATATTTTAGACAGCTCACACAATATCTTTATAAATTTATAGAATTTTATAAAATAGCCTATGTGTTATTCTGATGTATAAGCTATATTATTGGAAAGTTTAATTAAAATCCATTCAGTACTTTTTGCGTGAAAGAGTAACAAACATCCATCCACACATACAAACTTTCACGTTTATAATATTAGCAGGATATACTTCTAGTAAATGGAGTTTGAAGTTTCGCAAACTTTCTTTTATTCTCAAGTAATTCTGAAAGCACATCTAGATCTCTTCTGTCAGACCTAGACTACTGTTTAATGCTATTACTTTTTTTGTGACAAAGTAGGACAGATAAACATGGGATTCACTAATGGTAGATAAAATAACCTAGCCATATAACGTCGAAACTAGATGCGTTGACCTATTTTGACTTTGGATATTCGGAAATCTACAAACCGAAACGTGATTAAAGTTCACGACACTTTTATCTGTGTGCGGTGGTTCCTGACGCGTACCTACTCATTTAATATCCAGATTTCCAGACACCAATGTTTCAGAAGAAGCGCAATACTGGACGCGGTGGGGATCGAAACCATGGCCTGTCGATTACTAGCCATACACTGCTGCTAGCAACGGCCCCTCAAAACTTTAAGATAAATACTACTGTTACCTAGCAATGATATCCGCGACGTTTTTTAATTTTTAGGTCCCAACTGGAATGGATGCGACGTATGTCGAAGTACGTGTTTGGGCTTTATCACCGCCCAAAGTGGATTACGACTCCTCCAGCCATAAAGTCACCATTCGTTACAGTATCACACAAATCACTTGGTCGCGCTACAAAATCATTGTCAGAGCCGAGCCAAGCGCTCATGATGCTTTTAGAGGGTACATCACCTTTGAAGAATGAATGAACATTATAAATTCTGAGGCTCAATTGCTAGAGTGGCCTAATAACAAAAAAAAAGGTTTTCATAAATATAAGGAGAAAAAAAATGCGCAATTAACTTAGGCAGAAATGAATTCGTATTATTATTTGTGTAAGAACTATGTTAACAATTTTTGGTCACTGTGCTCTTGTGTATTAACAATTTTAGACTATAAAAATATAAATAAGTCAATTTTGTTTTAGTTAGGCTACTATGCGTCTAGCGGCCTCAATTATGCTAGTAATATCCATTGCCACTGATAGCTTATATTACTTTTGAATTCTGCACGCTGTCTTGTAGGTACCATTTGTTTTATCACAACCAAATCAATTCTAAGCACTCAAAACAACACTGGCTCCTTCACACAATGACCGTTCGCTTGACACGTTGATTTAATTAGTTCGATGGGAAATTCTCACAGGTTTAGCTCGAGTTAATTATTATCTTTACTTGTCGCGCTATATTTAGATCGTGGTCCCAACAACTCTAGCTATGACAGAGTCCTCGAAACAACGAAATATTTTGAACTTATTTCAAGTTATGGTCATTTTGATTGTGCAAACGTTACATATAAACATATTATAGCTACCACGACACTACCACTTTTGGATTCACCATTAATAGGACATAATTAACTGTAAGTGAATTAGCAAAATTGGGTTCTTATTTTTTTGTATCGCTGTGTGAAAAAAAGGTAAACGTTTACATCAACAAAATTGTTCTTTATTCCGTTTTATATGTAGTGTTTGATTTAAGACCATTTTTATTGAGCACGTATTTTTTTATTACCGTAGAATGATTTGTTTGCATAATCTGAAATGTGGATGTCATCTTGTGTGTTACTTAACCTTCTATTAGCTGTAACTTCAAGGAAGGAAGACGAAGCATACCACATTAGCCGTTATGAATATGGTAGGTAGTGTTTAATTAACTTCGATGAATGACAGATTATGCTAGATATAAAAATGTCGTTTTGACAGAGCGTTATATCATCATAGAACCGTTTCTTAAGGTCAATACAAATTAAATTTGATTTTTCAGCGTCTATTTCGACTTAACAGCTTAATATATATAAAAAAACACTAGTCTTTTGACATTTTTTTCAACAAAAATCAAATTTAATGATATTTAAAAAAATGTGTAAGAATTTCACGACCATAGTTCAGCATATCATTGATTTTTGGGCTGTTCGACCGACATAGGCGATAAGAGATTCTGGACATTTTGACATCACGGCGGACGACAACGAATGTTAGCTCCTCGATTGCTTGAAGAAGTCATTCTTCAATGATGCCGCCCGCTCGTGATAGCGAAAAAAAATTGATATGCGCTTAATATTAAGTTTTCTTATTTTTTTATTGTTAAGGAGCTCCGACAGAAACAGATATGGTGTCGTTAGTTCTCAAAGGCATTATACCTGCCTTTGAACCTTTTTACACTATAAAATTAGTCGTGAGTATGTAAAGTCAATATCAGAGTATAATTATTATTATAGTGGTATCGATAGTAAGCAATAAAGCAAGTAATTGACAATATTTTTCAGCCTCAAGTCCCACTTTCTAAGACTATAACGTATCTATTTATGGAATACATAAGCACGGTTTCGAAAGTTATAGTAGAATTCGATCCAAAAGAATCTATTTTAGTGTTTTATATAAAGTTCCCGTTTGTTAAAATCCCATATGGTATCATTGGGTTTTCATCTTTGTTAGATGTTAAACATAAAATTCCCCTGGATGCTGATGAGGAATGGACACAGCGTTTTGAGAAGTTTCGAGAAGTGAAAGACAGATTCCTTCCATCCCTCAGAATGCACTAAGCTGATATAGAAATGCCTGCTTCTTTAAATACTATATAAGTAAAGCACGTGTATGGTTTTATATAAATTCTTTAATTTCACTATTGACGACTAACTAAACGTTATGGCGTCAATTGTAAAAATAAATAAAAAATAGAAATATATTTGTATAAAAATTTAAGATTGATGAATGTCCAAATATGTATCTAAGATCATATCTCACTTAAGTGCCACCTGTACGGAAAAGATTGGTATATTATGCGTGGTTGCGGACGTTTATGTCGTCGTGTCTCTCGCGCTCCGTCTCGCGGTGGTCACCGGAGACCCGTACACCTGCAGAAGTACCTGCCTCATCGTGCTTTCCTGGTGAATGAGGAGCAGACGGCGCAGACTGAACCAGGCGTCCCATCAAGCTAGCGCTCTTGTCCTTACGCGGTCGAGTCCATTCGTGCGACAACACGCGATCCAAAGTCAAGCGTAGAGTAATGTCAGGTTCTAGAATATGTCTTACAATCGACTTCGCCGCAGCAGACACGGAGTCCCTAATTCTAGATCGAAAAACCCAATTACGTGACATTTGATCTTTCAGCAACTTGCGAAGGTTAGAATCATCAAAAGGCATCGAAGCGTTTAACATGATGAACAAAATAATGCCGAGAGACCAGACATCAGCCAGCTTGGGATTATAAGGCGTACCACTGACCACTTCCGGGGCGGCATACGCTGCCGACCCACAATACGTTTGGCTAAGCACGCGTCTATTCTCTCCGTCGGTACAGAATCGTGCAAATCCAAAATCTGCTAACTTGACATTGAATCGGCGGGACAGCAGAATATTCTCACACTTCAGATCGCGGTGCGCTATATTTTTACTGTGAAGGTATTGAAGCCCGCTAGCCATCTGTCTGAACCAAAGCTTCGCCTGATTTTCCGGGACGACGCCATTGCGTTTTATAAAGTCAAGTAAATCTCCGTTATCGGCGTATCTCATGAATATGAAGACTCGTGGTCCTCTTTGTAGAATACTGTGTACCTGAATAATGTGTGGGTTTTCTATTTTCGTCAATATATCAAGTTCACGAGGGAAAAACTTCTCCAAAAAATCTCGGGGTGCTTTCTCCTTGTCGAATATTTTGCACGCTAAGTGCATTCGTTTGGGGCTGGAGGCATCGCAGTATTCTGCTAGGTGAACAGTGGCGTATGAGCCTTGTCCTATTTTTTTCCCAATCAGGTAGCCTCTTTGTTCCAAGGCATTGACCTCGGAGCTTCGAGGGCTGAGACGCTCAGCCATGGAGCTCTAACGACTTTATCCTTACCCGTTTAGGATACATTGGACATCTCACGTATACGATAGGCACAATGTTCAGTGGCACTCCTGTCAAGCTTTTTAAACAATAATTGGTAATTACTTTTCGCACGCCTCTCATGAAAGAGAGTAATATATATTAAATAAACGATTATATCACCACTAAATTTTGTTAAATATATTACGACATCACAAAGAATTTGGATATAAAAAAACGCTTTCACTATTCAAGAAGTCTTACGAAAAGACGTATTTGCTACATTGACGTACATTTTTTTCTTTAGTTTCTAAAATTGAATTGTTTTTAAATAGGGCCTGTATTAATCGTTTGAAGGAGAAAATTGTTAAAATTTTCAGAGATTACTTTACCCTTTCAATATATATCTACTGTTAACCTCTTTTAAAGTTATTTACAATTTTTAAAATAAACAATTTCACACTTATGAAACCCTTTACCTATTTCATTTTAATGTTAATTTATATATAATTAAATTAATTGCTTTGAGTTAGCTGATGGATTAAATTGATTTTAGGTTGAACAAAAAAATAGATTTTTTTAAAGTATAAGTATTAAATATAACTATGAAATATAATCTAATAAATGAAATAATTGATATTTTTCTTTTAATTAAACACTTACTACTGTTTCGGATGATTAAAAAATAAGTAAATATATTTCGTGTTCTGAGCAATTAAAAGTGAATTATATTATTAGTCTATATATTTGTCATTTTTATTTGCGTAATAATATATTTCGGTTTGTATCAGTTTGACGTCTTTAACGTGACATTCGTGACAACTGACAGTAATGCGTCAACGTCAATAAGGATTAGATGTAGTTGGTAAATTCTGTTTATTTAAATGGATTTTATTCGAAAAATATAAACTTTTATTAAAAATTAAAAGAATGAAGGCGAATTGTTGAGTTATTTTTAACAGCTTGGCGTATCTTACATTAATTGTACTATTTTTATTATGTTATTAGAAGTAATTTATGCCAAAATAATACAATCCTGACTATTAGAAATTAGTTTGAAAGTGGGCGGATATCAATAAGATCATTTATTTCTATAAAAGGTATTGTTTATTTATCAAACGGTATTACAAGAAAAGCAGCGAAGATGATGAATCAATATTTAAAAGAACTTGAAGCGGTAAGTATTTTGTTTTACTTAGTGTTGTTAATTAATTGGCTTGATCATTTATATTATTAATTATTCTAGGAGCCATTTGATCCTGACGAATTTGTTGAAAGAATGGTTCGCCGTAGCATGCAAGAATGCCGCTTAAAGGATGACCAATTTGATCCTGAAATGATACATGATATTTTTACTCAAGCAATCCAAGATTTAAAGGTTTGTGCAGCAAATTATTGATACTTCGCCATTGTTTTTTACTTAATGTACATGCAAAGTGTGACTAAGACGTGACAAAATACTAGAGTTTTAGAGCTAAACATATTCTAAATGTATTACTAATTATTTTTTTAGGTTCTTCAAGAAAGGCAAGAAAGAAAATGCGCACGATTAGAGCAAGGTGTGCAAGAAGAAGAAAAAATGTATCTTGCCAAACTGGCAGAAATTATGGATCAACATTCAGTTAGTAATTGCATTTCAATGTTTGCCCAATCAACCACGGAGACTGTACAAATAGTTTTGCTTTATTAAACTTAATTGCACAAATAATAATATGTAGGGGTTTTCTTTTACAGCACTGTGTAACAGTATTCAGTTCCCTTGATGAAAGAATGTCAAGGTGTGGGGGAAGGGCCTTGGATGTTGGTGAGAAGCTTGGTGCTGCTCGAGCTCCACGGGCTAGAGCTGCTGCTGCTCGAGATTTGCTCTCACATTTAGCTAACTTTCTCAATCCTGGCCCTGTACTGAGTAATTTATTTAGTGATTCTAATAAGGTAAGATATAATAAAACCTAAAGAGTCTATCTCTGGCTTTCCTTTTTATTTATTTAGGGCTTTGTTGTAGTTTATATCCTATCTATAATGTATTTCATAATTCAGTAATAATACTAATAATTCTGTCTTATTTAATAAATATTTTTTGATGAACTGAAAAAAGAAAAAATTACTCTTGTCCAAGTTTTTAATTGGGTGCTTTTATACTTTTTTAGCTTAACAAAGCAGCTGATGTTATACAAAAACTGTATACAATAGCTCAAGAATTACCACCAGACAAGTTTGAAGTGGCACGAAAGAAGATAGAAGCTAAATATGACGAAATTGAGAGAAACCTTATCGAAGAATTTGTAAAGGCTCAAAATCAAGGGAATATAACTAAAATGAAAGATATAGCCAGCATTATGACAAATTTCAAGGGATATTCACAATGTGTTGATGCTTATATTGAGACAAGTCAAATGGTAAATGTTTCATAGGTCACTAAATTATATTGTTGTAGTATAATAAAAAAAAAATTCAAGTCTACACTGGCAAAATATTGACAATTGAATGTCAAAAAAAATGTCAATTGAAAAAAATACATATTATATACTATATAACTTACTACTTGTTACAGAATACCCTCCTTGGTAAGGATATATTTTCATCAGTGTTGCCACTATGCAAAAAGAACAACACCATCATCACTAATGTTTTCTCCAACCCCGAGCAAGTAATGAGCAAGTTTGTGCTGAATATATTCCACTTGAAACTGCAAAAGTATATTCAGACGAAACTGGCTGATAAGACTGACATTGAAAAGTACTTGCGCAATTTATATGAAGTTTATACAAGGTAGTTTGAATTTTATTTCTGAAGTAATAAGGTTGTATTTGTATTGTATAAATTTAGAAAGAGTTTTGTTCCTGTTATTTTTGTATAATTGTTATTATAAACGAATAATCAAAGAACATTTTCTTGAAAATATACAAATTCTAGTTGAACTTGCAACCGAGGTATACGTCATCTTCTCTGTCAATGTCAACAAGGCATAAATTACATTATAGACTATATTTTTTTTATTATTAACAGAATATTATCAAGTTTTGAAATAAGTAATTATGTATAGAATTAGTTCTGATCGCGAAAGCCCTAAACAATTCATACATCTCATATGTTATAATAATTTATCTAATATTAAAATAGCTAATGTTTATTTTTTAGTACCCAACGCGTTTGCGACGACTTGATAGCTGCTAACCTCGTGTCCGCTGATGGCAACAGTGCGACGGGAGAACTTCGTAAAGAAGCATTAATTAATGGTGCAATGGCCGGTGCTACAGATGGCTATGCTGCCCTGGAGATCAGACGACTGAAGGCGGTGCTTAGCAATACATTAAATGGTTATTATGTGGAAAAACAACATGTGAAGAAACAAATTCAAGGAGGAGGGTACGTTGTCATTTAAACTGGTAACATTTTTTGTTTAGTTAAGACCGTTTTTATGAATGATTATTGCTATATTAAAAAGTACAGTTTCTCTAAAAAAATACTGTGTAGTCTACGCGAGTAGTACATATGTAAATAAATACATAACAACGGTTTAAAATGCGATATATATTAGTTCAACTTATTTGAAAATTATTTTTAACTACGGGCCGACGTTTCGGATGCTTCGCAGCAGTCGAGTTCACGGTGCGACTAAAGAGGGGGTGTCGGACGTTAAAGTAAAAAAACTGCTACGCTAGCGCCATCTGTTCTGTCGAAAAAATAAATGTATAAAGTTTTTTATACTGTTTTCAAACTTTTAAAATTAATAAGGTTATTTCTATTTTTTTAGGTTATTTGACAAACACTTTTTTATGAGTTGTTTTACTTAATAAAATTAATCACTGCTGGTTATATCTATCAGCGTCCCTATTTTAACAATTTTAATATATGTTTCTAGGTTCCAAGAGCTGCGTCGCGATCTACAAGCAGTGATAGGCACGCGTGCTAATATCAACATCGCACAGATTGAAAACTACGGCGGCGAAACTTTCCTCAGCCAACAACTCGTTCAAAGGATGTTAAACGACACTAAAACTTCATTTTTGAGGTGTAAAACTGTAGGTTATGCTGTATACTAAATACTGTCTATAGTTTACGCGAGTAGTACACATTTAAATGGAACACTTTAACGGTTTAAAACGCGATATATTAGTTAAATTTATTTGAAAAATGATTTTAAAATTATATAGTGCCTTCATGAAATATACCGTTATATTTTTTATGTCTGTACCTTAAACGAGATTTACTGAACAGATGAACTGTTCTTCCAGTAGATACAACTAAAGGCAAAGAACCGATGCGTAGCGGCTTCGATACAGCATTTGTAAATTAATTTCTAATTTAACATCTAAAAGAAAAGTGATAAACTAACATTCTATATTTTTAAGTTGATTTATTAATAGACTTGAACATAAAACATACATCTTATAAGTATGTACGTGTTATCTTATGTCAGATCCAATGATGTAGATTAGTGTCGTCACTCAGTATTGTAAATGTATACAATAAATAAGCTTTGACGTACAATCATCATAATGGTAAGAATATAAAAATTCAGTCCATATCTCGAACCAGCAGCCATAAAACCTGAAGTGTTAAGTCACATTTCGGTTGTAATTTTATTTCCCAATTTTCTATGTAAGACTGAGGTGTCAGCTCACCACCTCGACATTTTACCCGGTATTCAATAAACCCTATGCTTTGAAAACTCAAGTAAATTTTCAAAATGGCCGCCAAAGCCTGTTACAATTTATAACGGAAGTTTGAGTCTCTTTAATTAAATACTGTCTATAGTTTACGCGAGTAGTACACATTTAAATAAAACACTTTAACGGTTTAAAACGCGATATATTAGTTAAAAATCATTTTCAAATAAGTTTAACTAATATATCGCGTTTTAAACCGTTAAAGTGTTTTATTTAAATCTCTTTAATTAATCAAAGTTATGCTTCTTTATAGTTATGTACGTCAAACGAGCTATCTGGGACGACAATAGCCTTACTAGAAGCGGTGATACAACATCTGCTAATAGAACATGTCGACTATGCTTTGGATTTAGGATTGCAGTCCATTCCGATTGCCGAAGGAAAGGCACCACCACAGGTTTAAAGATAAAATATTACCATTTTTAATATCTTTCTTCATACACAAATCTGTGGCTCGTTTTCCTAGAATAACATTTTTCGTTGATATTACGTATTATCTTAGATTTTTTTTTATTTGAAGTACTACATATCCTATTTTTAATACTTTGAAGCTACTATATGCTAAAACTGGAATGTGTTAATCGTTTAGTAAGTCCGCGATTGAAAGACAAACAAATATAATGTTTTTGACTTCATAATGAGATGAATGTCGCCGTTTGTTACAGATTCACTTCTTTGACATTGTAAACCAGACTAACCAAATCGTGAGGATGTTCGGAGAATGCTTACAAGAGTCTGTACTTCCGTGTATGAGGTATTTTTCCTAGTTTGAAAAGCCTATATCTTAGACTAGGTCGTGATTCGATTCTCATTGCGACCAACATGTTTCTAATATTTTTTTTATTCTGAAACATGTTGAACTAGAAACTTTTTGATTTATGTACGGTCCTTCCAGACGAAATCCAATATTTTCCGGAAAAATTATAAATTTTGAAAAATTTTGGACCCGGTGGGGATCCACCCCACGACCCGTTGATAATTGCCATGCATTACTACCATTCCACCAACGAGTCCATCTATTTTTAACGGCTTTTTGTTTACATTGTTATATTCACTTTTAACAGTTTATTTCTCGTTACAGCTCAGCGAGTAAGCAAAGTGAATGTATGCAGCGAAAAAATGCAATAATCGAAACACTGGAAAATAAATTAGACGCGGGGTTAGAGAGGTCTATAGCAGCTATCGTTGGATGGGTCAAGCTTCATCTCCAGACGGAACAAAAGAAGACCGACTTCAAACCCGAGGGAGATATTGACACATTGGCTTCTCCTGTATGTTTTTTTGTTTCCGTAGATCGCGGAAACTACAAACATCGCCTACAGACTACTAAATTGAATTCGATCAATACAACCTTTTACAAAACTTTTTACTGTGCAAATTATAGCCACTTTGTTCGACAGTTACATACACTGTTTTACTTGTATTGTTTTGCTATGGTGCTGATCGTTTTCCATACTTATATTTTAATTAACTGTAAAGAAAGCTAATTAATAGGCTTTTGCCCGGCGCATATAAAATTATAGTAGAACCATCTAATAGTAACGTTTTTTACCAGGCTTGTGCTGCAGTTGTGTCCTACTTGAACTCAGTAATGGATAAGATTCATTCGAACTTAGAAGGCGACAACTTGTGTGCTGTCACTTTGGAATTATCAGTCCGTTTGCATCGTGTCATATACGAGCACTTACAGAACTTCCAGTTCAATTCTGCTGGTAAGCGTTCTTTTCTAAATATCAAAATCAAAATAGGGAACCCATCTTGTTTGTTATATGGCTGGGTTATTTCATCAAGTGAAGTGCTGGTGTGTCTTGCTCTATCATAAAAAAAAGTTATTAGTTTAGACACAATTTTATTAAATGTCACCGGCTGCTAAACTAATAAAGACTAGTAAATATCACATTAATATTGGATGAGGCATTGACTTATTTCTTAACCAAAATTAAAAACTTCTCATGTCATTGCACACGATGGACTATATAAGTTAAAAAGCGATTTTAGATTGATTTTTTTTCCACAATAACTCTATTGGTTAGTGCAACAGTACGGAACTCTTTCGAAACCGGTTCTAACTCATTTTTTTTTTTTAATCAAAAGTCGATTTTAAATGAATACCTTTATTTCTCAGTCACATTGGGTCATCAAATGTACAATATTAATAGCAAATTTATAATTATCTATGTGTTTAATTTATAATTTGAATTTGTTAATTGAAATTTTATTAACTACCAGGTGCTATGATCGCAATTTGTGATGTCAAAGAGTATCGCTCCGCCGTGTGCGGGCGTGGCAGCCGCGCCGCCCCTGCGCCGGCGCATGCGTTATTTGACGCGCTACACGCACTGTGCAACCTGTTGCTTGTTAAACCTGAAAATTTACACCAGGTCTGCGAGGGGGAAACTTTGGTGAGTACATGCTGGCACAAAAGATTATATAGACGTGAAAAAAAAAAACATATTTATTTGAGTTCTATTACAACAATCAAATACATATAATAATATTGGTATTTGTGACATTTTTATTACGAAAGCTTACAAATCCTTATTTCACCTTGCGGTAGTGGAATGCATAGGACTTATAATCTACTAGCTGGGGCAGCGACTTCGTCTGCAAACCTCCTCATCTTTATATTTTATAGCTATTACCCACGATGTCTCCCGCATCATTTATAGAAATTTATCTCATTTAAAGAGGAATCATTTTTTCTTACATATGTTTTGGGTATATTCGCAGAGCACGTAACGGAAAATTACAACGAAAATAAGTTTACCAGTTTTTTGCACATTTCTTTAAAGTTTCTTCGCTGTAATGTTATATAGATAAATTATCTATTCAACACGAAATAATTGTGAACTCTAGTAGTTACTTCTTTCTTAGATTCAGCTTTATAATATTAGTAGAGATAAAATACATTTAAAATATTTGTTAATTTTGTTTCTATCAACACTTAATCCTAAATCGTGACCAGTGCTACGTTTTTGATAAAGATAATAATATTTATATTTAATAAGTAATTATCCGTTAAACAAAGTAAACATTATATTCTTCATGTCACGTCGATTTCGTTAATAACATAGCTTAGATTATTCAACAATTATATCAATTTCGAAGAAAAAATTCTTCCTTGTTCGCTATCAGACTGATAGTTGATAACAATAGTTTTAGGCGATTTGTACATATTACAAGAGATAAAAACGTATATTGCATTGTCATGACTTTATTATACATCCAATCACCGTTATAAAGTTTTTTTTATAAAAAACATTTTGTCACAAGCTCACAATATGACTCGAAAGTTGGTCGTCCCGTTTTAAAACTAGGAAATAAACTAAATCAGGTTAAAAAATTAAAAATCGATACTTATAATAGATCAGTTATAGTATAAGTTTGTATCGTAAAATATCGTGTACGCGAGTAGTACAAATTTAAATAAAACGCATTTTAAACAGTTAAAATTAACGGTTTAAAAAGCGAAACGTATCAAAGCAAAGCATCCAAAACGTAGGGGTAGTTAAAATATTTTAAAAATAAGTTTGACTGTGTTTTGTATTAAAAATGTTTTATTTAAACGAATGTGACTGGTTCGATTACGAAATCTATGTTAAAATTTTCTTGTCCATTCATCTAGGTAGGCCATGTATTATGAGGACATAAATCTTAACCTTTGTTTGCGTGATAATCATACCACTTTTTCAATTAACTAAATATTACAATTTAGGAATCACTGGGTACATAGGAGATAACTGTTAATGGATTAATAAATTATAATTTGAATGAAAGAATTGGGAACAGTTCTTTTAATTGTCTTTACAGAAAGGTCCCAGACCACGGTAATCAGCAACAATATTCTACTTTCTATAAATAGGAAAAAATATATATACATCAATTTAACCTCACTGGATTACTTAGAAACTAAACTCCGACGGCGACGCTTTGCATAAATATTAGTTTCTACTCGATGCAATCGATGTAGCATGCAAACGATCTCATAATGCGCACTCGTGCGCAGTACAAATAAACAAAACAATATTGTACTAATAAATGAAAATTCAATATCTTTTAAATCAACCAAGTACTTATATCAAAGTTATAACTTGTCCTAATGTTATTCCGTAGTATTCTTTTAGATTTATATATGTGTAATATATTTTATTTTTTTTTATAGTAGAGATATCTTGGTCTAGTGGTGTAAACACACTCGGCTTTACGTACAGGTTGCCAGTCGATTATATTTTAATAATGCGATACCGGCTTATAATCTACACTAATATTATAAAGCTGAAGAGTTTGTCTGTTTGAACCTGCTAATCTCCTAAACTATGGATCGAAATGAAAAATATTTTTTGTGTTAGTTGAACCATTTATCTCTAAAGGTTTTACAACTGCGAACTATAGGAATGAAGAAACAGTGCCAAATGTAGAAAAAACAGAAAATAATGTTCACCTTTGAGTTTCGGCTTTTCGTTGCGTACGCTATGAAAACGGTTTAAGATACCCAAAAAATATATATGAAAGAATGATTCCTCTTAAAATGTCCGCGACATTATATCTATTTATCTAGTAGTCTATCTTTTAAGATTAACTCGATAGAACGACGAGATGCGATCGGCGTTATGGGTAATAATACTTATAATTTATACAGCTAAGGAGGTTGTTCGCAAAAAAATGAAGCCCAAACGAAGTCGCGGGAAAAGCTAGTATGTAACTATGTTTTTGATTGCAGGCGGAGCTAGACCATTCGGTGCTTTTGAACTTCATTCAACTCCGCGCCGACTACAAAAGCCACAAGTTATCCAGTTTCCTGAAGGGACTCTATTAATGTCACCCTCCATTTAATATAACACCGTCATAATATATTGTTTCAATCAGTTATTAAACGTTATTTATTGAATAAACTTGCACATAAATCTGTCTTCTTATTGTCAACCCAACTCATTACTATAATAAAATTATTGACTGTAATTTTTATGTTATTAGTTTGAATATAATGCAAAATTGTCACACATCATAGACGATAAAAATGTTAAAAGTGTTTCTTTACAAGTACAAATTTATAATTATAAAAATATTGCTTATATTTTGTCTTAGGGTGTACTAGCCTCCACACTAGGAATTCATAGCTAATAAGTGTTTTTAGTTCAAAAGCAACTTATTGTTAATAAATTTATTTAAATATGTTGTGATTTAACCGAACAGTCCCATATCAAACCGGGACGGACATGGATCAGATACATATCTGTGTTTGTTTAATTAATCCATTTTTACGGACGAACAAGGCTCCGAATTCTGACCAACTAGGTCAGACTTCGGAGCCTTGTTCACTGAATGTCTTCTTTCAAGTGAAACTAGGTAATCATACATGGAGGCGATCTTACGATTGATGAAACAAGGAAATCAAACTTTTAACATTTATTATGATTAACTGTGTGTGATTTCAAAATTAATTACGTGATCATATTTCGCTACGGCGAGTTAGTTCGGCGTTTCTCGGGATCGCACACTGTATCACATTATGGTTATAATGCGAAACCTTATCAGTGATATCTATACAGCATAGCTCCACTACGTCCATTCATAATTCCGCCCCACCACCGCGTTGAATGAACGCGCGTGTGTGCGTTCGTCGCCGGCGCATCTATACCTGTGTGGGCGCAGTACTGTTCGAGCCGGCTCGTTTATTACTTGTGCCCGCCGCGTCTAACGAACCGCGTAACTGTGATATGCTCGCAGGTTCGAAGCCTGCACTAAAAACTCTCAAATAGTGCTGTGGATATCGCTATACTGGATACTTTAATTAAAATCGAAAGGTATGTTAGAGGAGTGTTTATTTTCATTCAAACGCGACGCCTACGCGCGGGCCTGTTTCTATTTGAGCGACGAATTTACAAGCTGTATGTTCATTCATGGACGTTAGGGCCTATTTATATTATTATCGGAGTGCATGCGATATGAATGAATGATTAGGGTGTAATGAGAGAGAGTCCTTTTCACGTTGAGGCGTTCAAAACCGGGTTGGTAACCGGGGCTTTAGGTTGTGTAGACTGTAGTTTAATCGGTCGAGCGTTATCTAGGTGAGAACGGCTACGTCCGTTCCATTTCAACTGTTTTTATCCCGGGCTACCTGACGTTACTCGCCTCGTTTATAGCATAGTCAAGTTAACAATTACCAATCGATTACAAGACTACATGTATCGACGTTTCTTTTTAAAATTTTGTCCCTTCTTTAACGTTTAACTTGATTCTATATGTATACACACGTTCTGAATTATTCATCAATATCTATAATTTTATGGTTGACGATAAGAGACTGTAATATACATTTACTGTTATGTTTACAAAATCACAGCCAAACAAAGACTGCAGTTCCGAGCTTGCGACATTAAATTCGTAGGAGCTATGTTGCTTTTGGTTTCGGAGGCATAAAACTAAAATACACAATGACGTAAGTTAAAAATATCACAAAGATAAGCGGTTTCGCGATTATCACTCAAATTGTACCTCGGGTGTAACTCATAAATAATTTATTCGATGGCAAAATTATATAGAACCGGCTTTAACGGAGTCCGTGGTTTATAGCTATAAAGTTAAAAATCTATATAGATTGAAAAAAACGATAACACAGGCGGGACTTGAAACAGCATTCCCATGGTTCGTGCTGCTGCTCTAACCAATTGAGCCACCGTGTTTTTTTTTATCTAAATAGCTGTTAAATCCATATAACGATATCATGTACAATTTTACATATGTTTTGAACTGTAAACTTTACTAAACAAATCTTATAAAAAAGAAAACTAATATCAACCTAAAATGGCCAATTCAACGAAAAAGACTAAAAATATACTTACATAGAGAGATGTTTTAGTTATAATGAGTTATTCTTCACTTCTCATAAAAAAAATCAATACCTACTTTCTTGAATATTCTAAAATTCAGCCTTCAGTAATAATATTGTCGTTATTTAGATCATTTCGGACGTTATAAAGAAGAAACAATTATATTATTGCTGGTAGATAAATTACACGTCTCTGGTTTGTTCCATGACATTTTTTATGTGATATATTCCGTTTCTCCTATGTAGGACATCTCAGGAGACACATATCTGTGCCTGGTTTACTTGGCAGAATAATTTGACCATGTTTCTACACCCTGGCAACCGAAAATATTCAGTTCCTTCAGGATTCGAACCCAGAATCTCTTGCTCTTATCGCTTTGTTAGGCAATGCGTTTCTCTATTAAGCCACTTAGGCACTATTTTATAACTGCGTAGTACTTATATTGAAAATGCCTGTTTTACCAGCTGCACGTATAGATATGAGATTCCACGAACTTTACCGAAATTATCAAACATACCATATTGATAAGTTAAATTGTTTCATACGCCAGTGTTTTACCGCGTTTTCCTTACCTTATCAGTGATAAACAATTATCGTATTGGGTAGATTGGCCGAATTATACGAGCCTTCTGAAAGAATTTTGGAAAATTTTTCAAATCAGAGAAACTCAAATAGCGTCGTGTTCAGTTATTATAGACATATATTAGATAGCGTGTCTATCTTATCTGTCACTAAAAGACAAACTTTGATTTCGCTTTTTACTTAAGCATATCAGGGGAAAGAGGTATTTTTTTGTATCTTGGTATTTTGAAAAACAAAATATTGATACATGGACAAGTTTAGTGTTGTCACATTTTTACCAATTACCAAGTTACATCCAGAATTGTTGGAAAATCTTGATAAGTACAAGTTTACTTTATTGTCCTGTAAATATTTATTTATGGAGCAAAATATGTTGAAATGGTTTAGGAACATTTAATTACCAATACTTATGCAAGACGTTTTAGGTTTAGCTTTCATTAAATGTGAGAGAAAAATGCGAGATACCTACGATAATTTTTCAAGTTGTTCTTATTACATACAGCTAATAAACATTTGTATAAATAATGGTTGAACTACAAGCTCTAGAAAAGGTAAGCAGTAGTTTGCAACTATTTGTAGAACAAGTATCGATAACTTTAAACAATGTTAGCTTGTTCGAGTAATGGCGGTTGCTGATTCTCAGTATTGCTGTTGCTACTCTCGTTCACGTCTCGTGCTTGTGCTCGTGGTTTGTATGTGTAATGAATCTGGGAGAAAATTTTTAGAAGTGGGTTTTCTTAGATTTAACTTGAATATACATAATTCATAGTATATATAATTACAAATCTGTATCAAACATTACTTGACAGAACAACGGTATGCTGTTGGACACGGGTCAAATCTTGCCTATATCTACGGTTTGAAAAATGTAAAAATCGAAAATAAATTGAAAAATTTTTCGACTCCGGCAGGACTTGAACCGGCATCGTCAGCTTTCCGTGCTGTTGCTCTACCAATTGAGCTACCGAGTCCTACACCTCATCGTCGAATTTTTTCAACTTATTGATGCAGCACCTCTCGCGCCATGTAATTTCAACCTTAACACTTGCGTATTAAGGTTCTTCATGTGCAATAACATGTAAAAAATAATAAAGTTTTCAAATATATCTACGGTATTACGGTATTCGATCAGTAACGGTCACAAAAATGTGTTCTCTATATGCGGGACGAAGATTCCGCTTAAATACTGTCTATAGTTTACGCGAGTAGTACACATTCAAATAAAACACTTTAACGGTTTACCGCGATGTACTAGAACTAATATATCGCGTCTTAAACCGTTAAAGTTTTATTTGAAGAGTCCACTTTTTCCTCTACACAAAGCTTTTATCTCCCATGTTATATCGTCTGACATATTCAGTATCGAAGAAGTCACAAAACATTACGCAGTAACATTATCATTTTTATCACAAATCCACACTGTTATCTGTAGATCTGAAGGCTACAGCATATGTAAATTGTGTATTCAAATTCAATTTACTATACTTAGCATAAATATGAGACGTGAAATAAACTCACTGATTATGCGTTCTAGGAAAATCGTTCGCATTAAGTAGTTTGCTGCACTTATTTCGTTCTGAATATCTATATTTTTCTAATCTATATTTTTATTATACATTTCCAAAAGAGGCATTCAGCATCACAAGCTGTACAGCCCCATAAGCCCCATAACTTTATTGTATTCATAACGATTTTAATAACATTTAACAATTCATAATTAGATAATGAACTACCGCCACATCATCGTCAGCTGTAGGTACATCCCTTTATTTGCATTAGATTCTTAAGCAAAATAAAGTTCATATTATACATAATAATTTAAATATCATTTTTTAATTAATTATTTAGATTGTGAATAGTACTGCTACTTCAAAGATTTAATACTACAAAGTAATTCATACTTAAAGTACAAATTTGACATTGTCGATCTGTAAAATAAATTAAAAAACATATACCATTTTAAAAGAAATTACTATAATGCATAAGTGTGATTTAATATGGACTTAATGCATGCAAAACTGTATCAAAATTTAGGAACACGACGCCGTGAGCGATTTAACTTAAAATCCATCAACTTTAAACTGAGGTTGGTGCTCTATCGGTGCGGGGGCGACAGGGGGTTAGGGAACAGATGCGCACACGCAAGGTGCTTTCGTGTGAGTGAGATTTCATAGGACGTACGGTCGTTTGCGTGTAGGGCTACACCTTGCACGCAACGGGATCCGAGCAGGTAGAAACGTCGCCCGAGACGATTTCGGATCTCTGCGAATATGGATTTTTAAGAACAATGATGAGTTATTTCCAGGAAATAATAAGACGCTTCGTGAAATGTTGCGCGTGTGTCGCATTTTATCGAATAAATTAAATTCCAACCGAGTTTTGCGATATTGAGAATATTAAAATTGATAAAACTGTAGAATTATTTATACTACATAAAGTGGTAGACAAATCTCTACCTATTTTTACCTCAAAATAAATTCCCGTCTCCCTTGTGGGGCATGGGGCGAACACATTTCTATGTCCGTTTCACTTATAGATTTTATTTACGAGAAGATTGTCTAGACATCTGTACTTGAGCCGAATGAAATAATGTATTGTTTACCGGGGACTCAAAGTCAGAACCTCTCGTATATAACGTTGATTTAGGCTATAGTTTAATAAGTTACGGAGGCGGTTGATTTATTTCTACTTTTAATTTGACTGTAGAAGTGAGACATGGATCAAAACCAAGTTGATAATTAGTTAATTACACACGTGCTGTGAGGGTCTCCTTTTTTTAAAAATACGAACTATGAATGTTTTTAAAGAACAAGTACCAGTGTTAATGTTAAAGTTCTAATGAACTATTCGTGGTTCTGTTTACGAAAATATAATAGCTAGCATGAGATTATTTTTTGCGCTCAACGGTCGGTATAGATATCCACGAACAGATGTTCGTGAGATGAAATATTTATCTACGTGTAATCTATAGAGATTTTTGTTTATGAACACGTAGGTTTTTACACCCAAAAAATGCAAAAGCGTGGCAAAGTTAATTATTTTTAATTCTTTATACTTATATTTAGATTGTTATTCGTATTATATTTCGAATTTCAGTCCAACGAATAAGGTTTTGTTTAGTATATATATTGCTATTTCTCGAATATTTTTAGAAAAATGCACAGCAGGCTATAGTTTGTTTTACTACAATCCGATGCAACAAGAGCTTAATCTATCTTTAAAAACATTTTAACAGCACGAAGCATTCTAATACCTTTCCAGACGAAGTCCAACAGGTTTCAGAAAAATTATAAATTTGAACCCGTGGAGACCATACCAGACACCAATACAAGAGCACGTCTAATTTTCACATATAAAGCCAAAATAGGTCAACAACTGTTATCTGTCTACCTCTATCATATAAAATTAATTCTATTGCTTTATAGAAATTAATAAAGATTTAAAAGTTAGCATTATATTTCTTGGAAATAAGTAAAATATTCATATTTAATAGTAGTAAAAGCTTTCCCATTATCATTCATGCCTTGCCTTATATCACTACACTTCGTACAAAGCTGGCACAGTAACAATTCAGTCGGAGTACTAAATATAGTTCAAAATAAAACAACTGTCGTTTGCCCTTCATACAGAATTTATAACGTTATTATAAACTCAATGCCGTAAAAAATAGTGTTCATTTCGATTTGAATAACGCGACACTTATAGCTGGATACGCCGACGTCTGCGCGGGCGCACCAGAATTTTTAATTATGAATTAATTAGTTACGATCAACAGTTCTAAACTTGCTCAACTTTTGTCGTTTAATTTTTGTTGTAGGTATTTGAACGTGATTGGTACGTATGACTTTCTTTGCGTTTTAACTAAAAATGAGTCTGATGTATAATAAATATGAACCAAGATTGATCCTATTACGAATTAGAATCACGTTGTTCATTAAAAATTTTGTTCTCAATTTAACGTTTTAAAGGGTAGAGTTAAAAAATAACACAATATCATAATTTGACCTGATCAGTCAGGCAGTTGGCTACTGAGTCACTCACTGATGAATGAGGCTCGATGATTGGTATAACAACAGCACAGTTACAGGTTCGAATCACACTCGTGTAATAATTTTAGAATGTAAAATTAATTTTTAATAGTTTGGTTTCTCTACATCATGCAATTACACGTATTGCAAAGTACAAATATATACACACACATATATCTTTTATATTTAAGATCTTGAATTTCATAACGTAATTAAATTCGTTTGCTTATCGGAAGACCCACTTAGAAAAATTGTGTCACTTCAATTATAAACAATTTCAAAAAGTATTGCAACCATAAACAAAACGTGTTCCATATTTATGTTATAATGGAAAACTGTCACACGATATAATCTGAATGGAAAAATAATATATGTGCATTTTGCATATACGATATAAAGATCGACCCTGAGACGGGTTCGTCGACATTTTGATAATAGTGTTGCGAGTATCGACACTTTGATATCGGTGGCCGTTTCTATAGAGATGTTAACATAGGCCAAGGTATTGTACAAATTTAGAATTTGTATACATTTTAGGGCTCCGTAACCAATAAAAAATTGGAACAAGAATTTAAATAAAACACTTTAGCGGTTTAAAACGCGATATATTAGTTAAACTTATTTGAAAATGATTTTTAACTTCGGCCCGACGTTTCGTGGTCGGGGATTTCGTGGTTGTGTGTACTACTCGCGGAAACTATAGACAAGAATTTGTTTATTTATTTCATCCGTTACTGGAAATCTGGATATTAAATTGGTGGTGGCAATATCGAAACTCCGGGTGACAAATCACCGTCCACAGATGAAAAAGCCGTGACGTTTAATGGCGTTTTAGTCTGTGTATTTCACCTACCTCCAAGTGAACGTCGTGCTTATCCGTCTAAGCCAAGAAGCAGTAGCTATTAATTAAATATGTTTGGATTACCTTAGTCATACATACACATTGAAGTAAGAGACTAAGATATAATATAAAATGTTGTCTAGAACACAGCAAACGCAAGAAGGAAGGATTGTAATATGAGACCTTATCGCCATAAATGATTTTTTTCCAGACTAGCTAATAAGTCGTTAGAACTTGCTATCAAGAGCAATTAAAGGAACAAAAATGTTTTTTTAACAAACACTATACCTTTATAATTTTATTAATCGAATATAAATTGAAAAACGACACGGGCAGGACTTGAACTGGCATCACGTGTTCTGTGATGTTTCTCTTAACAATTGAGCTATCGTGTCACACACGTCATCGTCGATATTTTTTCAATACATGAACCTCTCTTACAATACGTTTAAAATACGTTATATTCGAAATTCGTTATCGTCGTGTTAAGTTGGCTACAGCCTTAAATAGCTATGCAGATGGTTCTCCTTAGCGAAGGTCAAAGTTTTTTAATCTCTATCGATTAACACCAGGAATACTGAGCAGGCACGGAGAGCTTCAAAAGATAACGAGCACACGTAAATTCAAGCATTATCTCTCGTCAACATTCACTTCACGGGTTTATTATGCGTGAATGACTGCGTAAACAGCCAAGTAAGCGATTGTATCGCGATATTAGATTCTCCTGTATTATCTGTGTATTGATATTCAGCATTCTATTCAAACGAAATAGGCCGACAGCGCATCTTGTTTAGATGAAGATGGCTAGAGTATTGCATATCATTGTCTTTCGGGCTGTTCGGCCGATGTGAGCGAGAAGAGGTTCTCGACGTTTCGCCATCACGTGTGGACGGCATCATCAGGAGATGTTGACTCCTCGATTGCTCGAAGAATTATAATATGTATATTTATTGGCTCACGTTAGCCGAACAGTCCGAAAAACAATGATATGTCAATAGTTTTTTAATTGTTTTAAATAAATCCTTAATCACTGCAATGCTCCACAACAAAAGGAACTAACATAAATGACGGCTATTCCGCAAATTTTTCAGCTTACACATTACTCATAAGCAGTAATGAATGGGACGCTGGCGCGGGGCGTACAGAGTTAAATATAGATCTCGACAACAGGTGGTGTTCACCCTTTCACCCACGCAGACCTAAGTCTTCGTTACTATGTGTACATTGATATATTCAAACTTATGTATAACTATGACATAAAACATTATAAACATTAGGTTTAACGAGAAATAATCATAACGAAATTAATCTCGGCCATTTCTATTACTAATCAATTATGTAAAAATAACCCACATTTAACGGTTTAAAACCGTGAAAGATATTAGTTAAATTAACTTATCTTTAAACCGTCAAAAGTGTTGTATTTAAATGTTTACGAGTCTCCTATTATATTTAAACTATGTATTTTAAAACTTATTATTATATTTAAACTATGTTAAAACTTGTTAAAACGACGATTGCATGACCGAGAATCGAACTCCCGATCTCAAATGTCAGTTGAGTAGTTATTAATTTTTTAAGATAGAGGATGACAGACAAGCATGAGGGTCACTCGATGGTAGGTATGCGAAATAACCCTGCCGACTGCCATACAACATCTAAACAAGATGGGCTGTTGACTTATTTCGTTTTGGATATTCGTAATTTAGTTAGTTTTTCAGATTAAATCAAAGTTAATCTTAAACGTTGCTTTACGCATTTTTATAAGAGAGATGCTTTAACGTAAATATTAAAACGCTTTTAAAGAGAGAAAGAAGCTTTCATATAAATTATGATAAAAGTTACATCTTCTCCTATGTCGAAAATAGTAACGGGAAACTAGCAAAGCTAATTTTGCAAACATCGAACATTTGACGCTACTAGAATGCGCACGAGTTGAACTTTATGTTTGTTCCATTTTACTTCCTATGTGCCCAGATGCAAGTGATAGAATTAGCTTAATCGCAATATCTTCGAATCAAAGCTTGTTGCTGACGATGTAGTCTGAATTTAATAATCAATCTTTATTCTGGTATCATTGCGAATTTATTTTTCAAAATATGTCGGACAAGACACGTCTGTTGAGAATCAAACCAACGACATGTAGATTAATAGCTATATATTTTTAACAACTTTATTAAAGTAGTATTGTTTTTTTCGTGTCGAATTTTTTCCTTGTTATAACCGATTATATATCAGATATTATTAAACATAAAATGAGGCTGCTAGGGGCAGAGTGGCCGAATAACAAAAAAATAAGATTTTCAATAAGGAGGAAAATAAAAATTCGCAACTAACTGTTAACAATTTTTGGTCACTGTGCTTTTGTAAGTAACATTTTTAGACTATGAAAATATAAATGTGTAACTCAAGTCATAAAAAATGCATTTAGGCTACTCTGCCTCTAGCGGCTGCATATTACATCTGTTCTTTTTCTTGGAATCTCGTAATGTTTCTGCTTGTTTACTGTATTATCTGAGCGGTTAACTGAACCAGAGATTGTTATCTGTATATTTGAAAATAAATCCAGTAATCCAATCCGATCATCAGTCACAATTTGCCACGCGTGACTTCTTGGCTTCTGTCTCGACGTAACTGACCCTGAACACTAAATATAGACGGGTGCAGCCCTTTTATGCGTCCATAGACGATAATTCACTCGTTTGGACTGGATCTGCTTCGCTTTCTAGTAGCGGCGCTAATACTGTTATTCCGAGAATTGAAAGTTCCATTTTTAAATCCTTATATTAAGTAGAACTTATAAATGGTTTAACTTGATGGGTTTGATAAAACTACTCGTTTTATACGAGAGCTTATTCAAAGTATCATCTGTAGCTAACGCGCGTGTTACGAGAAGTTAATCGCTTTTAACCGTTAAAAACGCGATTTTTTTTATTTATTAAGATTCAAAACACCTATCTATCTTAAGTCCATGACTGCGCCTACTGTAAAACATTTGAAACCATATTTGAAAAGAAATTACTAAACATATCGTTAAACAGTGTTGTTTATTTAAATCAAGATCAAATACGTAAATGAATAAAAACATTTCAGGAGTTAAGTTATATTCTATCATGTCACTTCTTCATTGGCTTCTTTTCTGGTACATAATCAAGTTGGCTCTCTGCGTCGTGTGGCCAGAATGTTGGTTTTCCTACTGGATCTAGGGCTTGATCCGGATACATGTCACGGTATATCTCCATCGTCATATCCTCGAATTTGGGCAACTTTTTGATTCTTTCCAACTCCTTGGTGGCTCTATTAACGTAATTTAACGTAATATATGTATTTATAATTGTCTTACCCGAAATACTGGCATTTTTACTGATCGAACCAACATAAAGACTGAACAAAGAATGTAATTAAAATTAAAGTAGTATATACTTTTGAGGGGCATAAAATATCTGAGACATACGAAGCTTGTAAGAAGCCAAAGATAGAAGAAAGACTGATAGAAAGCAAAAGAAGATTGTATTCTATGTCAAATAGCAAGAGAATACATAAGGGAGCATAAAGAACTATCAACTTATCAAAGCATTAAATTTATAGTTCTAATACAAAGTAGAGATGTGTTTATTTGGCCCTTTTGTAAGTTTAAAGCAGCCGATTCGTTTGTTTTGGCTTAGATCTAGTATTTCCAATTTGGGCTTATAAAAATCAGTATGATCTACTTCTTCTTTTTAGCTTTTATTAGGGTATAAACTTGAAAATTTAATTAATTTGCTACTCACGCCTCAATTTCTTTTTGTCTCTCATCGCAGTACGCCTTGATTTCTGGCTGAAGCGCTTTCCACTGTTCATCAATTGACGCCGACAACGTATCCTCAGGGTAGGGTATTTTGAGGGCTTCGTACTCTTTCTGGAATTTTTCAACCATGCCAGCGACCGGTACTAGACTTTGGTACTTCTTCCAGTCAATTGGCGGAAGCTCGGGTGGACTTGCATTTACTCTGCATGGATAGTGTTCATTTTAGACATATGAATATGTTTTTATTTCATTTACAAACCGCGATGTAACAACCTTTAATTATTTTAGTAGTTTATTACTCTACCTTCTCAAATAAGCATCAGCCTTAGTTTTGAACGCTAGAAATTTCCCCTTTTGATCAGCAGGCACTAATTTCTGCAGTTCGGCCCAGTTTATAGTAGTTTTAGTAAATCTCTTAGCCATATTTATTTAAAACTAAACTATTATCAGAGTAAAAACATCAATATTTTTATTACTGACATTTTTCAAAAAGTTTTTCACTAAATAGGCTTTTATGTCTCAACTAAAAAATTGTTTACTTTCATATTATACTTAATATAAAAAATATCTTTTAACTACGGCCCGACGTTTCGGATGCATCTGTATTAATGGGGAGAAACTGCTAAAAGTTAGCAAGTAAAGCTAACATTTTAAGTAGTTAAAAAGTGTTTTATAGAGAGAGTGTTGTTATAACATTCTATATATCTTACGATATTTGAAAGTAATAATAACCGTGATGTAAGTAATCTTATCGTTTTTATATCAGTTCATGATGAACGTGCAGAACTGAAAAATTATCTCCACCTTGCCATATTGTCCGAAACGTACGTATTCAGATATAAGGGAATCGATTAGCCGCCACGCGATGCAGAAGGGTCAATCAGGACGCAAAATTGCGTGTACGCAGATTCTGCATCCTGGCCTAATCTTTGGGTCGGAGACCGTATGTCAACGACTTGGCATCTGTGTGCTAATGCCCTTAGTCGTTGCTTCTATGCCTCTGGGCAGTGGATTAAGCCTTCTCTAGACTACCATGCTATAATAAATATTTTAGATATGTTAAACCTCACTTAATAAAATTGTTTTGGGCAAATACATTCGTATAGCATTATATAGTATAATGTAACAAGGTTCATTGTTAAATAAATGAAATCAATTTTCTTGCATGTAAGGATTGGAATTGAAGCCATCCCCTGTTCAAAAGACGTCTATAGTGATGGACTAGTCATTCAGTGTAGAAGGATATCATTATTTTGTTTCCATGAGACTCGAATACAGGACCTCTCTCGTTTGACGAACTAAGCAAGTTGATAGTCAATAATGTATATAGTACATTGAAGTATACGCATGCCTATAATTAGATAGCTTTGAGTCATATGCGGTTTATATTATAGTAGTCTGACAGAAGCATTAGACGTTCCGAAAATTGTTTACCGTTGAAACGTTTATTATAATTTCGATAGAATTCTGAGCAATCTTGATTTTATTTAAAGCATTCTTGTCCGTCTTCGTTCTTTATTTCGTTATAAGATTTGTTGCGTTTTAATCTATCGGGGAACACAGGTGCGTTAACCATGACAAAATATTTTTATTAGATATCTATACTTTTCTATACTTAATATATAAAGCTGAAGAGTTTGTTAGTTTGAACGTACTGATCTGAGGAACTACGAGTTCGAATTAAATAATTATTTTTGTGTTGACTAAAGCATTTATTGAGGAAGGCTATAGGCTATAAAACATCGCTTTGTGGCTAATAGGGTCGAAGATGCAGTGGGAAATGTAAACAAAACGGGGGAAATTTTTCATCTCTATGTAAATCCCTAAAAAATGTGTATAAAAGAATAATTCCTCTTTAAATGTTCCTGCACAGTCCTAAAGTGACTTTTATAATACCAAAAATGTTTTTATTGTTTTCGTGGTTCAAGATAAAAGAAAATGTGTTGTGCCGCAAGCATTGGTAAAGTTAGCATAACACCGCGAATATTTGATAAGATAATGCCCAATCATATCTGAGAAGACGATAAGAATATTTTTATTTTGAGATAACTTTTACATAATTCGTAATACAGTTGGCGTTAATATCGACACTGGTAAATTGTGAATGCGATTATTGAAATAATAACGCTTTATGGGCGTCGTTACGTAACGCATAACATAACAGTCTGACACCTTTCCTTTCTCTGTAGAAAAAGGCTTATCAAATTAATTAAGAAGACAACCTGGAAACAGAGGGACAGACAAGATGCTAGGCTTATGCTAGGTATAGAACACAGAAGTCTGATCAACTACTTGCCCGTTAAAGGAACGGATCAGTGAAACGGACACAGCAATGTGTTCGCCCCATGTCACGCGAGGGGGAAACGGGCTTTCACTATTCACTTATGCTAGGTATAGATTATATTATACACATAGGTTAATTATTTTAGATTGTTTCCTTTTTTATTAACTGTTAAGGTTTAAGTTACCTTTAGTTAATATTGGTGTCTTTGCGTTTGGAGTAACTTTTAAAATTGTTTATTGGTCTTTATGTACAATACATTTAAGCATACAAAGCTATCCTATTTGCAGTTCCACATCTTACAGGGATCACAGCAATTCTCGTCTCGTCCGTTTCCTCTTCCCCAATCGTCACCAAAGCAGTGATTTTAATGAATAGCTTACGCCCAATTATTACCCCTAATTTCACCCTTACAAACGGGCGAACAAACACGCCGCTTCAATTACAAGACATTATTACAGGCATCGTTTCCGCCGGATATCGTGCGCAGCGACACTTCGAATCGTCGACACATTTACCATATCACTCAGTTATTTCCGAGGACGACCACTCGAATTTTCAAAGGATTGTTCTATTTCTTACGTTGGAATACACGTGCTTTCTTGGACCGTTTCCGCCGGATCAACCCGTTACTGTTAACAAATTTGAATCACTTTGATGGGTTATTAATGGACACGATGAGTGACGTTATGAGGTTTGCGGTGTAAACGTGAAGAAATAGCCGAAAAACGTGCATTCATTTACGAAATAGTATAGAAAGATGAATTTACTACCACAATTAGACACAAAGACACACTTCATAAAACTTTATAAATACAGAATTTGACATCTGTAGCTAAATGGTTAAACATGTTGCCTAACATTGCGTTAGGGAGGTCCTGGGTCCGAATGGTGCGGAAACAATAGATTGTTTCACACAGGATTTAGAAGTCTGCACAACTCCCTGCTTCTAAAAGAACCGATTAGTGAAACGAACAAGAGATGTGTTTGCCCCGGGGGAATCAAATTTCATTTATATATCATATATTTCCAGTTATCCTGAATTCTTAAATAGATATTCCTAACAATTTAATTTATTAAACCCTATATTTTTACAAAAATAATTTACTTTGTGTAGTAGTTAGAGTAGAACATTACACAGCAATCTTGTATTTCGATTTAATAATTTTAAAAAATATAACACGTGTTAATTTATTATATCTTGATATACGCTTTCCTGTAGCATATATTATATTCTTAATATTAAGCTTCTAGCATTGATGTACAGTGACCACAGAACACTATCACAAGAAGTTCGTGATCACTCTTGTGGTCAACGAAGCCCTACTATTGCCTTGATCGCTGACCATAAAATTAACTTGACGTTCTGTTGGAACTGGTTATACAAGAAAATAACGCGCACTTTTTTAAATGAATACGGGAATGGGTGCAAAACAACTGTACGTTTATTGAATAAAAATGACAAATGAGATCTGTAAATAAAGTTTGTACGTGAGCGAGAGAGAGACTGGGGCTTAAAGAAAGAAAGAAACAAACATTACCATTTCCTTTTATTTGAATCTCTGGATACTACAAATATTATGTTAAAATTAAAAATTTTGAACGGTTTAAATCAAGTCATATTTTTTATTTTATTGATTTAACGTTTCGAAGTCATCTTTTTAGTATAACGTGGCGATTCGAATCTCGGAAAAACATATAAATCTTTACTTTTAATATTAGAATCATGACATGCAACGTCGCAATATAATCTCTATTTGTTGCAGTCCCAGCACAATGAAGCTGGAATGGACTGAGAGCGAGTCTGACTATGGTTTGGAAGAAGCCGCATTTTATGAAGCTCCCACCATGACAGCACCTCCACCACGCAAGCATGTCTCCTTCAGCTTGCGACTAGATCTGGTAAGTATAGTACAATTTTTATATATACATTCTTAGTTTTAAGTTTTAATAATGTTGCTAGTCTATTTATAATGCATTATGGGTCATTCAACGGCCTAGAGCAAACGTAAAAAGTAATTGTTTATAAATATTTTAACAATATCGTTCCACGTGGTGGAAGAATACAATGATATACGTAAGTTTAACACACACGAAGCTTACACACTAATTTTAATGGTAGTTTTTTAATATTCGTATTGATACTTCTTGTCTTTATAAGTAATTTTAAGTAAATAAACTTTAAATGGTAAACATTTTTTTTTATTATATACTAGCTGTGTCAGTGACTTCGTCCGCGAGAATGTCACGACGTCGGTTGCGTCCCTTCCTGTCATTCTTGCAAGTTTTTTTTATATCGTTCAAAAAGAAATCATTCTTTCATATATATTTTTTGCGTGTTAAACCGTTTTGGCAGCGTACGCATCTGAGACCCACAGAGATGAAAAATTTCCCCCGTTTTGTTCACATTTCCCGCTGTGTATTCGCTTCTATTAGTCACAGCGCAATGTTTATAGCCTAGTAGGCTAAAACAGGGACTATAGTACTAGTATAGCCTTCCTCGAATGCTCTTACCAACACAAAAATAATTTTTCAATTCAACCCGTAGTTTCTGATATTAGCGCGTTCAAACAAACAAACTCTTCAGCTTTATATATTAGTGTAGATTAAGAAACTACTATTAAAATTAGTGTGTGTAACTAAATAAGGCTTTCTTATTAATTAACTACATATAAAGTGTATCTATTGCTCAACCGGTCGAGATGGTTGAAAACCTTGATCTTGACTTTGTAACGAGAGGAAATCCGATTATAAGAGGAAAAGCTACATCCTCGCAGACCGTTGCTTAGGCCAGTTCAATTTGTGGAACACGTTTAGAAATTGCGTTGTTTATAGCGGATATTGAAACGTGCAATTACCATAATGAGGAATTTTATTAAGGAATATGTATAGAAAGAAAATAATGTATATTTTCATGTATCAAACAAATTATTTCCTTAAAGCTAAAAGCCGATGTAATTAGGCGCACAGCGGCCATAACATTTTCAAGACTCAGTTATAAAAAGGGTTAAAGGCGACCGAAAATTGTTGCTACCTGACAATCGATTCTCGGTCGCGAAGGGCACAGAAATCTGAATCATTTGCCAAGAAATAAACTAGATTAGCATTTGTAAGTGCGCGGGGGATGTGACATAAAACATGATTTACTATTTTCTATAACTGTTTTAGACATCCTAAACGTTTGTCTTTTTGTGAGCTAATAAAACAAAAAAACATCAAACCAATTGTTCTATTGAATTACCTAGTTTATAATATAAAAAAAACTCGTACTTTGTAAAATGTTCAACACAAATATGGCAACTCAAGAAAGCAAGAGAGAAGCTGACAAAAACTAGTCTAAATGAGACTGGTTTGCCGATAGCAGATAGAATAATTTCAAGACGTGTTCTGTAATTGCTTCAAGTCATTATACCACTTGTTAAGTACAGTATATTGTTGTAATTCACGTTTAGTACTATGGGACTACAGGTCGTATTATCATAAAATAAAATTCTTCTCAACAAGGGTAAATTATAGAATGGAAAACTGCTGTTATAACATACTGTCCGTAGTTTACATGAGAAGTAAACATTTAAATAAAACACTTTAACGGTTTAAAACACGATTTATATTAGTTGAACTTATTTGAAAACTTTTTTTAAGTACGGTGCGACGTTTCGGATGTTTTGCAGCAACCTTGGTCTCCTCGTGTTTTATTTAAATGCTGTTATGATTTTAAGATTAAGACATATAGTTAATAAGACAAAGTAACGAAATAATCTTATTAATAAACTTACGATCCTTTTTAACGGTGAACTGTTTCAAACTGTCTATTACCTTATGTTACGTAATTTTTCTGATAATAACTGATGAAAGTAGCTTAAGCTGACACCCGGAGCCATTTTTAACATGTTTTCGTTTAGTTGAAGCAAGTCACCATTTAAGCAAAACATTATTTACATATTATAAGCACCAAGCATTATGTGCATTTAATTAAACAAAATTATATTTAAATAAAATGTGTATTAGTTAAACTTTATCAATAATTTTAACTACGGCCCGACGTTTCCGTTGCTTTGCAGCAACCGTGGTCACGGGGAGACCTCCCCTTGACCAATGTTGACCAAGCCGTGAATGTCTGTACATGACATTTGGCGTTTTCAACGCTTAAAAGGATTTTATATATATGTGTACGACTCGCGTGAACTACAGACAGTATTTTACAGAATTTTAATTTAACAGCTAAGCAAATTCAATGTGTGTTATTACTTATATGTATTCTAGGCGACAAAAAACAACGCAAATCTATTTTTTTCCAAAAGGCCCTATCTAATTTATATTTAAGCGTTCATCGATGTATTCTAATCAGGAATCACAGTTGAATTTCGGTTAATTTAGTATTCATCGTCACGTAAGCACGTAAGGGCGGCTACCACCGGAAACTGTCAGGCGATGCGGCGCGGGCGCAAGCCAAGCGTGCTTAACTGTCGTTCTCGCCACGAAATCATTGTCTTCTATATACTAAAATTAGATATTTATATATCATGATGTATCGGTGTTGAAAAGGGTGTGTATATTAATGGGAAAGAGAGCTAGTACTTTATATTAATAAGACGTTACTACAGAGAATATATCATTTTGACAAATGAGGTATAAATAATCCGGCTCATTCTTTGAAATATATCATATTATGGGTTTAAGATAAATGCATCGAATAATTGTAGAATAATTTTGTAGAATGTACTAATAAGTATTTACGTTATGTGTATTTGTATTTGTAACATTATACCCCATATATTACTATATCCTATATTGATTATTGACCATCTCTATACCTAAACGGTAGCATGTATACACTACAGTAAGCGAGGGTCCCGGGTTCGAATCCCGGGGAAACAGTAGATTGTTTTGATGGAACAGCACTAAAAAAAAGGTCTGATCTGACTGTAAATGAAACCGATGTGTGAGTGAAACGGACACAGATATGTGTTCGCCACAAGCCCCACGGAAGGCAACGGGATTTGATTTATGCCCTATATTTGTCCAAATGACGTATTCTCATAATTAATCAATATTATTCCTTCCTCAAACGATCCATTTCGAACAATCAATCACCAAGAAGTATCGAAAAAAGGTGTCTCTATTTCAAAGAGTCCGCTTTTTATTTGTTTTGTTTTTATTTTTAAACTTGTCCGTGACACTGACGCTAAGCTGCACTAATGAGTTTCGACATTAGCTTACTGCGACGAAAAACTTTTTGGATCTTTTACGAATGAGTTACGAAGTGTGGTTATAATTATCGTAACAGATAATGTCAAGGAGAAGAAATGAATCGAGTCTAGTAGAATTGTCTGACATACGGACCATAACTTTTCCCGCCAAAAATACAAAATAGGTACCTAAAATAATTGTTATGTAGGTATTGTAGAGAAGTACTGTCTGTAGTTTTTTTAATAAAACACTAACGGTTTAGGGATACTTCCAGCAACCAAACGTTGGACCGTAGTTAAAATAATTTTCAAATAATCGCGTTTTAAACGATTAAAGTGTTTTTTTTTTTGTAAAGTAGTGTCTACGAAAACCATAGTGTTAGATGCGCTTTTGTTAGTTCAGAAGTAATACAACGTTTTAAAAGATTTAATAAACCGAATTTGCTTATTTATATGTTGAATTGCATGTTTTGTGTTGATTATTTTATAGATCTAAGTATAAAAATTAACAAGATTAATTTTGAAAAAAAAAAAAAAAAAAAAAAAAAAAAAAAAAAAAAAAAAAAAAAAAAAAAAAAAAAAAAAAAAAAAAATTTTTTTTTTTTTTTTTAATTTTATTATATTTTTTTTTCCCCCCCCAATTTTTTTTTTTTTTTGGGGGGTGCCGGCCCAAAGGTTTTTTAAAAAAAAAAAAAACCTATTATGGGAAAAAAAAACCCTTAAAGAGGTCAAATGGACTATTTGTATATTTCTCAAAGCTATTCATTAGTTTTCGAGATTTGTGCGTTCAACGAAACATATAGAAGAAATCAAAAGAAACTTGTAGAGATAAAATCATTTTTGTAGTCCGCTACCCTGAGCATATATACAAATATTCTTTATTGTCGCATAAACACGACTTAACACAAAAAATGAGAAGATTTAAGAACACTCTTCCACGCAACCGCACTGGAAAATACACAGTTATAAAATACCTAAGCGCATATTTCATATAATATGCCTGAACGATTGTTACTAGCTTATGTTCGATAGTAGGTGAAATAAAAATAATGCTCGTTCTAGCGTGTCTCATTAGGGGCCCGCCATGCAATATCCGGCGCCTAATTAAAGGGATTTTTCTAGTTATATATCCGCTTCGAGGATATGACAAATATGCCGTAATATTTCTTAGCTGTAATTAAAAATATTGCCTAATGATTAGCAATTATCACTAAAGGTGGGGCGAAGACGTACTCCTTGGTCAAAGTGAAATCCCGTGTGGGGCATGGGCCAAACACATTTCTGTGTCCATTTAATTACAGGCAAGTATTTTCTTTCTTGGGATTTGAACCCAATACCTCTCGCGATTAACGCAATGCTACGCAACACGTTTTAACCATTTAGCTACAGAGGCCTTGGTCAAGTGTGAACAATTTGTGCGTGGGTCTTAGGTTCGATTCAAGTAACTCAAGCTTGTCTATCCTACTGTATTATGAAAACCAGTACTAGGTCTTTAACATTTTTGTCGTAAAATGTTTGTAACACAAAATGAGTTGAATAATAGCTATGTTTTGTAAATAGGTCTATTGTTGTGAAAAATGTATAAGTCACATATTGGCGAATTGTTAGGGATTGGTCGAAATTAGGTTTCTTGAATTTAGGCAATGACTAAACTAATATTTTTAATCACACCACAACTAATCGAATTCGTAAGAACGTGCTTACACTGATTATAAGTGTATATAGATGCTTTACAAAGTAACTTATTTGAGTTTGAATGCTGGGAAAACACGATGACTACTGAATACATGGTACAGCCATGCCCCATGTAGAGAAAACAGGATTTTACGTTATGATAAAATGTGATCATGATTAATAAATATGAGAGTGCTATATATTAAACCTCGCCTTACGACCCACAATGCGATTTTAGTAATATTTTAATAGTTCCTATTTTAAACCGTCAAATGGGTGTGTGAAATCCCATTCCTCCTCGTGGGGCACAGGGCGAACACATTATTTGTGTCCGTTCTGATCGGCTTCATTTACAGGCAAGTAGGTGATCAGACTTCTGTGCCCTGTCCGACCGAAACAATTTACTGTTTCCCCGGGTTCGAACCCGGGCCCCTTCGCGCTTAACGCAATGTTAAGTAACACGTTTAACCAATTAGCTACAGAGGCGGTCAAACCGTCGATTACGTTCTGTTATATATATTATTAACACATTGACAGCTTTAGTAGAAGAATAGATCACACGAAAACAGCAAACGAGCTTAAAAACCGAAGTCATAAATAAAAGAGAAGTTTGAACGTGTCACTTCAAATCTTTCTACGATTTGGTTAAACGCTGAAGTAGATTTATTTTAATCGTGAGCTTAATTCTTAAAGTTTCAGCTGATTAATAGTGACAAGTTCGTCGTGTCTAACCGAATAATCTGAAACGTGACAAATTTTTAAAGGAAGTAGACGTTTTTTTTATTACCCGACCACAGCGAATATAAGAAGAAGGGATTTTTAATTTTAAAAACATACATTTATACAAACATACATACATACATGCATTTATAAACATTCATTTATTACTGTAGAGTGTAGAGCTTGGAGTTAATAGATTAGCAATGGGGATAATATATTATGTAGTCTGTAGTTTACGCGAGTAGTACACATTTAAACAAAACACTTTAACGGCTTTAAAACGCGTTTTATTTTTAACTACGGCCCGACGTTTTGGGAGCTTTGCAGCAGCCGTGGTCACGGGGAGACCACGGATGCTGTTTAATATATGGGAAGACAAACTTAGATTTTAATTACAGCTAAGTACAAACTAAGATGATTTTATCCTCTGCTTATACTAATATTGTTACCCTGGGATTCGACGTCAAGTTCGCGCTTAGCAATAAGAAACATATGCTATTATTATTTGTTTTCATAGTGTAGTACTGAATACTTTCATAGAAGTTTTTTTTTAATCATCTGAGAAAGAGGTTTTTTAATTTTTTTTGTAGATACGTAACAAAATTAAAGTTAAATAAAGCACCTTATACGCCTTAAAACCGAAATATATTAACCTTTGTAAATAAAAAAACAGCTTACATGGCGGGCTCGGTGTAATACTAACAATGTATGGTTAATAATCAACGGGTCGCGGTTTGGATTCCCACCGGGTCCAACATAATCTATTTATAATTTTTTTGCACCACGAACATCATCTGGAAATCATAATGTAAAAACAGTAAAGTTTAATCGCGTTCCGGTTTTCCGAGTACGCATATCCAAAATAGGCCGACAGCACATCTTGTTTACATGTCATATAGCTCGGATACCTACCATCGAGCAAACTCGAAATCTGAACAGTGTTTTTTCAGTGCCCAATAAACTGTATTTCTATCTATCGGAACAAATACTTCCCTTCCGCCCTCATCGATGAACGAATGACAATTAGTGAGAAATCCATCAATAAATCACATTCCTTAGAGAGTAAATTGTATATCCGTCATCAAGGTACGTAAAATCTGTATTGGGTTCGTGCCCCCCCATATCTGTAATCACGTGCTTTGAGGGGCGGGCGACCCCTCTTTCTGAACCGTAAATAACCTGGCGTTTATGGGTTAATCATTTGTACGCATCACCGCGCCGCACCTCATCATTGTATGTGGTCTTTCTTGAACGAAAAATCTATTTATTTATTAAGAAGCCGTGTTGCTTAACACCAATGAGCGTTTAAAAATGATTTAGAAATATGTTACAATCAGTGGGAGTCGAACCCACGAAAAATGATAGCTATCATCAGTGAAATATTTTATTAACGAGCTATCGCGTATTTTATGCACATGCTTACAAAAGACTGATAAAACGTCATCTTTACTCTTTATTCATTGGTGAAGATGATAGAAGTTCTATCGCTATACAACTTCAACAAAGTTTACAAATCAAACGGCAAAGTTGTAGCTTACTAAATACTAATTATAGATCATTTGAGCGGACTCTGTATAATTTAGATATTGGCTTAACAAATTAAATACTAAAAACTTTACACAAAGAACTTAAATACTGTCTGTAGTTTACACGAGTAGTACACATTTAAATACAATGTTACTATTTAAAACGCGAAGTAAAATTTATTTTAATTAATTAACTACGCTACTGCTACTGCTGCAAAATATCCGACGTTTCGGATATTTTGCAGCAGCCGTTAAAGTGTTTTATTTAATTCAAAACTTTCAACGTCATGAAACGACAATACAATTGAAGACTTTAAAAAATAACTCAAATATATCGCGTTTGAAATCGTTAAAAGTTTATCTCTTAGTACCTCTCACGTAAAATACAAATAACGCTAGGTACAATTTATGGCGATGGCATTTTAACTACTCTCCTAAAGTCATTGTCGTTTGTATTTCGCCAGAACCACACACAAATTATTTGCTTTCCTGTGATTTACACTAATACACACTAGAGCATACTAAACGTGTATTTACATACATTTTATTGACATCAAAGTCGATTCGAAGGACCAACGTTTCGCATTGTCTCGGTTTAAGCTCGCAATGATCGCCACCGGAAACGAAACTCCTGCGCAGAATATTGAAAAGTATTCCAGCTTAAATCACGTAGAGCTGAAAAAAAGTTCGTCTCGAGTTGGAACTTGTTCATTTGTTTTTTTAAACTTAAATTATTTATACATTTACTTTTTTAAGTATATTATTATTTCCACCATCTTGACTAAGTACTCAAACTTATTGCCTAGCATTGTACTAAGCCAGAGAAGTCTTTAGTTAGAATTTTGGGGAAACAAGCTTTGTTTTTAGCTTTGTAACTAGCTTTGTCAGAGATTTCATCCGCGTAGAATAGTTATTTTGGGTATATATATTGTTTTGCAAACCTCCTCTTTATATTTAGAAATTTTAGCTGTGCCACTACGTTGGTCTCTTCTTATAGGTTAAGCTTAAAAGATAGACATATAGTGTGGCGGACATTTTTTAGATCATTAATAGACAGATAATTGTTTTTTACATATTTTTGGTTATCTTGAACCATTTTGCAACACTCGCCATAGAAACAAAGATGAATATTTTCCCCGTCGCGCGATGTTTTAAGGCCTTCCACGATAAATGCTCTAACACAAAAAAATATTTCAATTCGAACCAATAGTTTCTGAGATTAGCGCGTTAGAACACACTCTTCAGCTTTATGTATTAGTATAGATTATAGGAACCGGTATTATATGTAGCATGTAATATTGTAATATAACGTTAATGAACCTAATTCTACAAATAAATAAAGAGACATATTTTTCTAGTGCGATGAAGGCGGCGGTGTTGGTGACAAAATCAAGACTGAGCCGCTTGAGGCAGAGGAACCACGCGCCATGCAGAAGGTTCCGTCTCTATCTGATCTCACGGATCCCGAAGCATCTTTGGGTAAGTCACAGATGGTCATTCTCTTATCTAAATATTAAGTATTCTACTAAAAACACTGAAAATAACTGTTTGAAAGCTAATAATGATGTTAGAATACAAACAGTACGTATGTTACAATCAAAATGATAAATCTGGCAATTATATTATCTAGCCATTATTTATAATATCTACTCAATTTAGGTAAAGTGATAATTGACAGAATTAATCATATTAACTAACTTTTATTGATATCTTCAAAGACTGTAATGAAAAAAGTGTTATTTGAAAAAGTTTATTTTATGAATTGAAAAATTATGCCATAGATTATATGTTTATTAACACCATTAAAAAAGTTATTTATTATTAATTTATAAATAATAAAAAAACTCAATACACCACGCGGTAATTGTAAATATTCAAATTCAAAACTTTTTATTGCCCTTTTAACACATTTACAGTAAATCAATAATAAATAGATAAGATATGGCAATCGGTACCAGTCTCAGCTGTGCTGCTGAATGCTTATCACACTCAGCAGTGCTGATATTCAGACTTTTCCGGGTATGAGAAGAGTAAAGTTTTGTAAGATGAATTTATGTATAATGAACAGTCATTATGTATAATAGCTATTTAATCAATATGACTGTAACATATATATATTAGAGTTATAGTAATTATTGCGTAGGTACTTCATAACTACAGCAGATTCAAAGTAGATTATTCTCAATTTCCCCTGACACATGTCAAGGCTGCGTCAGAGTCAATCGGGAGCACACCTAGATGCGATAAACGCCAGGGAAGGATACCGTCCATTCTGCCCTATCCGGTAATACCTAACAGACTACATAAGCTAAAATATTGCTACATTACATACGGGTTTTGGTCTAAAAAAATAAAAAAAAATCCCAAGATAGCTGTCTTCAGTATAGCATTGTATACTAATCATGCTGGCGGATTTTTCCAACTATAGGTATTTTTGGAACATTTCTCCACTCCTATCAAAGTGAACTAAAAAAACGATTAAATATATCAATGTATGTGTCCCCACATATATAATATTGACACGAGCTATACAATATTCCTTGAATCTCGATTAGACCTACATGCGCGTGCGCATCTACAAAAACTCTGATAAAATATCTAACAAAGAGTTTCAGATGACAATGTTAAAACTTTTTAGAAGTGACACACTCTTGTGTAACACTATCATATCATATACTACATATTTGTTGCTGTATATTATCTAAATTATTACCATGATTAGGATAAGAATCTTACCTAAATATGTAAACGAAGTATTCGCCTTAAATACCGCTTTACTATAATAATGAATTAAAATTCTTTGTATTTTACTATTATTAGCTTATGTTGTTGTTTAATACTGGCATAATAAGCTCATTTATTAAAAATAAACATATACCTTATTAATACCAATTCATGCAATAACAATATGGGGTTCAAACTATGTATGATTACAGACTAGATGAACCCCGAATAGAATAATATGCCGCATCCTTGTTAGGGTCGATGCAGTTTCAGCGGGGCACTGTTTTCATAACCCACTTTACATGCAGCTATCAATAATCTTGACATCGCTTAACAATAATTAATATAAATCTATTACCTGATATCGAAATGGTTTAACTGTCTAGGTTTCAACATACATACATAAAAAGTTTGATTTTCACTTTAACGGTTTAAAACGGTGGTCACGGCTGCTGCACATCCGAAAATCCGAAACATCGGGCTGAAGTTAAAAATAATTTTCAAATAAGTTTAACTAATATGTATCGCGTTTACGCCCGTCAGTTTTTTATTTAAATAGGTACTACTCGCGTAAACTACGGACAGTATTACATTGCGTTATATTTAACTCTCGTTTAATTTATTTAGCGTTTTCCACTAGCACTTCATTAAAAATCGGTTGAATACGGCTTGGTTATCGTCTGTGGTATTGTTACTTCTAAGTTGCCGATTAAGTTGTATCTGTGGTTTGGATTTAAAATTCGAACACCAGATTTCCCTATTTTAATGACTCTTAACGTATGTGTTTTTTTCAATACGTATTGAGAATTCTTAAGTAATCCCGTTTCTGGTTATATACTTAAGTTTTCGTAAGTATCTTTGAATATGATAAATAAATAATTATAAATTACAAAATTTATTAATCAAAGATAACCTACAGAACCTCATTCAATGGCTACACAATGCAAAATTCATTCTTCTTTATTCTGTCATAATATCGATGCAATTTGCGTAAGATTAAAATATAGTGGTTGTAAATAACATAGGTCATCGGCCTCTGCACGTTCGGGGTGGTCTAAGTATACGGGCATATTGTTTCTTCTCTTTGCTTATGTACGCTGTGTTCTACGTGGGAATTTACTAAAATGAGAAGATTCCCACAGATTCTCATTTTAAGATTTGTTGTCAAGACGTGGGTTATATAAAGTATGAAATCCCGTTCCCCACATGGGGCGGATACTTTAGTGTGTCCGTGTTACAGATAGATATTTGCCGGTTTATTGGACTTCTGCGTCGCGCCCCGAAAATAAATCGTTTTCCCGAGATTCGAACCAAGGACCCCTCGTACTTTGAGCTATTGGAGGTGGTCAGGTACTCTGGGTATCATGAGTATTTAATAAGAGTGTCGGAGTTACGGAAAGAAATAAAAAATATCATTTTTAGTAATTAATTTAATTTGGCAGTTCAACAATTTGACTTTTTTAATACTAAAAATTGCTCGGTCATAAAACCATGTATGTATTTATTTACTTTTTTATCGCCTCATAGAGGCTTGCTTAGGAATATTATCACTATTATTATCACATACCTTATCGTCACATAAATACATAGAAACGAGCAATTCTTGTTTGTTTTCAGTATTTTGATTAACATATAAGTACATACATTTTTATTATTTATATCTTAATTGTTGTCTTATCTTCTTTTATAATATCTAAATTGCTTTTTAGTTAGCTAACAAAGAATATGACAAGAGTAGTTACTATTTTTTACTTACCATGAAAAAGTAAACTTTTAAAATGCACTCTAAATCGAATCTCGAAAATAAACCAACCAGCCTTTCAATAAATATAAATCTCAAGCAAAACGTTGTAAAAATCGGTCTTAAAACCGTCAAAAAGTGTTTTATTATCCGTAAACATCAAACAGCAAGTACAGAGAAAGTAGAATTATTTCGTATCCCCTTATCATATCAGTGTTCTAAGTAACAAGAACAATGCAGTAATTTGTTCCATAATATCTCAGACACTATGAGTCACTTGATCAATTAACTATAGAATTATATCACACGCAATACTGTCATTTATCACGACGAGATAACGTCAATTTTGGAATGAGCGAGACGTGATGATGGAGTTATGTTTATATGAATAATATCGTTGACATTTGTGACCAGACCTTATGACTATAAGAAATGTTTATTTACGTTTTATTTATGAGAATCGTAAGTGTAGAATAAAGTTACTACATATACATATAACGTATTTTTCTTTACTTGGCACTTTTGATAGACAAAAACATGATTTACATGAAATTGTGATTTTATCACTAGGTTTACTTTGATTCACACTAAAATACTATGAGACACTGGATTATATATTCAACTAAAGAACTACCTTAAATTCACTCAGTAAAAACCACAATTTCGTGTTAAAATTAATAAAAATCTTAAATGAGAATTTACACAAATGCACAGATTAAAAATTATCTATTTAGTTTGAGATGTAAGAAAAGTCACCGACAATAGAAGGTAGAAGTTTTAATCACGCACGATCGCTGAAAAGCGTTATCAACGTCGTGTTAAATAATATTGGCATAACAAAAAATAAGACGTTATAAAAGTGACCTTAAATATCGAGATCGTTTGGTCCATATATAATAAATATTTCTTTAACTATGTGTCTTCTGCGGCAACGACTGCACTTAGCTATAAAAAGGGCATCACTAGTTATCTATTTTTTGAAATCGGACATACTTGTTGTGGTCTTTTATCAAGTTAGAAAAAATTACTATGCAGCTGACATTTGCAATTTATGTCGGTGTAAATTATAGATGAATTGTGAATCGCGAGGAACGTTTATTCAAGTAAATAAAGAATTATATCAAAATTAAAATATCTTTACAATACTTATCATATTTGTTACGGTTTTCTTAATGCCTGTGAGTATGTACAAAAGAGATTTGCCAGATCTTTTACAGTTTTGTTCTTTACAAGTGTCTAATGTAGATGCAAAATCTAACCTTCAGGCGTTTTAATCGCGAATTTGTAAAAAACTACTTAACCTTATCTATAATTGAACATTAATTTGTTTTTTTTTTCATTCATTTGTATCCATCATTTTCTTTTACGAATATCTTTTTAAAAGTTGCATATTAACAAGCCATTTGTATTACTTCATTTAGGTATTATTAGTAATGGACGTTCAATCCTTATTCGTTACATATAACTACTTAAATGTTCAAAACCTCCGAGATCAGTAGTTTTATAAAACGTATCTCGGTGTATTAATATTACATTAAAAATTAAAATACCTCTGGACCTTCAATGTGAAAAGGGCTGGTTACTTTCTGATTTTTTTTTTTTGGTATTCTTTGTTTCTACTGTAACAAACCTTTTTTTTAAATTCTGTTGTCATAGATATTCTTCTTCCTAAATATTGTTTTTATTTATATCTTATTTATATTCGCTTACTCTAATGGCCTATAATTATTATTAAAAAATTTTAGTCTCTCGTTTTACTCCACCGTGGTTTATTCATAAATAATCTTACGACGTAGGTATTCACATTATTTTTTATTGAATTCAGGCTTCATCCGACACCTAGAGGATGTTGCCTCGGTTGCGGTGTCCACTTCCCCTCACTGTTGTACGATACACAGGATGTTGCCAAAACTACGTGCCTGTGTATATATTTACATTCACCCGTTACTAAAGTTACATAATTTGCAGTATATTCATCATAAACATGAGCTTTGGCTCAACTATAACAATATTAATGACGTTACTATATACAAAATATTATAATTAAAAATAATGCTCATTTGAGTATAAACATGTCTACAAAAAACCTGCTGGAGGAGCAAATGGGTTATGCCCCACTTCATCTACAGGCTAGCTTAAAACATTATAAGATATATTATATTCTTTAAATGTGTTTCATATTTGCCCTATAAAAAGCTCGAAATACATAGATTTAACCAGTTGACTGGTCTATTGCTGCCACGACATAACGGCGAAGAGAGAATCTTAGAAATGAAAATTTGTTTAACATCTCCAATATAAAACTTGTCATATGACCGATTTTAAATTGAGTAACATAATAATGGTTGCGTGTACAATTTTTTTGTGCTCCATCGAGCGGAAAGTCTCGTATGACATCTGGTTTTTAAAAAAAGAACATTTTTACTCAGTTACGGCTTCCATAAATAGTAGAGCTTGGTTTTACAGCTCTTTCGAAAACTCTTCAATCTCTGTCCTTCCACTAATGTGTTTAATTCGCACTTACCCAAACGTACTCATTTAAAATATTTTCGTATCGAATTAAATATGTCCACACATTGAATCAATTTGGCGCGACAAGAATTTATATGATTCTTTTGCGAAAACAAAGATGCGAGTTATTTCTGTCTAAGCAAGTTCAGATGTTGACATAAGAAAATTCTCATGAACGGCCTACCATGTTGACTCAAACGAACACGTGTTTGAAACACAAACTCAAGAAACGCACACATGCGCAGCTCATTCAATTCGAAGCTTGAATGGCGGAGGCGCGTTTGAAAGCTCTCAAGGAGTTATGAGCGCCTGGTACCGGGGGCGGACTAGTTGACGGACATGTTGGTTTAATCAATCGACAGACGATACTGACCGCGCGCTCCGACGCAAACTATTATAAAATTCATCGAAAGGTAACCAGTACTTAAACGCGATGTTTTCATTTAAGGCGGAATTCGTAATTAGTTTAAGACGGGCAGAAAATCTGATGTTCAAAGGAGTTGTCCCTAAATAAATTTGATTACTAAAAGCACGCACAAAAATATGTCTGCCCTATGTCCCACAAAGAATGGATTAGGTATATAAAATAAATATGTTAAGCGCGAAATATATTATTAAACACATTTTTAACGAATATTATTTGTGATTAAAACCGTGAAGTGTTTTTTTGCATATTCATTCAAAAATATTTAAAACTAGCTGTTTGTCACCCAATTAGAATCGTAGCTAATTCTCAAAGTTTGAACATATAATAATTATTGCGTCCACAACTCGACCGCAATAATTGCTCAAACCGCACGCTAGATATAAACATAACACGCGTAGGCGCACACATTAATCCCTTCACACAAAACAATTTACAAATCGTCTAGCTTTTATTACCGATCGACGACGTAAGAAAACAGTTTCTTGAAATATTTCCAGCTTTTAGTTTAATATTTGTAATGATAGAATTAAAAATATTTTACCGAAAAATTAAAAAGTTTTATAATTCTTGCTTGTGTTAGAGATAATTAAAAACACAGATACCGACATGATCTATAAAAATACATGGTTACTTTAAAACAAACATAAGTATTTTTTTCAATTAAAAGTAACTTTTAGCTAGTAATCATGGGAGTGAGGGATATAATTTGTTCGTATATGTTTGTTTTAAAATTCTAGACATTGTTCAAGTATAGGCAGGTAGATTTTTTAATAAAACTTTTTATTAATTTAACTATAACTCAGCTTTGTTGCTTGTGAATGCACAACGCGTAACACCATTCATATACGCATCCAAATGGGTTCGTCGTCACCTCTCGTTTCTATGCTACTGTATTGTGTGAATACTAATCAACTATAAAATCAAATACACGTTAAATATTATTTATCTTAACTATTCTTTATACTTAAGTTTTATTTAATCCGTCTGAATGGGGTTTGAGCTTGCCCGTTTGTCTATAACATTACAGTATTATTCAAAACATAATTATTACTATTTAATTGATTCTATAAAATTTAAATAATAATGATTTTTATCGTTACAACAGTTAGGATAATTATTTTATTTTAATGTAAAAAGTAACTTTCCCTTCAATAGATGTACAGTAAGTTTTACATTTCGGTAATCTGGTGAGAGCGCCATCTAGGGCACTGCTTTATAACTAACACTGTAAATAAACACAGTATGACGTTCGACAGATACTCACTAGATGGCGCTAACACACGTTCTAGTAAATTTAAACAGATGGCACTACTGAGTGAACCACAGAGAACATTATAATAACAGAATAAATATTAGGTAACTAAACATTTACTCTCTCATTATTATCGAATTAAATGTCTATATTCTAAACACATAATAGTTAATTTAGTTTATCTTTCCTATTATAGCATAAACGATTTTAATATATGCACGAAATGGATCTTGAGAGTGGGTAGGTATAGTTAAGTTATTTTTACAATTCAAAATAATATCTTATCATTTTACCAATAATTTTGGAAAGTAATTTGGTTCTTCAATTATAACTAATGTTGAAACAAACCCTCTTGGGGTAATAAAATGAGCAAGTTGCGGACCGTTGTCTGTGGATGTGACGTCAGAAGGCCCCAAGGGGATAGGGGCGCGCGGAGGCGAGGCGTGGGAAACGTGCGGCAGGTGCGCGCGCGCAGGCCACTGATCCTGAACGCACACAAACACACGCACAACACAAGGAAACTATCCGTTATTGAGAAAGTTCCGCTTTTCCACTTACCGTGATTTTATCTCAACTAGGCAAGACAAACTTTCATTCGTAATTATTGTTATCGCGAAATTATTATTCATATCCGCGCAGTCTGTTATCTTTAAACGCTGAATTGACGACCTGTCTGGAGCCTAAGCCAAGTTAACAATTAAACGTTATTGAAGAAAGAAAACATTTACGGTATTTAAAATATGCTATCATAATGTGATGTTTTTCAGGGTAATTTTGAAATAATGTTTCTTGAGATTTCGGTAGTCTAATGATTTTAGGTAAACTTAAAATCGTTGAGGATATAACGTTTTAAATATATTTTCATAAACTTTATACCCCGTAACCCAATTAATTACTGGCCTCGTCTGAGATTCGATAAAAGTCGATACAAAAATTAGATTCCACTGCTGGAGGGTCCAAAGGGAGTTTTTCTCTTTGATGTCCACTAATAGAGTTCACCTCGTTCCCAGCGCACTAGCTTTAAGTGAATTATCGAGTCGTATCTTTTAAAATGTAACGATGTTTGAGATTAAAAATTTAAAATTAATTAAAGTTAGACTGTGCTTTTTTTAATGAATAAGTACTATAACTGATACAGATACCCTGTATTTACTTAAAAAAATGATTGGAGAGTAAAGAATTAAACTTTTAATGTTTTAAATTTGTTATATTTTAATTTAAGTTATGGGTTAAGTTTTTATGTACGTATGCGACCATTCCAACGCAACATAGATTTACTTAAAAATTTGGTACAGATTATGATTGTAGTATAAAAAAACTGACATCTAGTTTCCCTTCGTGGGGTTCGGGGCGTGCACATTTGTGTGTCTGTTTCACTGATGTGTTCTCTTACAGGCAAGTGCCCTACTTGAACAATCGATTGTTTTCATGGGATTTGAATTTAGAACGTCTCCCGCTTAAAGCCATGCTAGGCAAGACGTTTAACTATTTAACTACAGAGGTGGATAATCCGATAATCTGAAAGTGCATTTTAAAAAAAAGTTTATTAACAATAAAATTCCCCAATAGAAGCTCATGATGGGATCTTGGTAAAAGGCTCTGATGGTAGCAATGTATGGCTAATCAATTGGTCGTGCATTTGATCCCCCTTGGGTGCAACATGTTTATAAATTTTCAATTTATTATTTTTCTGAAACATGTTGGACTTCTTCTGAAAATCTGGATATTAAATGACTGGTAGGAATATCGAAATTCCGTCGGGGTCACGAACCACCGTCCTCAGGTCGGTTTCTTGCGTTTTTCCGAATATCCAAAGCCAAAAATCATCAAGATCAAGTGATCCCCGTGCTAGTCTGTCCTCCTCTATATTTAAAAAAAGCTCAGCTTTCTAATAAGAAATGAACTCGGTTCTCGTCATCCGATTTCCAAGCAAACTTCCAAAGCAATTAAGCGCAGTAAATAGCCCCGGGCCTGAGGGCGGAACCCCATAAGTTGCAACTTAAATTGATTAATAGTTAATGAGCAAAGTGTTAAACCTTCTGTTCGTTTTAAGTACCTCATGATGCATAGACACGCTTAACGATATTTAATGGTGGCCATTTTATGCTTTCAGAGTTTCGTGTGATTAAAATCCATTAAGATCTAACGGGTTTAATTTTGTATTTTAGATACAATGTAATAAAGGTGTAAGTAACATTTTATCAAAGATCTCATCTAACGTAAATGTTTAATTAAGGACCGAATATCCAGCCAGTAATATACAGCCGACATAGGTCGACCATCACACCAAATATCCATACAGCACTAAAGTAATTTGCATCTACAATTGCCTTCACGTTGACTGAGAATAGTGAAGAAGGCCCCGTGTTCGATTTTCGGGGAAACATGAGTTTCAGCAGAGCAGTGTGGCTTTGTCTTGCCTGTCTTTGGAACTGGTCAGTGTAACACTAACTGAGCTAGATTTCGCTTTTACGCAATTTCACCGTTAATTTTATTTACCCTTATTTACTGTAATTTAAGATTTTCTAGCATTTAAAGCAAGCTAACAAAGATAGGAAGCCAGCAACTGTTCCACAATGAAGTATTCACAATTCGTCTCGTTTGTTGCCTATTCTGAGGAAAATTGGAAACGGCATTTTTCACAAATTAATCGTGTCATGAAACTTATGGTAGACTTTTGACTATTAGAATACTGAAATTATCATTCTTTCTTGCTTTTTTCTTTTACTTGTTCTGTTTTCGTTTCTTGCCTCTTGGAATATGAAGCAAGACGATCATTTTTTTTCACATGTAGGTGATAGCTTTTATTAAATCTTTATTTAATAGGCTTTAACTTAATTAGGTTGTGTCGCCCATGGTGATAGCTTCTATACATTTTTAGCTGACAAGAATCTACAAAAAACTAAAATAAAATTTAAAAACTTAACTTCATGACCAGCTTGATAGCTCAATAAACAAACGTGTTACCGCTTTAAACACGAAAGGTTTTGGGTTCGATTACTGAAGAAACTACATTTTTTCAGGCAGGGCACAGAAGTTGTATGAGATAGGAAAGGATAAAAGGGACACTAAAATTAGGTATGCTGTATGTCTTACTATTTGTGTCTTCCTTGTACGATTTTTATAAGCTACTTTCTGTTATCGACCTATCTACTTGCACTTTTTCGCAATAAACTCTACTATGATAAGGTATTTTATAAAAAAAAAAAAAATTATATAATATATTTTAAATTACCGAGTAAGCGTATAACATTAAGAAATTAAGCAAACTTACACCTGTAAGCTAGTTAATACTTAAGCTATTCGAAGTCTTTGCATAATGTTGCTAATCATGTAAAATTGCTTTCAATTTACACTATTTCCCGTGCATTAAGAGGTGTATGCTATTAAACTTTTATACTCTTATTATTTTACACGTAGTTGTGTAGTATAGAAGTGAATATTAAAAAATACCTTTTAATAATAATCAATTCTTAGTGAATAAGAATAATTAAGCAAAACTTTTACGTCAAGTTTTTTTTTTTATTTATCAAAGAAAATTCCGACCAGATTAACTATACATAGGCACCTATATATCAAATGCGTTGTCATCTGTTACTGACCTATTAAATTTATCGATTTATGGTACCTAGTGGTCCCAAGTAAAAAAACTTAAAAAATAATTATAAAGATACCTTCTTTTTCAAAATTATTATAAAACGCGTTACATATTTCATTTCCATCGTCCCCTAAAAAGATTTAAAAGGGGAAGAATCTTTTTTAATGTGACGGACTAGATTCATGTCATGTCATCATATGACAATTCATAATATATAGGTGCTCTGCCGTTTTGACTTTAGACATTGAAAATTCCACAGACTGAAACCAAATCGCAATTCAATTCGATGTCTTATTTATCTGTAGACGCTAGTTCGTACTAGTAGTTAAAAATAAGTAATACCCGATACACTAAATATTGTTATTTTTTAATTTAACGAAACGAAATCAACCTATTGCGTGTTCTTTTGTGACATTTGGCTACCGGGACGATCGCGTTGCCACACCAAATTAAAGTATAATAATTCTTAGAACACATCTCATAAGAGTCCCACGGCACACTTACGCTGTTGATAAAATATATTTAAACACAATAAAGAATTTCGACTATCGGAAGATAAGTTAAAAATCTTAAGCGTTTATGCAAATAACACATCATTCGCCCGCTATCGATTGTACACCTCTGTTCTTAATGAGTATAATAAATGTTTGTTTATGTTCGTATAATTATGCAAATGTGCTCAACGTTTTAGGCCGTTTCGCAGTGTCACTTATCAGCTTATTAACATAAAATTATCGTGCTATGTTATCAACGGTTCGCGAAGAGACGATAATGTGGGAACATAGATGGCGGCACCTGCGCGTCACGGGTGGTGTGATACGGACTGTTCTTTGTTTGTTTATTATATAAATACGTTTTTATAACAACTGCCTTCTTGGTTTAATGTTGCCTTAAATGCAAGATGTTTTGGGTTCGGATTTTCAGACCTATAATGAAATGCTTCTTTCGTAGAGAGCACAGAAACAGACACACAAATATATCTATATATAGCCCAAGCCCCTCGTAATGCGATTTCCTCTTTCGCTTTTTTATTAAAGTTTTAACCAACAACCTATTTGCTAAATACGAAACCAAAACGTGTGTGTTGTACGATAAATTAGGTTTTAATCTGTTTATTTATTTATTTGTGATGTTTAAATAAAGAATAAAATACTATAACTTCTTACACGAATACTTTCTATGCTTATATTTTTTTTACATAACTTAACAAGATCGCAAAGTTAAATCTCTTAAGCGATTAATAAATCTCGTTCATCGTCAAGTGACCATTTATTTCTGGGATTGCTGAATTGTCTTTAATTAATTCTAATTGAGGGTCCTTTTGGGTCCTTTGCGAGGCGCTTTATTGCAAACGCCCGCATCTTCCTATGGGATACTAAATTCGACCCTCATACTGGATGCAACACTTTTAATTTCACACGGACATCGATGGTTCATTAGCAAAGAAAGAAAAAAAAATGTCAGTTACGTCAATACACAAGTACTTAATTAAAGGACATAACAAGATATAGACACTGTATGTAGCTTACGCGAGTAGTACCTACATATTTCAGTGGAACACTTTAACGGTTTAACAAGGATATAAAACAGACTGAACAACAATGTTTTAATATGAAACAAGGTAATAGATATCTGTTTTTGACAAATATAGGTAAAATAAAAATATAAAATACTATATCTTTGAATATAAACAAATATAATTATTGTAAATATGTTAAAGTTTGAGTTTGCAGTGTTTAAAGAAGCCATTACAAACTCGCTACGTACAGTGTACGGTTTCACGTCTTCGAAAGATTTTTCGTAACCGCCGCCTTAATTTACTTACCGAGAAAAAAGTTAAAAGATAGAACGAGACGCGGTTAACACACTCTAGCTACTGTTCGCCGTTTTGTATTTCATTAGCTAGAAATCCGGGGACTGTTTTTCCGGGCTTCCCGGCACATCCACAATGGCGTCGTTTCCGGCCAGGTTCCCGCCAAAACAGAAATAAACTGACCCACTTGCGCGGCCGCACGTCCGGCCACCTCGCGAGCTGTCTGCATTTCCGGATAACTTGTCATCTTTTATGCTTTACGATTTTTATCTGTTCGTTTTTTATTATAGCCGATAGATATTAATATTCCTTCCCTTTTCCCCTGACTACACGAAAATGTTTTGCGTAAAATGTGTCGTTTTAGTTTGTATTCAACTGTCTAGGTTATTATTTTTTACGCGTTATTCGTTGGAAGGTGATCATTGCTTTAATAAAATGCTTTAATATAAATAAAACTGACTCGGTAGCTCAATTGGCAGAGCAAACAGCACGGAAAGCTGACGATGCCGGTTCAAGTCCTGCCCGAGTCGAAAATTTTTTCAATTTATTTTCGATTTTTTAATAAAATAAAACTAGTTTAAATAACTATTTCGCGGTTTTATACCGTTTAAATGTTAAATGTGAATTAATCACGTTTCGGTTTCATTCTGTGGATTTCCGAAAATCCAAAGCCTAAGTAGGTCGACAGGGCGTCTTGTTTAGAGGCTGGGGTATATCATCTCTATCCTCGTCCTACCTCCTTATACCTCTATCCTCTATCATTAAAAAAAAACTCTCGTCAACTACGGACAATATTTGTTTTTTATTTGCCATGAGTGAATGGGAACGAAGTTCGTGAATACATATTAAGAATACTATCGTGATGCGCAAGGTACAAAAACTTGCATAACCGACGGAGTTTTTGGAGCGGAAAGGGACATAAGGAGAATTGCTACACACTGACCTTGCTTCAGCTAACAATTTATGTATGAGCAACCATTATGTTTGTAAACACGCTAATTACGATCCGTGCATGTACTAAATAAGTTTATTTATAGTTTGATCATGAGTACAAATTACATTCGTTTAAGAAATATTAAATTTAATTAGAAGCGTCCATTATAATAAATTAACACGAAAAGTTAAACTACGAAATAAATGATAGAACGAACTACTCAAACAATTTAACACATTTGAAGTTTACAACAATATAAATAAAACACTTTAACGGTTTAAAACGCGATATATATTGGTTAAACTTATTCGAAAATTGACGGAATAGATGGCGCTAGCGTAGCAGTTTTTACTTTCACGTCAGAGACACCCTCCATCTTTAGTCTCCCCGTGACCACGGCTGCTGCAAAGCATCCGAAACGTCAGGCCGTAGTTAAAATGATTCTTAAATAGGTTTAACTAATATATATCGCTTTTTAAACAGTTATAGTGTTTTATTTGAATGTGTACTTAATGTACTTACATTTTTTTTTGTAATATTCAAGCGTAGACTTTACAGACAAAATCATTGTCCTCCATTTTAGCATCTCTATAGTCGGCTCATTACATTCGTATAAGAAATTAACGTTGAGTCCAATTTAAAAGTACTAATTTGAATAAATGACTGCTCGCTTAATTTAAAAGTTTTAACGAGTTTTTTTCTTCCATCGGAAGTACATATAAAGCAATACATAACGACCACAAAGAGTAGTAATGTCACTTTGTTAGCATAAAATCGGTCTCACTAAGATAAGAGGGCGGCGCCTTTGTCGGCAACGATGAAAGGTGGCGCACGCGTCTTACACACGTTCGAAGAACAAGAGGTCCGAGGTTCGACGCCAGCAAGCTAATCGACATACCATTTTTGTTTTTCTTAGAATGAGATTGGAAACAAATTGATAGCGACTCGTGTAACGTTTCGGTTCTCGGAATGTACGGTAACTTTTAAATATATCTTTTAGCTTTTATTAACATTCTGATGCTATAGGTTTTCGTAAGTTGAATTCTTATTGACACAATCAAAATTATTAGTATGTAGTTTTTTTTTTAATTTAAGTTCAATAGAATTCTGATCTTTAAATAAACGTTATAAAAAGTAATCGCCTATTTTTTAACTTGTATTTAATGCCATCTTGTGCAAATATTAAAGATTTCAAACAATATGTTTAAACAATTAATAATTGACTCGGTAGCTCCATTGGTAGAGCAGCACGGAACGCTGGCGATGCCGGTTCGAGTCCTGCCCGAGTTGAAAATTTTTTCAGTTTATTTCCATTTTTAAACAATTGATAACAAGAAGTATTTTGAGAACAATTATGATCTAAATTATAGATTCTATAATTAACAATTATGGTATGAAACATTTATGGTTGTTGACTATATTTTTAACAATCTTAACAGTGTCCTAATACATAAGAAGTCTTTGTTTTAGCGACGATCGGTAACGCTGCATATTTTAATACTAATCGTCGCTTCGAGTGTCTGGAGATACCTCGGATAGCATTGTCCGAAGACCCAAGGCCTATTCGTTTGACCATTATCATTACTATCGCGACTAAGATCGACACGGCGTCGGCTTGTTGGCCTCTGATTGAGCTGTTCGTATAATTTTTACTTTTTAGGGTTCCGTACTGCGTAGGCATAAGCTGACCATGTACCCACGATAATTATAAGCAATGTATTGGCTTATAATTATCGTGGGTACGATTGCCACCTCGTCTAAAATGTTTTTTAGCTGCTGAAACACAGTTGTAGTCTCTGGATTTCCGAATATCCAAAGCCAAAGGTCGACAGGGCATCTTATTTAGATGTTATATGGGGGTATTTTACCATCAAGAGAACTCCGTGTTTGTCTGTCATCATAAAAAGTCCAATTAGTAATTACAATGTTTGTCTGTCACAGTTTATCATAAACCGATACGATTAGAAGTAGGATAAAAATATCGAGGTACGTTTTAACAGGTACGGGCCCCGGGAGCGAGATCAAACCGCGCTTAGATGTTTTTTTGCTACAATTGGTTCAGCTACCAGGCTTTTTGTTTTCTTATTCAACGTGAGCTTGAACTTTCTCTGTGTATTTGGGTTGCCCGATTTATTACTTTACACCTGTGGTTAGTTTATAGTCTCGCTGATAAACAAATTTCGGTGTTATTACACGTAATGATAGTGGAGGTTCATTTGTAACATATTGACCTTATAAAGTAACTGAGTGTGAAATTTCAGAATCAAACAAACCACGACAGAATAATTACAATAAGAAGATTTAAATAAAACACTTTAACGGTTTAAAACGCGATATATTAGTTAAACTTATTTGAAAATGATTTTTAACTTCGGCCCGACGTTTCGGCTGCTGCAAAAAATCATTTTCAAAATAAGTTTAACTAATATATCGCGTTTTAAACCGTTAAAGTGTTTTATTTAAATGTGTACTACTCGCGTAAACTATAGACAGTATTTACAATAAGAAGAATTTAGAATAAGAATTATAAGATTATTGTTTAATAGTTGTACATACTGTTTGTTTTTATGTAGCATTTCTACTTGCTAATAAACCCAAGACTTGGATGTAAAGGTTGGTCTCCACCTCCGTGCATTATAAAATACGCCATCGATCCTGATTATGATTTATTTGGTGGCGATAGTCGTAAAAGCATGAACGAAAGCTGCAAGGTGGGTCTAAGACCTAAGACCCAGATTTTTTTTTAATTTTCAGTATGACAGACGAGCTAGGGTTCACTTCATTGGAGGTAAAATACTCCAGCCATTTAACATTTAACCGAGTTGCCTATTTTGGTTTTGGATATTTGGAAATCCAATGACTGGAACGCCAATCAAAGTACACGGCTTTTTCATCTGTCGACAGTAGTTGACCTAGAGGAAATTTCCATTTTCTTTCCAGACACGTCGAACATGTTTCAGAAAAATAATACATTGAAAAAAACCATGTTGGACTTGGTGGGGTTTGAACCCACGACCCGTTGATTATTAGCTATTCATTACTATAAAAGTTGTGAAACATACAGGCTGAAAAGTAATTTTACTAAGATTATTCATCTTTGCATACATATACAAACGCAAATGTTGCAACGACTAGAATACAAACCCTTTCCAATGACAGTATAAGATTATCTACCCAGATTTGTGACCTAACCAGCTTAGCTTAGAACAATCGCAGGCAAACAGAACTCTATGATTATAACATATAAGTTTAATTTCCAATAAGAAGTATTTTGAATATAACTTTTTGTCCATATACTAGATACTGGTTCATAGTACTTGGGAGGCAGGTGTTTCTTAGCTGGCCTCCTCCCATTGCGCCGGCGCCGTCTCACGATTTAAAGATCATTGATCCGGGGGGTGATTCTCGAAACAATGATATTAGACGAACGTAAAGTCGAAATTTATACAAAACTGACATAATTTGACAAAACGTCAAAACTAGTCACAGTAAATGGTGGTTTTGGTTTTGGACGGGTTTATCTGGTTTAAAATTAACGCGTAGAGAATGTTATGAATTAATTTTGGATGTATTAAATAAGTTGACTGTTTATTGACACAGCATTTTATATATAATATTTGCAATTAAAAACAGTGCTTACTTTTGAAAACATTAATATTTTTCACATGTTATTGCACATGAAGGCACTATATAATTTAAAAATCGAAAATAAATTGAAAAAAATTTTTCAATTTATTTTCGATTTTTAAATTATATAGTGCCTTCATGTGCAATAACATGTGAAAAATATTAATGTTTTCAAACGTTATAACTTTGTAATTTCATCTTCAATGATTTCTTAAGCTGCAAAGCATAAGACATTGAGCCTTAATACGCAAGTGTTAAGGTAGAAATTACATGGCGCGAGAGGTGCATGTATCAATAAGTTGAAAAAATTCGACGATGAGGTGTAGGACTCGGTAGCTCAATTGGTAGAGCAACAGCACGGAAAGCTGACGATGCCGGTTCAAGTCCTGCCCGAGTCGAAAATTTTTTCAATTTATTTTCGATTTTTAAACAGTGCTTACTTTTTTCCAAAGCCACCGGGATTAGCTGATGCTTAAATTTCAGTCTATTAGCATACACGCCACTTTATCACTAAGTATTTTCGAAAGCGTACATTGACGAAACATAATTTGCTCGTATAAGACTAAAGTGTGTGAAGGCATTTGTATTAGACATGTGTAAGTGATGATCTTTATAACCATACACAAACTAACGTCACGATTGTCTACGGATATAAATAAATGGATTGAGTGTATCTCTTTCTGATAGATATGTACTTAGATGAGAATTGCCCTCCGATCGAGATTTACACGCTTATACTCAAGGTGTAAAGCATGAGCGTTACCCTCAGGGAGTACAAAGCGCGTTGAACTTCTTTGCAAGGTTTTCATAACGATCTTATCAGACAAGAGGATTAAATATAAAATTCATTTGAGTTCAAAAGGTGGCTCGCGTATCTAAAAAAAAGTGAAGGCCATTTCCCCTTGTGAGGCTAAGGGTGAACACATTTTCGTGTGTATTTCTCTAATCGATAATAGAAGCAAGCATTGGATCAGAATTCTGTGTCCTTTTCGACCGAAACAATTAATTGTTTTTCTATGATACGAACATAGGACTCGTGCTTAGTCACATGCTATGCAGGTTTAACAATGAAGCTATCGGAAGAGATTTTGCTTATCTGCAGAACTCCATAAAATACTTTAAGTAAAAATCTACAGATATGTACCAATCTACTCTATTAACTAAGCTATTAATGTAATAAATAAATATATTATTATAATTAAAAAAAACATATTTAAAATTGTCAATCTTCCTTATATGTGAAGTCTAACAGAGTGTGATATTATCACTTACCATCCCTTCTGGATACCTTGGTATACGTTTTATGAAATATGCCGAAATATCATTTATCGCTGTTAGATGTGAGATAAATTAAACGTATTCTAGCACAAGAGTCATAAATAATGTGTACGAAGTATCATTACATCGTATCCATACACTCGCGAGCAAAAAATTTGAGTTGTAGAAATGTACTAAATAATCGGCGTTACTGAAAACCTTATTCTCGTTTAAACTGGAATATTCCTGACACGAATGTGCACTATTCTTAATTAGAAAATACTTTTTCAGTAGGATTCTGGTCTCTAAAACAGGATAACACCGCTCCCTTTTAATATTGCATTACAGTTTGCTTTTCGACGATATTGTTTCCTAACTCCGCAGTGTCTTCACAGTGACATCTAGACATATAGTGAATACTAAAGTATAAATAATTTTAAACAATTACTATAACACAAAAAAAAACTAATATATACACGTGAGTGTACAGACCAGTAAAAATTTCGTGAGATTCGATACATACCCAACTTTCTTTAAATGTGTAATCGGATCGGCTACCGTCTTCAATAAAGTTGGAGGCCCTATTAATAGTGTAATTAAATCGTGGCTAATAATTCGTTAACTGCCTTTACTAAAGTGCGTGAAGACTTTTTAATGGCGTCCACTTACGCGTTTTATTAAACCGTAATATGAAACTCAATACTTACTTTCAACGTTACTTTAACATTTATATACGTTACATATCAATGTGTATTAGGAAAAACGCGCCCGTGTTACCCACGGATTTCTTGAGTTTTAATGTCGGTGTAGAAAAAAAAGTCCACAGATTTAATTTTATTTACCAATAAATAAAATTGATTTTGGTTATGTCAGACAAAGACTTCCATTGATAAAAAAAGTATTGCTACTTATTTAGTTTTTGCATACTGGAACTTCAGTAATAAAAAAAAAGAAACGAGGTTTTATTCAAGTTTTAGTTTAATTATCTGTATACCACAGAGTATCCACACACATACAACGTTATCCATTCAAGCATATGAGTTTTAACGCGCTATTGACCGTTAGACACATGATACCGAGAAAAAAACGACAAAATAGACAAACATTTCAAAAGCTGGTTTTCACGGATGAGGCGTTAATGAAGAAATGAATTTTTACATTGTATAGTGTTTAGCATATAGGTGTTCTTTGACTTTGTCGTAGATAACCACATATGTTTGTTTCTACTACTTTGTAACTTTGTATGTATATAAAACAAAAAATATTCATATAAATTGCTGTAAGAAGTATTTGATTGCAATGATGAATGGAATTTCAAAAGACATTTAAAATGTTAAAAATAAAGCAATTAAATACACAACGAAACTGGATTTGATCTATATGTATATGTTAAAAGGGCTACACACGGAGGACGTTATTCATCACACGCCCTGCGTAATGCACTCAAAATTTATTTGCGTTTAACCAAGACACAGTGTCGTCGCTTTTAGACCTACATCGATTTGAAAACATTCTTCAAACCGTTATTCTTTATGTAGAACTTTTACGATTTCAGCTTTGCTCCATTAATTAAGACGAAAATAACCCATTGCCGCCATAAACGATGACTATTTTATTTTTGTGATAATTGCGTTTTAACTTTGTTATTCTACCTCCTCGATAAACTAAGAGATATTTTTCTTAATTAATAATCACATTTCACTATCAATTCTTAATTAAAAATCATTAAACAATATTAACTGGTTTTCAACTGTCAACATAAAGTCTATAACCACAGACTATAATATAACAACAGATAATCAAATCATTTTATTCTCCGCATTCGGAAGCCATAGACTAGTATAACCACGGATAATAAAATAATTTCATTGTACTCAGCAGCCAGCATTCGTCCCTTATTCGCAGACCCGACGAGATGGAAAATCCTGTTCTATATTTAAACCACAATAGAAATATTGCCCTAATTACATAGTCTAAAGCACTACAATAAGATTTATATCTTTCGAGATTACAATGTCGAGACAAAGGGGTCATTATTTAATCAGTAATTCGAATCGGTACCAGCAATTTATTTGTAAGTAGTTTCGATGTCGGACTGTCAGTAGTTTTTATAACGCACTTACGTGTGTGCCACAAACACATATACACTCGTTTAACATGCCTCATTCAACTATGAATGGGATGCTGCTACCGGCTATGTAGGGTTGTCACTTCTTAAAAAAATGTTTATTACGTTGTGGTTGTGTTGAGGTTATTGTAAGTTATATACCTTTATTTCGCGCATATTACGAAATACTTCTTAATAGTATTTCTGAACAAACGCTTTACGGTATTTACCCTATAGGTGTAAAGTGTATCGGTTATTTTTATACAACTTTTAACTGTAGTTTACGCAAGTACAACTTATTGAATCAAGTCGACTTCATCAAGTTATCTACTTTTTTTAACATTACATATATGATATTTGCATTCTAAATGGGTAAAGACCTTTCATTTTAACTAGTAAATTAGTTGTAAATTCTCCTCTGTAATAATATTATTTTTCTTTTAATTTATTGCCGTTCATCCAAATATAATTGCTTGTCAAAGTTTTTTACGTACATATTAACTCTCCGCTTCGCTACGTTCTCCTTATTCATTTATTTATGTTTATTAAAAAAGTCAAAGCTTACATAACATGAAATTATATACAGCATTTGAATAAAGCTGCAGCAGGCTTGTCTGTCGAAAGGAAACGATTTATATGCCAATAAGAGGTGAAAGTATGAAACTTTACCGGCGCCCGCGAGCTGTATAACCCTATAAATAAAATGCGAATGTAGGCGTAATTCCCACGGTGTGCCAAACTGGTCGCAGCGCAGATAAGCTAAAACCACGCGGCCTGTTAAATTAGTGCTCCTGCGCTCCCCACCGTAAACTTAATATCACGTATTTCCAAAGTCAGTTTAAGGGTGTATTTGAGACAAGTGACAGCGCCCTACTGTCAGTTATATTCAAACTGTGGTAGCATTTATTTATAGCTTTGAATGTAAATATTTTTTCCTTATGTGGATTATTAACAATGCGCATATTATAGACGCAAAAATTGTTAGTGTGTTTTTCTAAACTAGGCAACTAATCTATTAGATTTAAACATAGGTACAGTTAGGTTAAAGCTCTGACACTCTTAAAGAGTTATTACTAGTAGACTTTTTAATAACTTTTAACGGTTTTAAACACGCATAGCAGAAGCATATTCGAAGCGTCGATCCGTAGTTAAAATAAATGAACAATAAATAATTTCGCGTTTAAAACCGTCAAATATAGTTAATTCAGGACATACGAAAAATTATCGTTTATGTAATGAAATATGTATTAGGCTTTAACTTTTTTCATCTTAACGTTAAATATCATAATTTAAGTATAAAATCTCCAAAACTTAAATGAAAAAAATATGTTCCGTCGCGTATCTTAATGGACTGTTTATTAATATTGTATTTAATTACTAATACCGGTTGTGTCCGAACTGTCAGCGGTTGACACTCGTGGGAAATACTGTTTCGTCCTTTTTGAATACATTACATAATTTTTGTACATAATGTAAGAGATATAATCGCTCGTAAGATTCGTAAAACGTCCCTTGTCAATATAATCTATATTTCTTCGACAAGAATGCATTTTAAATACAACTTTATAAAATTGATATTACATTGTTGTACCGCCGTTTTGATAGGACGCTAAAACCACTTATTCTGTGGATGAAGTCTGTTTAGAGACGTATTTTATTATACGATATTTTCAACGAAAGAACTAATAATTAGTTTAGTCATTTCATGGACCTACAAGGTCTTTGATTTGATTTGATTTTAAATTAATCGACTAAAATCGCATTCAAATAAAACATAACTAAACCATATTAGTTAAACTTATTTGAAAAGATTTTTGAAATGTGTACCTCGTAAACTATAGACAGTTGGTCCATGGAGCAAAAAAAAAAAAAAAAAAAAAAGGGGGCGTGCCTCCCCCCCCCCCCAGTCCAATATGTTTCAACGGTCCAAGATGAAAAAGCCATGAAGTTTAATTGGCGGTCAGTCTGTAGATTTCCGAATATTCAAAGACAAACTAAAAAAAGGCCCCCGCTTTTTCAAAGGGGTTTTTTTCTTACCATCATCCATCAATCAATCTTATCATCCATAAATATTGTGATAAATTAAATATATACCCACCACAGATATCACCGTCTATTTGACATTAATTATAAGGATTGTTTAGTGTTTCAAATATCTCTGTCGCAATCGTCTTTATTACTAGTTCCAGTTTGTTACACAGATCATGAAGCAACCAGTGAAGCAAATCAACTGTCTGAGCAATCATCCATCTTACATGCACCATTTACTGATCATTCAAGAATTCTTACTATATCTAATACCACACAAGCCATTCAAATAAGCGCTTAGCGTTGTGTTGATATTTTAAATTAAATTAAAATTCTCAAAAAGTCTATGTTATTTTTGAATTTAGAACGTTCAACAAGCTATGTTATCCGGCATTTTTTGCTTTGGACATTCAGATCGGAAACTTGGACTGCAGATTCTTCACGGCTTCTCGGGTTGTGAACGTCACATCACACACACGGGGTATCCAAAGAAAGTCTACCATGTTACAAAAAATATACGTGATTTTAGAATAATGCTATATCCCAGGGAAAATCCCACATACACACTCATGATTATTAGTCTTACATTACCATTGGGCTAACGAACCTGTCCAAATATAAAAATTGGAGTGAAATCCCGTTGCCGCTTTGGGGCATGGGGCGAATACGTTTAAGTTCGTGCAGTTGATCAAACTTCTGTGCTCTACCCGACGAAACAACCTATTGTTTACCGGGACTTGAACCCAGTACCTTTTGCCTTTGACTAATTATTAAGCTAAAGAAATCAACAATTTGGAAATATAATGTGCTATATATGTAAAATAAAAATCGATCATACATTGAAAAAAATTACGACACTGGACTGGAATCGGCAGCGTTCTGTGCTGTTACTCTAACCAATTGAGTACATGTGAAAAAAAAATAATGTTTTCAAATATGTAAATTATTTAAATTGTAACGAGATCCCGCGTTGAACCAAGGACGACGTTAATTCAAGTGAAATTGAATTCACCTTTTTGTCACCCGTTCCCGTGTTTACATCTGAGAATAGCCCGTAGCGACATCTCATTAAACAGCCGTCAGCGAAAGGCACCGCTTTGAAAAATGTCTCATTTAACCCGACTCCCTTAATAGCTGAAGGGTTAACCACAAATAAATACGGAAGCGCGGCGACTCTTAGTCGATTTTTAATAGTTTTTAATTAGGAAACAGTTTAATTTCTATAGTTGAAAGAACGGTGGCTTGACAAGTTGTCAGTTAGGCGTATTAGCGTGTGAAATGTTTGTAAACCCACGTCCAAATTAATTGTTGATGAAAAGTTTGAGAAGTAGTAACGGATAGTTTGAAAGAATGTTTAATGATTTGAAAGACTAATTTAAACAGCTGTTAGTTAAATTAGCGTGATACATCTTGTAAAAAAGTTTACCCTCATATTTAAAATAATTAAATATTAATTTTTCCAATTACTACACTACACTACAATCAGGTTGTCAAATAATAAATATAAGAAAATGAAATACTGGAATAACTCTTTAAATAAAACCAACCGATTGTGACCACGGTTTCAGAGCATCAAAACAAATAATTAATTAAAATTTAAATGTGTAATAAATTATTTACTTCACGTATAAACAAGATATAAGAGAAATATTAAAGATGGATCTTATCTATTTGGGTATTTCTGTTCATCTGAAAGTAAATACAAAAAAAACTATACTATAACTATACCGAAACGTCGGGCCGTAGTTTAAAATAGTTTTTAAACAAGTTTATTACATCGCGTTTTAAACCGTTAAAGTATTTTACTTGAATAGAATATACTGTTAAATACTGTCTATAGTTTACGCGAGTAGTACAGATTTAAATAAAACACTTTAACGGTTTAAAACGCGAAAAAAGAAATATGAAATGATTTTTAACGTCGGCGCGTCGGATGCTAAAAATCATTTTCAAATAAGTTTAACTACTATATCGCGTTTTAAACCGTTAAAGTGTTCTTCTTGAATATAATATAGTGTTGTTAGATTTTTAATGCCATTCTTTAAAGTAAATAATCTGAACAATAAATTACAATAAAATGCCAATCTATTCCCTGGTCCCAGTGGAGAGTGGGCACTCCCCTCTACATATTAATACATATTTGTTAGGTGAACAGCTCGTCCGATTGTTTGATTTACCATGCTATGGCAATTGTTATGCACCCTTCAATCCCATTATGATATAACGGGTTCGATCATAAAGACATCAGTGTAAAGTTTCAATTATTGCGTCGACACACATTGCGTTGATCCCGTTGGAAGACGCCGGATGAACACGCCTCTTCCTGAATTAAAAAAGATGACAGTTATCCACCCCTATCTATAAAAGTAAGGGTGACGGGTTATGAAGTACAAGTATTATATTTTAGCTGTATTGAGAGATTGCAAGGGAATTCTTTGAGAATAGATTTAACGCAATGATCTCCAGCATTGCATATCTCGGGACTTTGACGAGGTCGTTGGTGTAGTGTATGGCTGATAAAGAACAGGTCGTGGGTTCGGTTCGTTTGGACTTCGTCTGGTCTTCGTCAGATGTTATAATAAGGCTTTTATTATCTATAATTCTGTTTAAGCACTTAAAAAGAACAAAAAATACGTGTTATTAAGTTTCTATTAATATTGTAACTTCCTCGAGCATCTTTTATGTACACAATTTTGTAATAAGTCATCAGCACACCGTCTTCTTGGTTTCCCCGTGCTCATTTTAGATCTGCTTCTACGATATAGTTTTGAGTGTCCAATGTCTCTTAGTTCACTGATGTGTCTCGCCCTATGGCCGCATAATTACAAATTAATTACGATTCACCAAGCCAGCGTCATCAAGTCGAATGTCAAAATATGCATTTCTGACAGGATATTGCACCGGTCTCTTAAATTTTTTACGTAACTTCCTATTACGTGCGAATGTCATAACATCCTTCGCTTGAGAATACCGAGTCTTGTCATATCGCCTTATATGAACCATCGCTGAGACGTGAATGAGGGAATTTACCTGTCTAATTGCGTAAACAAAATGTCCAGGTTTAATATGCGTAAGTTGATTTGTACTCAACGTAATATATAAGTGGCCAATGCCATAGTGTTGAGCATTGCACGTTGACTGCCTCGTTGGTGAAATGGTAGCAATGGCTAAGTATACACGGGTCGTGGGTTCGATTATAATATTACTGGAACGTTGATTTGGACTTCGTCTGGGACTCTTCTATAAGAGTCTCTTTAATAAGAGCTAGATATATCAAAATTCCGTTCTGGTCAAAAACCATCGTCCATGGATGAAAAATTCTTGAAATTTATCGTATAGTTTTCCGTCGATGGATTTCCGAAAATCTAAGGCCAAAAAAGGTCGACAGCGCATTTTATAACGATATGATATGGCTGGGTCCATTAAGTGAACTCCGTACTTGGTTGTCTTCGTCTATCGTAAAAATTTCGAGTCCCGAGAAAAAACTTAGTGTCCTCGCCTCCCATCGCCTGTATATAATATCGATTAGTAAATCGGATCAGCATTACCATATGCCAAATAGGTATATCTGAATTTTAGACACGCTTTTAAAATCATCACTATGTATTTGAAAATTTTCCTATTGAATGAAACTGGACGTAATTGTAACTAGACTGGAATAAGAGAACCGGTTCCGTTCATTCACTAACGGATTGAAAGCTAGCATTGCCCGACTTCATTCAAGCCCATAACGTGTTACAGACTAAAAAATAGTATTATGTACTAACTGAACTGACGTTCTTTTGCCTTATAAAGTATAAAGTATTTCGAAAAATTATGATCACCATAAAAACGGTTATTGTCGCGAACATATTTTCAAAGAAGAATAATATCGTGAACTGTTTTCGCAGTGCACGCAACGGAAGCCTGCATAAATCTATTTCTCGTTGCTTCCATATTTCCCTCTGTTTTTTTGCTCTTATAAGTCGCAACTGGATGTTATATAACCTGAAAGCCTTCCTTGATACACCTTATATTCAACACAAAAATTGTTCAATTAAAACCTATATATATTTGTTTGAATTGAACAAATTGTATTTCCTGAGATTACCCAGTTTAAACCAAGAAACAGACTATTCATCTTTATAATATTAGTATAGATTGGAAGTAATTTAATTTTAAAACTATGATATGCTTACTTATTAACTAACTAAATATTTGTAATATTTAAATATAACTTTAAACATACAGATGTACTAGAAATTATTAGAAACAATGCTGAATCTAAATTATTGAATATAAAAATCTTGTAATAGATTGGGCTTAGAACACCATGCAGTATTGTAAATGTATCATAACTAGGGCCCGACGTTTCTGATGCTATGCACCAAGCGTAGTCGCATAATTCGCGAGTTTAACCCGTTAAAAGTGTTTTGTGTACGACTTGCGTAAACAGCAGCTACTGATTAATATCACTAAGGTATGTAGGTCACTGGACAATTCATAGTTTAATAATTATATATAAAAAAATAGGTTTATATAAAAAAAATGCAGAAAATTATATTACTTCTTCACTAAATCAGTAAAAAATCAACATTTTAATAATTTTGTTAGCTACTAACACACCGTTTATGCATTCACATGTAAAACATGTTCTTAATCTCAAACTAGGCATGGAATGACTCACTGGTTAGATGATAAAAAAATCTAGAACAGCAATAACAGCGATAAAAAATGAATGCATAATATTATTAAATTTAACGATTGAATGGAACGGAAATCCAAGTGGTTATTTTTTGTAATTAATATCACCAAAGTCGTTTTATTAGTTGAGAGTTTTTTCACATATCAAAAATTAATAATTAAGTGTTGATTTAATTTACGTTTCCTGTTTATAGAATGGTGCAATCAATAATCATAATCTTTAAGGTCTTAAAATTAAACTAACTTAGGATTTAACTTAACTAACTTGAAAGCGCATATTTTGAAACTTAATTTACAGCATAAACAGTACAGCATCTGTGTGTGCCATTGTCATCTCATCATCTAAAAATATAATGAATGCAAAGCTCTTGTACTTAGTCTGAATCATAAGCTACTATTCAACTGTTTACTTTGACTAAACAAAGCAATATTTTACCTTATTTGCTCAAAACAGATAAACAAGAATATCTTGTTACAAAATTAAAGATACTAAATTTAATAACCGGTATGGAATTAACCAAACAGGTGAGAAAACGAGCTGTCGACGCATCACTTATTTGTGTCATATTACGTACTAATTTTAGCTTTGTTATTTTGTGTACTGAAAAAACAAAACGTGAAAAATCACCTCGCGCCTTATGATTGATCATTTCTCGAAAACGGAGCGTGCTGCAGCCAAAATATTTTAAAGACATCGAGTGTTGATTTGTTGGAACTCATCGAATGAGAAATCATGAGTGTTTCATTTGACACTTGCTCTTGTCAATTATAAAAAGAGGTCGTATAACAAATAAGTTATGGAAACCCTGTCGGTAAACATTTATTCTTTTTGGCTCAATTAAATAACACTAATGTAGTTCCATATGCTAACTCTTTAACTTGTTCTATCACAACTATACGTTCAATCAAATAGAACGTGATGTGTGAACTCAAACTCAAACTATTTATTTCAAGGCATAAATAACGTAAATATAAGCTTAAGCTATACTAATATATAAAGCTGAAGAGTTTGTTTGTTTGTTGATCGAAGTTAGAGCATTTATCGAGGAAGGCTATAGGCTATAAAACATTGTCCTGTGCCTAATAGAAACGAAGTTATAGCGAGAAATGTGACAAAAATTAGGAAAATTATTCTCCATTATGGGTTTCCGAGGCGTACGCTGCAAAAAAAAAAAAAAAAAAAAAAAAAAAAAAAAAAAAAAGGGGGGGGGGGGGGGGGGGGGGGGGGGGGGGGGGGGGGGGGGGGGGGGAAAAAAAAAAAAAAAAAAAAAAAAAAAAAAAAAAAAACACCCAACACAAAAAAAAAAAAAAAAAAAAAAAAAAAAAAAAAAAAAAAAAAAAAAAAAAAAAAAAAAAAAAAAAAAAAAAAAAAAAAACAAAAAAAACACAACCCCCCCCCCCCCCCCCCCCCCCCCCCCCCCCCCCCCCCCCCCCCCCCCCCCCCCCCCCCCCCCCCACCCCCCCCCCCCCCCCCCCCCACCCCCCCCCCCCCCCCCCCCCCCCCCCCCCCCCCCCCCCCCCCCCCCCCCCCCCCCCCCCCCCCCCCCCCCCCCCCCCCCCCCCCCCCCCCCCCCCCCCCCCCCCCCCCCCCCCCCCCCCCCCCCCCCCCCCCCCCGGGGGGGGGGGGGGCCGGCGGCACAAAAAAACACAAAAAAAAAAAAAAAAAAAAAAAAAAAAAAAAAAAAAAAAAAAAAAAAAAAAAAAAAAAAAAAAAAAAAAAAAAAAAAAAAAAAAAACACCCACAAAAAAAAACAAAAAAAAAACACCAAAACCCCCACCCCCCCCCCCCCCCCCCCCCCCCCCCCCCCCCCCCCCCCCCCCCCCCCCCCCCCCCCCCCACGGCCAACAAAGGGGGGGGGGGGAGGGGGGGGGGGGGGGGGGGGCGGGGGGGGGGGGAAAACAAAAAACAAAAAAGCAAAAAACAAAAAAGAAAAAAAAAAAAAAAAAAAAAAAAAAAAAAAAAAAAAAAAAAAAAAAAAAAAAAAAAAAAAAAAAAGGGAAAAAGGGAAAGGTGAACCCCGGGTTTTTTCTCTCGTGGGCCGCCCCCCCCCGCGGGGGGCCCCCCCCCTCGCCCCCCCTCTTTCCTTTTAAAAAAATTTAAAAAAACAATTAAAAATTAAAACAAAAAAAAAAAAATATTTCCTTTTCCCCCCCCCCCCCCCCCCCCAAAAAAAACCCAAAAAAGAGGGGCAAAAAGGGGGGGGGAAAAAAAGAGGAAAAAAAAAAAAAAAAAAAAAAAAAAAAAAAATAAGGAAATTTTTGGAGGAAATTTTTTTTTTAAAGGGGTTTTTTGGGGGGGGGGGGGTTGGAAAAAAGGAGAAAAAAAAAAAAAAAAAAAGCGGGGGGGGGGGGGGGGGGGGGGGGGGGGCGGGGAAAAACAACCCCCCCGCGGGCCCCCCCGACCCCCTTTCCGCCCCCAAAGAAACAAAAAAAAAAAAAAAAAAAAAAAAAAAAAAAAAAGCACGCCCCAAAAACGGTTCAAGATAACCAAAAAATATGCAAAAGAGAATGGTTCCTCTTTAAGTGATCTAAAAAAACGTCCGCGACGCTATATGTGTATGTTTTAAGATTATCTTGCAAGAACAACGGAAAGGGACGCGACTGACGTCGTGAGTAAAAGCTGAAATTTATAATGATGAAGGGGTTAGCAAAACGAATTTGGATGCCCAAAGTAACGATTCTAGCGGAGCTAGTAACTTCACAAAACTACTACGGTTTTTAGTGCCCACACGGGAACTAAAAGCTACCAAATAGATTTTTTTTAGTGAACGAACTAAACTTTAAAAGTAAATAAATTTAAACAATGTTGAATCTATAGTGGAATGTGTACTTTAAACCAAACAAAAAAAATTAAATGAAGATCAATGTTACAGGTTTTGCGTAGTCTCAAATCTCTTCAAAAATATTATTATACGCAAATAAACCCATAATATTATAATAGTGATAGCAAACTTACAACAATGGCAACAATGCAATGATAGACGCTTTCATCATTGTAAACTGATACAATAATCGCTTCAGGCTTCGCCCGGGGTATCGAATGACGAATCGCTCGTGCATAATCTTAAAAGGTAGTTTTAAGGACAATCAAACTATATCCGGTACAGCTCCATATTGTCGGACGGAACACAAAAACGTTGCTCATTATAGCAAAATGTTGAAATGAAACAGAATGATTATTGAGGGATGGGCTAAACTTCGGATAACATTAGTTTTAACCGAATATAGGCAATTGAATTGAATTTTTGCAGTCGTAATACGGATTAAACCGCCCTAGCTTCGTTCCAATATACCCACTATTAAGTTATAATTATAGAAGTTGTTAAAATGAATCGTATTTGGTTCACTCGCAAAAAGCGAATGTAGAGCGCGACGTATTATAATTTTTTAGTTTACAAATCGAAGGTAAACCAAAATTTAAAATTTTTCTTTACAACCGAATGCTCGGTGAAACTTCGGTTTCGTCTCAAACTATATTCGGTACATCCCTAATCAATATAAAGGCCATTTTCGTGGATCCGCAGGTTGCATTTCTAAGGCTCGATTTGTAAAAACGTCCCTTTGTGGAGGCAGACAGTGTGGCACCGAACCTTTTTGTTTGTGCAAAATACTCGAGATATTGTATAGCAACTGGTAAATTGCTTCCACGAAATTCTCATGCGAGTTTTTCTTATGAGTTTGGTGACGTGTAGGCATAATTTTAAACCAGTTTGAATATCGAATCTAAAGAAGACACACCAAAAACAAGTCGGTCTCTAAAAATTATCAAACGCGTTTTTTGTTTTGCAAACGTATTAATTAATATTTAATCAGTTTATTAGTAAAATCTTTAGTGTAACTATACCTATATAAATATATAACGTAGTATAATAAATATACATTATATTATAAAGGACAATAAACATGGACGAACGGATAAAAATTGTATTTCTGGATTGTAACAAATATTAAACCCATCTTCCATTACAGTCACTCCCTTGTATTCTTAAATAAATCTATTTTTTTATTACCGAACTTTACTTACATTAACATGCAAAGTGTTGATTTTCGCAAAATAACATCTAAGTTTAAAACGTTATACCGCAAGGTACAAGGCAAAGTGGACACGCAAGTTTCTCTAGAGGAAACACGAGATAGTCGATATTAGTGGAATATAGGCAATACATGGAAACGTGACACTGGCTGTTTATCCGCTGTTAGCCAAGCGCGTCATCAGCTTAACGGTTAGGCTGTGGTCTCCTAAGAACTTCATAGACAATTTAGTAACACAATAAGGTTTAAGATGCTTCCTTTTAGAATTATTAGGTCACGAAGTCTCGTTCACAACAATACTTGACACAGTTCGCGTCAAATTCGATGTTTAAATTAAAATGATTCAAAAAAGAAAGCTTTGTATCGCTTCCATAGACTAACATCAAAGAGAGAACATCCTAGGGCGTCTATAGAAGACCACAGCCTAATGAAGGGATAGCCACTCATTCACGCCATTACGAGATCTTCGCACCTCAACGACCACAAAATGCATCCCATTCACGAGAATCGAGTAAATCAACCGAGAACATTCCAGCTGTATTAGGTCCGAAGCGGGATAGTTTCCACAAACGGAAAACGGCTTTCTGCTATGGTAAGAAAAACCACTTTCGTCTAATGTCTCTAATAGTTACATCTTTTTCCAATGTCTATTTCTATACTCGGAGGTGCAAAATGCAGCCCGACTTAAAAATAACGATGTACAAGCAAATTTAGACCGTCGTTGCAAACGATAAGGTTCAAATTCTGATAGGCGAGCAATGTAGTTGCGCGTTTATGAATGAGCGTTCGATTTTATGAATGAAGCTCAGCATCGTGAGCGGAAGCAAAGCCGGGCGCGGTACGCCTTTCCCGCACGGGCAGTTTCATTAATAATTAAAACAGCTACTAGCAGAATGACCGGATGCAGCCGCAGAGATGATTTCTAGCCGAGCTCGACTCTTGCGCACCGCGTTCGATACAACGCGCGGTCTCATGCGACGTTGGTGACGTTCGGGAAGTTCAATAAAGACTAAAAACTTTATAGCTTTCCCAGAACAAGGCCGACCTACTTGCAAACCATTCTCTAAACATTGGCAATCCAAGCGATGTATGATAATATTAGAATAGTGAATTATACAAATGTTTTCTCCGTTGTTCAGATTATTTTATTTCTCTAAATTATCTGTAGCAAAATCATATTAATATAAACTCTAAATTCTTCAAGAACATACATTTCGCCAAAAGCAATATGTAAATCACATATAATTATGTTAATGCATTTCTATCGTGTTTATACTTTGAAAATAACAGATTCGAACATATAATTTTTATAATATACAAGCTCTAACCTCAGTTGACGCCATAATAATTTATAGCGTTCACAAAATATTAAATTAAATTCGACTACCTCATTACGCAAGAGCTATTGAAATAGTACTGAAAAGAGGGACAGAGATACGAAATACGGCGATCGGGAGGGAGATAGAGTATAGTTAGAACGAAAGAGTGGAATATGACAAAGCAGTAAATGAATGAGATAGACACTACGGCTAGATACGCGCGTCCGGCAGGCCACTTCCTGTCTCTAGAGTTGTCCCGCAATATCGATATTATCGACTGTCGATAATGTCGGTAGCCGAAGTGAGTTACGGTATTAAATAGTCTGTACACTCGTAACTCAAGCAAGATGGCCAACGCGGTGTATGCTAGTAATAACATTTACCGTTATCGCGAAGTAGATATAAAATCTTAATTTTGTTTTAAGCTACGGTTGGCATATTAAGTCTTTATTTTATTATTCTATACTATAATCAATAAATTATAAAACTAGTAGGTACAATAGAAGACAATTTAGTCTAAAAATATTGATAGAGTTTTTTTTTTATACGTAGGTATGATTCAAATAAAATCAACTTAAATTTTTCAATTATGTATTTTTTTTTAATCTATCTATCAAACATAATTTTTAGCTTTTTTATTCGTGCTTACTTACTAACAGTACTTTTTTTAATAATAAAATGCAACATTTAATTTCTCGTATTTTCGTAATCTGTATGCATTTTGTGCGAAGCAGGATGGATAAATCTATAATAATTAATTATATAGACCGGCAATGGAATAGTTTCATTTCCTTTCAGACATGCTTATGAAACCGTTACTTTAAATCGGTTTACAATTACTTTTATTCGTTCTCTTTGAATGAGTACTTAGGAATTAATTATGTTTCGTATATTAACATAAATGAGAGCTTTCGTATTTAGTAGTCTGTAGTTTACATATTTATAAAAAAAAACACATTTAACAACAAAGGGTTTGGGCTTCGTTAAGCCATGGTTAAAATAAATTAAAAATGAGTTAAATAAGAGAAAAATAATGTGTAAATAAAACACTTTTACGGTTTAAAACGCTATATATATATATATATATATATATATATATATATATAAATATATATATATATGAAAACTTGTTTGAAAATAGTCTCCTCAAAATTGATTTATAATTCTTAGAAAAGCGTTGGGAAGTCATAGGTTTGTATCCCGTTGTTAACAAGTATTTCGGTCGAGCCAGACACTAAAGTTCCACATACAAGATAACATTTATCAGCGTTACCATACCTTTCATGTTGCATCTAGCTTACAGAACACGTATGGAAATCTAGTTGTATGTATAGTAAACGTGCTATGTGGGTACATATAAAATAAAACTACCTACATGAAACGAATGCAAAAGCAATGCCTTCTTAAGTTAACTAATAAAACGTTTCTGACTTTATGACCTCAGTTCGGACGTCGTCTTTAAATTACATTGAAAAAATAAATTTCAACTCGTTTAAATGATTTTATTGAATTTGCCGTTCCATATTCGAAAAAGCCCCGCCACTGTCGTACAAAATACTGTTTGTTTTAAACCGTGCATAATTGAATTTGGTCGCTTAGCGAGCTAGTTGGAGCATCCTGCGCCCACGCAGCCTTTAATTGTGCTACTCTTTTTGTTTAGTTGTCCTTAACTCGATTAGGGCAATCAGTGGTGCCTTTTGACCCTGCGACGCCCCGGCGTCTGATCGCACGAGACTAATTATAGACAGTATTAATTGTTGCTTCCGTTATTTCCTCGTAGAGAACAAGACTTAAGGATGTATGTAATTGACAGAGAATGGTTGTTTCTATTTACACTGTTAATGTGATATTAAATGTAACCATTAAAAATTGATTATTAAATTAAACATTTTAGTTTGAAATAAAAGATATATAAGAAATACAGTATATTTAAATTAAAACAATTAATAAATTTATAATTAAATATATTGTATTATTGTATATATTTGTATTATTGTATATTTATGATTTAGAACAAGTCTGTGAAACTCAGTATCGAACTTTTTTTTGCAGAGCTCTAAAGTCTGTAATATTTTCCCAAAGTTTTTTGTTTCAGTTGTTATTTAGAGTCTACGAGAACAATGAAATAGAGTCATGTCTAACAGAATGTTTGTTCGCGATCCTACTCAATTAAATGCTTCGTTTAATTCAAGTGTTATTACGCGATGATATACTAAAATCGACATTATTTACGACAGTGATAAGTTCATTTCTATTTTGACTCCGCGTGGACTTGTGACATTCTGGTATTGATACACTCATTTATGAATGAACTCACAGATCGAGCGACTTCCGGCTAACAGTCGAGATAGTAAACGCTCTTCCTGGTTCCTCCTATGGGATAATTACAAGTCCTCACCGTGACGTTGAAAATTGACCTTTACCCACCCTTATTTAGAGGGTATTATAGTATCAATCTTTTGATGGAACGACATTGCTTATCGAGATGGCACAAACTCGATATTATTTTTTTATAGAGGAGGACAGACGAGCATGGCTTTCCCTTGGTTGTAGGTAAAATAATCCAACCATAAAGAATAAACGAGCGTTGTCGACCTATTGAAGTCAAAAAAGTCGTCAAACATTGAAACCGAAACGCGATTATACTTGACTTCTTCTTCTTAGGACTTCGATACTCCTACCACCCATTCAAAATCCAGATTTCCTCACGAAGTCCAACATTTTAGAAAAATTATAAATTAATTACAAAAAAGTTTAACTCGGTGAGGATCGAACCCGCGACCTAAGTATTAGCCATACATTGGTACAATAACACCAACAAGCTTGTCGAAAATTTAAAAAACTATCGATTTAAATAAAACACTTTAACGGTTTAAAACGCGATATATTAGTTAAACTTATTTGAAAATGATTTTTAACTTCGGCCCGATGTTTCGGATGCTTTGCAGCAGCCCCGTGTCCCTGTGACCACGGCTGCTGCCTAATATATCGCGTTTTAAACCGCTAAAGTGTTTTATTTAAATGTGTAATACTCGCGTAAACTATAGACAGTATTTAAACTATCGATTCTTAAGGCTGAATTAAAATGAACTCTATGCGGATATGATAAGGTGGAAATTAGAATGCTTCGCCTTTTCCTGTGGAGCGTGTTTTTTCTCAGCCTTCCCGTCGTTTCCCCGTTACGCAATATATCGTAAATAATTAGCGGAAGGCGATATTCCTGTGTCGTATGGAGATGTCGAGTATCTGGTTTTTTAGCCGGACATTTCCTGCTCTAACGGTGCTTCATTTCAATGTTATACGTCTTCGGTCACACTTGAATCTTGAGAGATTTCAACTGAACTGAACAGTTAAATACAGTCTGTAGCTTACGCGAGTAGTACATTTAAATAAAACATTTGAACAGTATTAAACGAACGACGGACCATAGTTAAATTAACTTCCAAATAGGTTTGACTAATATATATCGCGTTTTAAACCGTTAAATTATATAAACGTTTCCGTAAGAAGTACGGGATTTTACTGTTTACCGGCAAATATTTGATTAGACTGATACGCACTGTACTGATCATCTTCATAGCTTGGTAATTAAAAGAATTGCCTACGCTCCGTCTGAGGGTACGAATTTCGGCCAAACATAATGTCGTTGGGACAAGTTTCAATGTGTGTATGATGTAGTACCTACTGTAGATATATGTATAATAATACGGATGCAGAAAAATGTCTGCCTCGTAGGAAGGAAATTAAATTCTTTGGCATGAACCCATACTAATAAAAGTGCAAATTATCGAGATTTAAAATTTTTCAAACGGCGAAGTAATTCTGTGAAAAAGGAGAAACTATGCCAAAGATTAGAGCGCAAAAAGAGTTTAATTTAGGAAAAAGTATTTGTCGGTACAACCGTATGATAATGTTGTAAACAAAAAGTGTATTATTAAGCTTTGTCCATAAAAGGGTCCCGATAGATGGGCATGTTCGACATTACTCGTGGGTATTACCAATCCATTGCGTTTGCGCACGTATTGAGTTTTTGCTGTGCCGAATGCTCGTACTTTTACCAAATTGCGCAATTTAACTCTCAATGCCGACACCGACATTAAATGCCTTTTTTCTCGGATGTCGTTGTTGATTAATGATGAATATACTCTACATTTCCCTTGAAATAAAAAATATTGCCAGAATCAAAGATTGCCTGTAATTTACGTGAGTAGTACCAATTTAAATAAAACACTAACGATAAAAAATTACAACCATAGTCACGGGGAGACACGCAGAGTCAGAGGGGAGGGGGCTGCTGCAAAGCATCTGAAACGTCAATAATTTTCAAATTAGTTTTACTAATATATTTCACGCTTACAACGTTAAAGTGGTTTATCTATAAGCATCAAACAGTTTTTGAGTTTTTTTAACTTTCAATCATTAAAAACTTACAAAATTTTCAAAAATACATATTTCTCACGATTGCTTAAACAAGGTCATAACTAATTTATGCATTAAATCTCTAAACCGCAAACATATATATCAAGAACGTTTATACAAATACATATAATATGAAGCGATGGAAACTGGCAGATATAATAAAACCAGATTAAGAAGAGCTGTGAGATCTTAATGAGACGTAGCACGGCTTGATAAATTAAAAAGTTGGTGTAGCAAGATAAATTGGTCCTATGTTTTGTTCTCACGACGGCGCCCAAGACGCGTTGAACAGAAATTATGAGTGTTACAACATTCGAAGACCGGTCTACCGCTACGCTGACCCCAGGTCTAAAACGAGAAATTAATTTCATTATAAATATAACTCCTCCTTACTCCTAGTAGCCTGGTAGTTAAATCAGTAAGATGAAAACAAAAGACGACTGCATCAAAATAGCTTCTTTCTCATAGACGCCTAGTTATTAATCAACAGAGCATAAAAACAAAATCAAACATAACGCGATAACTATAAAGATAATATTAATAATACAGACAATTTAACTTGTAAACATTACAGCAACACAAAAAACATTATCTGTAGTAAAAATGCACAAAATACGTACTTAACATAATCTGTACAAAATGTAAAACCACAGATAACACGAAGGTTTTCCCACACCACGAAAAATTATTGTGTGTGATATGAGTCATCAGGTCTTTATTCGTCTCTCTGTTGCCATAACAAACAATGTAGGTAAACTTGGGCGACACTATACTGCTGTGTTACTCGTTTACATGAATCAAAGCACACATGAGATGTTACATTCTACAAAGGTATGAAGGAATATGTATACTCACCAGACAAAGCACTATATATGTAAGAAAAATATAGTATATGTAGTAAGAAGTAATAGTAAATACTCTTTATTAAATTTTGTCAAAAAGTGTAGTCGTTTCCTAATTACTGTAATGGTCTATATAACACTTTTAACGGTTTAAACGGCGAAATATATTAGTTAACTTGTTAACCGTTTGTTATTACTATTCGACGTTACGAATGCTTTGCAGCAGCCGTGATCATATATTTTGCGTTTTCAACCGTTAGAGGTGTTTTATTTAAATTTATACTACTCACATAAACTACAAATTACCGATCTTGTTGTACTGTTTTCTAGGTAATGCTCCTTCCAGACTTTATGTAGCTAATGCACAATAATATAAACCTGTTTATAGTAAACCAAGAACAGTCCAATGTTCTCATATCTTGAGCATATAGGATATTCTGAAACGAGCCTAAAAGGAAATACACAAGACTCATTCATCAAAGTCCCCACCTCAGTTGGTCACCATTCATGCTCGTTTAATGAACCAAGATCGTTTAAAATAAACACTGTACCACTTTTCTCTACTATTACATAACCGGAAATCTTAGAACGGTTATTAGGAAGATCACACGTACACATTAATTCTCGCTACTTTCCTTAATTGTTAGATCGTTAAATTATATATACTTATGCATATATATATCGTTTGTAAACGACTGATTAAATAATAAACTGTCGGTCGTAGACTTGTATCTTATGTCTTTATTGTTTGACTTAATTTACTTAACCATCAAAAACGTCTGTTTTTTCTGCATTAATTAGACTATAATAGTATGACGGTTTAAAAATATGATCAATGAAATACAATAAAAAATACTGGACGAAGTACCTTTCCAGAGACAAACAAGAAAAGTCATAGTCAACACTTCAAATCCTGGAAAACGAGGTTTAAATACATGACATGATCTTGGCGTTACTTTAAATAGCTTTAAAGTATACAAATAAAGGTGTTTCCAGTTCCGCTGACTAAGGTCATGTTGACTCTATCGAAAGCGGGCCGAAGCAAAGATCTTTACTTGAAACATGTAAAGCTAAACTGTAGATATTATCGTTAGATTATATCTACAGTTTTGGGGCACATTCGAAATGCAAGGAGTGGATTGCCTCTACCTGTTTGTTACTGTAGTTTACGTAGAAACCTAAAATTTTGCTGCTTCGTCACATGACATCTCGCATTTTATTATTAATAAATTGAAGTATTCGTAATTATCGTTAATACATTTAACGTTATAAACTCTTAGAAGTGTTGTTTTTAATGTGTACCACTCTTATAAACTATAGACGATACTTACATTCGTGGTCTAAACTAAAGCTTATGTTAATTTAAAATAACCTGCTTTGATATTTATATAGGTATTAATTATAGTTAAAGCTACTCGACCTAATAGCCTGGAGTATACGTATACGTACGTGGACGTATACGTCAAATTTAATTTAAAATCGCTTGATTAATAATGAGCTCGAAATTCCCAAAATCTTGACCACACAAATCAAAACATTTTGGTTCGCAGGCGTAAAAGAAAACACTGTCGTAAAGTGTTGTTTTGAATGTAAAGAGTAAAAATTACGTGGATAATTAACAAGCTGATAACATACTATTACTGCCGAAAATTGTACCGTGACAATCTCTTTAAATATTCTCACGCTACTGGCCTACCGCGAAACATGTCCACAGCCGAATCGCAAAACACGATATTTGCCGCGAATTATTTCACGGACCAGTTTGATCACCTTCCGCGCGGACTGATTTAAATGGATCCGCCGTCGCATTCATCGAGTTGAGTTTCACTTGAAATCTCAGAATGCGTAGGGGTCACGTTATATTGGACGAGAGCGAGCCCGTAGTGGGCGTCTCTCAGGCGACGCGATACAAGAAATAGCTGAGTCGCCGCGACATCGCAGAGCCTTCCGTTCCCGCGTCGACGCCGTGGGAACTTTATTTTCGTATTTAAATACGACCCTCATTAAACTGGTTTGGCTTAAATTTGCTGCCTTCTTTCGACGCCTTTTACTCAACTTTTTATAGTTCCGTTCGACATTTACTGTTCGTTATTCAAGTCTAGACTGCGGTAGGAATAATGATGGCTCGCTCGTATTGCGCAGAATAGGATCGCGGTTCTTTTCATTTTGAGAATTCGCATTCGAAACGAACAATCTACATATCGTTCGCTTAGAGCCGACCAATGAAAGGCTAAACTTATTATTATTATACATTTTCCCTTTTAATAGATTATTTGAAGCTGCTAAAGGCACGGTGGCCTTATAACAAAAAATATGATTTTCAATAAGGAAACAAAGATAAAAAAAACGAATTTTTGCTATTATTTGTGTCAGAATTATGTTAACAATTTTTGATCACAGTGCTCTTGTAGATTAACATTTTTAGACTATAAAAATATAAATAAGTCAAGTCATAAAATTGCAGTTAAACTCCTCTTGTCTCCAGCAGCCTCATTTATTCTTTATTCTAAAAGGCTTTAATATACATAATGAGATATAGACGGTTAATAAGAATTTAGTTATTCAAATTAATTCTACCAAAGTGCATTATTGTTATTCAATGGACTGATACTAAAAAACGAAGAAGATATTAAAAGTATTTGTGAATGGAACGATGAAATAAAATTAAAATATTCACAGTGAATTGAAAACAACGATTTGTATACATTAACCGTGAGGAATATTTTTAGATGGAACCACGATTAAGTGGCGAAACATGTATATTATAGGAAATAATTCTGCTCATTAAAAAATAAATGTCAACATTTAAAAACTTGCTATATTGCAAATCGTAGTTTACACAAATTCTTTATTCAAATCGAACGAATCTAAGGAATTCACAAAAAAATCTTTGTATAGATGTAAGTGAAGTTACGGAACTTACTAAAATTATTCATCAGGAAAAATATACGTCGCTCTCGATCTTTACTTCCCCACGGTATCGACTTACACCGGATGCTAGGTAACCCTGCGTCGCTACGAAAAACCTTCTTTTAAAAACAAACGAAATTTAACCTTAACTGTAGCAGATTAAAATGCATTTAACCTCCACTCCTCTTGATGCGATATTTAACTTGTAACTTTGTTTTTATTGTACCATCAATATTTGTCTTTATTTTGCTGAGTATAGAGTTCATATTACATTATACTGGGATATAGATAGAACCGGAAGAACTCATTGTGTAGGCTCTAGCTACCTGGTGATAATTTTCATTGTGGACTGTATACATGAACAATTATGGATGTAAAGAACAGTATTTAAAAGCATTCCATAGATACCTTAACCCGAGGTATCGATAAGCGATATCTATGCAGATCTTATATTGTCTGTAGGTTACACGATCAGACATTTAAAAATACTTCGATAACTAACTTAAGACCTAAACCTTATTTTTAACTACTAACTGACATTAAGAGTCAAAATTTAAAATAAAATTACTATTATTTTATTGTTTCCAACTTTTACAAGTGTTTTGTTTAGATGTATCTTAATTCATACTTACTTAGGTAACTTTTGTATATAAAATATGCATAATTCAATAATAAAAAATAATTCCATAGCAGGCAATTTACCGTTGATATTTGATTGATTAGTATGTCTGTATTCATTACTTAAAAGCCTCTATGTCTTAATGTCATAGTAATTATCGTAAAAATTATGTAAAAAAAATAATTCACCTTTTATAAAGAATATTAGCATCTAGTCATTTCACGTTAAAATACCCCTTCCCCATTTTTCATGAGTAACGAGCGGCGCATACGCAAATGCAGGCCATTAATAAATTACAGATACACCTATACGTTTACGTCAAAACCCGCTTGTGAGCATATAGACTACCTTTAAGTTGTGAGGGCAAAGGGAGGTTGTCGATTGCGGCCACAGATAAAGAAGATACAGAGTATCCAAAATTATTTCATTACAGATTCACAAATTCAAAAATTTTTTTTTATGACAAAGAATAAAAAAAAATGCGTTAAAATTTTTACTACAAATAATAATCATATTTCTAATTTATCGAGTTCAATTTTAGTTAAACTGTTAGTAATTGTATTTAAATCTTGTTTTACATTTATATATACATAAGGTATAAAAAGATTGTATAAATATGAACTAGATAATGTTAGTTTGTTGTCTCAATGTAGATAATACAACATATGAAACCAGTCCCTCTGCAAAGTATCATCTGTGGGGGGGTGAAGTGAGCGAGGGGCGGGGAGGGGAGGTACTTCCCGCGTAGCACCTGGCACGCAGAGGCTATGCTTCGGGATCCCTTTGATTTGTGGCAAGACGTGTTCATGTTCCGATACACTCTTTGTTCATTGTCTTACTGATAATCTTATTGCGAATAGGGCTGTCACTTTAGGTACTTACGAGGTACTTGGTTCGAAGCCAGGGAAATATGTTAGTTTCAGTCATAAAATTCTAATCTATCACTTGGGTTGTTAAAAGTTTTCACCCCCTTCTTATTTTTAATAAGGAAAATAAAACTAAATGAACAAACGGACACAAAAATATTTCTGCATCATATTTCAATTCAATTTTAACGCACTAATTTATAATTTATAGTTTTAAGCACAAATATAGTGTTTGCATTGCATTTAAGTTACTTTCTATGATATTATATTACATGGTGTAAAGTACATTTATTGGGAATTATATTATTTCAATTTTGATTATTCCGTATATATTTTTGCGTCGAATCCTTATTGTTGTACCTACTTAAAATGGAACAGTCGACAGCCCTAATTTCGTAAGATCACCCGATAGCTGCCGAGAATCCTTAAAATTCAATGATTATTCTGGTCGAGTAAATTTTAAGAAAACGAAACAATGTAATGTTGACCCAATCGCGGCATTCAAGCACCGATGATGACAATACGGGCCACATCCTCTGTTTGTCTTAGTGAAAGTCAATTGTTGCGTTACACCCCACTTGTTTAACCGAAAACTGTAATCTTGCGACATAAGCATAACTTTTGATCGCTTTGAATTACCCCCAGGGCAATTCTCAAATGTGTTAAACTATACGTCACCTTATTTTCAATAATTAACGGTTTAAAACGCGAAACATATTAACTTATTTACTGTTTACTATAATACTAGTCCCTGACTACGGCTGCTAAAAAAACATGCGAAACGTCGGGCCGTAGTTAAATATTATGTTGTAAAAAAATAACGAATATTTTTCGCGCTTTAATCAGTTACAAATGTTGTCTTTACAGTGACTACAGCGGAACTACATATACGTGTCTATATACATTTTTTGCAAAACGTAATATACTATATTGCGTGTCGCAAAAAAAATTGCGACGTCATAAATCAAGAAGAAATTTATAGGTTTAATATTGCAATTGAATACAGGATTACTTTAATAGGTGTATTACAATTTTTAAAATAATTAATAAGTAATAATTATTATTTTTATAAATACTTTTTTTTTTCAAATACTGTCTATAGTTTACCTGAGTAGTACACATTTAAATAAAACACTTTAACGGTTTAAAACGCGATATATTAGTTAAACTTATTTGGAAATGTTTTTAATAATTTAAATACCAAAATTTCAATGGGATGGCCTCAAATTATAAAACACCTGGGATCCCATATTAAAAACTCTGGATCCCAATAAACAGCATACCGGCATACGCGAAGACACCGTTAGTCAATTCTGCAAGGACCCGGCCAGTTTCGCCAATTACCAACTTCGACAGAACAGATGACGCTAGCGTAGCAATTTTTTACTTTGACGTCAGAGACATCCTCCATCTTTAGTCTCCCCGTGACCACGGCTGCTGCAAAGTATCCGAAACGTCGGGCCGAAGTTAAAAATCATTTTCAAATAAGTTTAACTAACTAATTCGCGTTAATTAAACCGTTAAATGTGTACTACTCGCGTAAACTATAGACAGTATTTACTGACTATTTAATTAGTATATTTATTAAACTTCTTGGCGTAGAGGTGCTACGAATAGCACCTGTAACACAATGCATAAACGTATTCTGTACATTAGTTAAACTATTTACTTACCAATTACTGTCTTATGTAAACAATCCATAGATAACTGGAGCCATACCCTCACTAACATATCAAATTTTACATGAACCATAGCTCTGTTCTTTATAACTTTAAAGCCACGCGACACCAACATTTCCTAAGTTGGATGCTGAGCGCTCAATGTTTGTTCCACAAAGGATTTGCCACGTGCTGCGTCAAACATTGTCACGGCTCGCTGGCGGCACGCCTCGGATGACGTTAACAATGAGCTCTACCCTATCTCTTTGCGTCTATGTTAGCACCACACCTAACATAGGTATTTTTATAACTACGTGACTCAGTTGTTAAAAATATATTGCGAATTGGTAGGAACTGGGTTCGAATCCACAAGAAGTAGTTAATTTTAATCTAATAATCATATGCTTCTACTGCATATGTAGGCTGTAATTTATACAAAATTTTACAAGAAAACATGTTTGTTTCTCCGTATTTAACGAAATATGTAAATCTACTTAACATTATTTGTATGAGAGTATATCTATTAATACAAAATAAATAGTCCTTTCTTTTTGGCCCTAAACTTCGTGTTTTGTGTAATAAAAAAGTACAAAAGAATTCATAGATTTTATTGCAACGTTGCTACTATCAAGGCGAGTCATCAATAGCGAATCTATGAATGAAAGATGAATGCTTATCTTTCGTGATAAAAACTGAGCCATAGATAGTCCCAGTGGGACCGCAGAGCGCAATATTTACTACGCCTCTCGTCCCTTTCACTTCCTTTACAACCTGCGCCCGAGCGAGACGGCGCGACTCGCGCTACCGCGCCAGACGAGGACGGCGCATTCATTCATAACCCAGTCCGCCATCCGGTCTCCGCTCCGATCACTTTATCTCCTTCTAACGCACAGTTTCCTCTCGAGTGCGAGCAGGTGGCACCGGATGCATAATGCCGCAAAGCTTTTTATCGGAAGCTCTACGAAAAAAGTGAGTGCCAAATTAGAATCCTTCGGGTCGGCTCGGCGCAACGTTGCGTCCTCGCGGTGTTTGTGTCGTGTTAAACTGTTAAAATAGTGGACGGGCACATTGGTGGTTTTCGTGAGTCGAGCTGGGAGTGAGCTTCGCCCCTCCGCCGGCGTCCATTGAGTGCCAGTAGTCGCGCATCGGCCGCAGTCACGCGCGCGCGCCCTCGCAGCCCAAACTCTGGATGAATTGAAATGACCGGTTCCGAAAACGAACTAGCACGGTACGGTGTTGTGTTGGCCCTGGTGTGATTCACTAATTGGTGCTTTCGAGTGAGTGACACTGAGAATGTACGGGAACTCGCCAGGGACATTATGGCCCAAATTGCATTAAATGGGTAATTGCTGTTCATTGGATAATGGATTCGGTTCATATGCCCACTGCATCATATCAGTCCTCGCCGGCGTGGGTCGCCGATGAATTTTGCACTTGACTCCTCAATCCCTTTGTTTTGTGCCGTTTCATTTGTATTCTACGATGCGTTTCGTTACATGAGATGAATAGTTTAACAGAAGCCAAACATTGCTATATTTTTTTAAGAAATATTTCAGTGTACACGCAATACGAAATTACTTTTTTAATGTTATATTAAATATTTAAACTCTACAACAGAACAATACGTTAGCAATACCAATATTACAAATTATAACTATCAGAAAGCTCCTATATTTTTTTCTTATAGCTTACTTATATTCGCAATACGCAAAGGATCTTATTTACACATTATGGTTTATTCTCTTCATATACTTAGTATTGTGCGTATTCCTTAAGCCGCCTCAGGTACTGACAGACAAGTCTTATCAGGCTGAACGCTCACCAACGACCGTGGGAATGAAAAAAGCGTGTTAAACAATAGCAAACAGATAAGAGCATCGTCAGAACCCATTTGGGGTACCACAATATGTAATTGCGCTTATGTTTTCACTTAGCCCGTTTCTTAGCAACACGTCATTTTAATTGTATTGCGTAATTTTGTAGTTTTTTCAGTATCGCACTCGAATTGTTTTAGGTACAAGGTTATTTGAGTTTGATACTTGCGTTCGTTTTATTGTTATTTGAATAGGGAAGTAAAAGTAAATGAACGAGGTAAAATGATAGTAACCTCTATTTGTATGTTAAGTGACAAACTGTAAAAAACACTAGCACTAACTTTAAATGACAAACATTCACTATTTGAATCTACTAACAACAAGTTGCTCTCAAATGTATTAACAGCTTGAAAATTACAATGATTCAAACAAACTTAGACTTAATTATTGTTTAAAAATGTTCCATCTTTATTCGCGAACGGAAGCTTCCAAAAATCAAACAATATACAAATACGCTTTGTTTTAAATAGGTTGCAGAAACTAAAGTAAATATTTCCATCATTTCCTATTAGCTTTTAAGCTACGGTTGGCAATATTGTTGTGTATAAGTGGAACAACACTACAATGTTACAATCTGGAAGCCAGACTATTACTTTTCTCTAATTAACTTTTATAGACCAGAAAGTAGGATGCTCTTTTTTTTCGTTTGTTTGAGTTTAGCCCCGGTAAATCAGTAATGAATTATCATTTTGCATTTTAATTTATTTACATATTTAGCTTGTCTTCCTCAATTCTATATCTACCTTTGATTATACGTTGTTACTTTTCAATAGAAGTAGAGTCTGAATATAATTAAACTTTTTGCTCCAATTTTGGGCATTGACTCTACTTCTTAGGTAGGTTCTTCACTTGTTATCATAAATTATAAATCAACGTCTTTGAATGCTAAAATGTCCACTCCATCACTATAATAAGATATAATTAAGTCAAACATGTGTTCTCTCTCTCCACAAATGCGTCAATAAATTTGATGAGTTGCATGGTGGAAGCGTGGAAAATATTTTTAGCGACACGTTAACACGCATTTAATAGCCGTTGATGTCACAGCGACACCGTTCCATAAACTAGCCTTAACGCGCTATCGTTTATCATATTTTTCGTTAATAAGGACGTTTTTATATCGCAGTCTTGAATTTCAATGTTGAATAACATATTCGCGCTTATAAATTATTTCGGTTAACTCCACTACAGTGTTTTACACTAGCCATAGTTCTAATTCTCATTAAAACTTTTGAAAATCGAACTAAACAATATTACATGTTGTTATGTACATTTTTAAATTTCGAATTAATAAAATAACAAACTAACATAACGGGCCCCGGGCTTCTGTTTAAGATCACTTTAAATTCGAAAAACGTTTGGACCTACAAAAACCTAACCAATTCTTAACTATTATTTTATTTAATTAATTTTAAATAAAAATTTATTTTTTTGACATATATTTGGTACTTGTTTGTTTTCTGATAATATGTTGTGTTATATATTTAACGTTTGAATGTGTACTTTATGTGCGTTAAATACACAAATGAAAGAAGCGTGCAACGTCTGTGACACTGAACTTAACCTTATAACTTCAATAATTTACATACAAATGTACTGAAGTGGTAGGAATCAATTTGAATGTCTAATGAGCACTGTTAATTATTGTCCCGAGATTGTTTGGTATTCTTCAATCGATACATCTTTTTATTATAAGTTCGGTTTGATAAAATATTTTCCTCACCAACTGTGTTATTTAGTCTACCTAGGTTTCAAACACAGAGCTGAAAAACTGATTTCATATTTGTGCAAAATAGCTAAAGTAGTACTAATCGAGTTTTGTTTAAATCGAAGATCGATCCTGGGTCCTCTCGTAGGTATAAAGATACACTGTAGGTATTATATCAAATAGTATACGTTATGATGTCGCTTTTAATCTGCCTTATACGTAACTAAGTATAACGCAATAGATTACTTATACAGCCTCAATACAAGAGAAAATACGATAAAATGTGTACAAGGTACATGAAACGAAAATAAAACGATACTCGTGAAATTAGTCACTGCGCATCTTGTGGTCTCGATTTTTGAAGCCGCAACGCCGCCCACGTCTATAAATAAACATCGTGAAAAGTTTTCTCGGAGATTTTTCTCGCGGCCGATTCACAGCGCATGCGCGAGGGCGTTGGGTGGCACTCGCCAATCGCTGACAACTCCGCCTCGCGTATCGAACAGTGAACGCCTTTTAACCACATTTAACTAAATCCGTACCGTACTTTGGTATCTGGAATTCTTCGTATGAGCCAGGAGATTTGATGTAGGAGGTATCACCCACCATTAGCAGTCTCTCCCAGTTATGACCACTATATGTCACGTTTTCTCTCTATACTTCATCTACAACGAACTTAGTTACCGTTGTGTTATACATATGGTAATATGAGCTAGTACTATTACGAATATATCTATGAATATATATTACTGATGTATCATTACTATTACGCATAAACCAGCTAAAAAACTCTTAAAGATTTTATCCTCCTGCCTACTTTGAAAAAAAGGCAAAATAAGATGCACAAAACCGCGCAAAACATTATGAACATAGCTACACATAAGAACTACTAGTGCACCATAATAAGGTTGCTTTAGGTTAGAAACAATATGTCACAGGCAGGATTCGAATTCACGACCAACAGTGTCGTGCTGTTCTTTTATCAATTGAATGAACCAATTTTGAAAATAGTAATTTGAATGTAAAACGTTCTTCGCTGAATATATCGCCTATTCTAGTCTCCATGAAACGTCAATCTTTCCAACGATAAGATTATACACTTACAGACACTATAATGTTAACCTACAATAAGACAATTATTATCAATCGCTGTATCATATCACATTTATCAAAGCGACCCGTGACCGTCCGTCTGTAACGTTTTAATTGAATGGTCTGAGGTCAAATCACTTGTTGTTCATTGTCTATTATTTAAAACGTGTTTAACTTTAAATTGCTTTCAATATTAGAGTATCTAACAGTTAGCTATCGTTGCGTTGAGTCCTGGGTTCGAATCTTTGAGAAATAAATGTCTATGCCGGACACTAAAGATTATCTACTTGCCTGTAAATGCAATCGATCAGTGAAACCAACTTACAGATATATAAATGCGTTTGCCTCCTCCACCACATATCTCCTGAGAAATAAAATCCCTACATAAAACTGATATATATATAAAAAATATGTAACGTTTTAATACGCAGAAATTTGACTATATATTTTTAGTCGTTACATTTTTCTTAATAACGGATTTATTAGATCTAAAATTTGTTTACAAAAAAGTTTTGACATAATCTGTGTTTGTTGTGTATATAAGATTATAATCTATCTATAAAACTACGGCGACCATAGATTATAGATATAGTCTATGGTCGCCGTAGCAATAGTGGTTCGCAAGATGTTGGTTAATTTGGGCAAAAGCTCCGTTTGCAAACAATCTATCACATTGTTAGGCGTCAACACGCAACCGAATTGTTATACAAGCATTGTTCTACATTTGTATCGCGCTCCGCGTCACACACGTTTCGTTGAAGCATCCATTGTCGTAATGTTTGTTGTTGCACACGCAAAACCGTTCAAAATCTCGCGAACGCCATCAAAACAATACCACGGGAAAGAAACATGTTTTCAAACGCTTCGATTGTGATGCTGGTTGCAATTTCATTGTCCTTAGAACAACACTTTGAACGGTTTAAAACGCTACTTTCAACGGCTGCGGTCACGGAGATGACTAAAGATGGCGGGCCCTAAATAAATATTTTTCTCGTTTTTAACTCGTGAAAGCGTTTTATTTAATGCGTACTGCTGGCGTAAAGTACCGACAATACTTAATTAACCAGTACGAGTTAAAGTTAAATCCGAGTTTAACATGGTAGCCGTCAAATATGCGGGTGTCCACTTTCCTATTAAGAGGGTCGGAGATGAGATAGAAATTAGTCGACCCCAGTTGATCCCGCAGTGCAATTGACACCCAGCGCTTAGTGTTTGCCTTAACAAACAGCCGCGAGCTTTAATTAATGTTGATACTTGCTACGTCGCTAGTCGATACTCTGTGGTCAACTGAAGTCTGTGACACAAACTATCACTATTTACTGAACATTACATATTCTTGGCATCTGAACTTAAATACCATATCTATCTATGGTAGAGAATAGAATCTAGAATAGAGAATATTTCTAACCGAATTCTTTTTTCAACTTTATACAAACTACTTGTTCACTTGGTAAATTTCCTAAATGTCCATATATTCATTATACAAAATCAAATTTAATACAATATAGGATCAATTTAGGGGCGTAGGGGACAAATTGGGCGCGACAATCGAGTTAGTTGACCCCGAGACCCGACAGCTTTACAAGATCATCAGATGTATTGTATATTGCATGTGCTTCAATCAAAGTCATTCTTACAATTTACAACAAGCGTAACAAACGATATTTCTTATAAATCTGCTAAATTTGCGATTTATTTCGCCGGTAAATCAAAAATCCCTTTTTAGAATTGCCCCTCAATGTTAAGATTTCATTTCAATTAATCAGTATTAATTGAAATACATTTAGTATCGTGACTCATTCTATTAGCAGTGAATAACGATCAAATTGAAATATTTATGAGATATCAACAAAAAAAAGTTAGTGTAAAATTATCATGTTTATAGCCAAAAGCTCTATAAATGTTAATTAATTAAAGGCATAAGTATAAGATGTAGCAGATTTTATATCTGGTTCCATCGAAATGTGTTTGGTTTTTTACGCATTCACAAATGCAAATTATATTTGGCCAGTATTCGCATTTTTTATTTTTAAAATTAATCAACGAGTATGTTATGTTATATTTTATGTTCAAAAATGGAATTAGTACCTTGGCTATCATTCAACTGACGTGTAAGTACTCACGCTTCATACATTGTACTATTGTTTGCCTAGAATGGCACACATTTAATAATATTTATCGCTAAATATATCAGAAACAAGCCTATTTACATATATAATAGTAATTGATATCGATACGTTATATATGTAGCTAACAAAAAATCTAAATCCGGTTGTAATTAATAAAATCATTGCAAATATAAATTTTTGAAAACAAACAAGACGTTATCTTTTTATATGTCCGCAATTTCGGTACATTAATGATATTTAATGGATAGTAGCATAGTTGCTGTTTTATAATCCTTCTGTGGTTAACCTCCTGTGTTAGGAGTTAGGTCCAGGATTTGAAATTTTGGAAATTAAAAATATACATCGTATTAAAAATATAAAGTCATACATTAAAATCAGATCAACTACTTACTTGTAAACACTATTAAACTTTAATAAAGATTACAGATACAGAAAAGTGTCATATCCTAATAACAAAGAAGTGTGTTTTTTCCATGACGCGAGCTCAGACTAACGAATGATTATCGTGTGAAAATATTTGTCAAAGTGGTCTTAACAATAAATCTATCAAATCATAAAGTATATCCCTCGACGGTTATTAAGGCGAAATGAAGTTGTTTACTTGTTAACCCTTGAACTCTTTATGTGGTCTGATATGCCATAACTATCAATTTGTTACATTACAGTTTAATGCTTAGGGTATTCATATTATGTTTACATTCCCATTATTTCGATTAAAAGCTTTTAATATGCAAAGTGGGTCTGGTGATGGTAATATTATATCGATGTTTTTTGAAGGGTTAATTAAAAGTATAATAATAAAAACTATTTAAAAGTGGTTAGGTATTTCTTTATTTCTTTTTGAAATCGACATCGTTCCATTTAACCTTTTATATACGGCGTTGGTTCAGTAGTGGTCTATAAGTAGCAAGGTAGGGCGAAAAGTGTTTATCACTAGTCATTATTACCATATCAATGGCGGTAATTGTTAAAGCCCGCCAATACGCATTGGAGTACCAGTATTAGGTAGTAAAACTTTTCCTATCGGAGACTGTAAACCTATAACTAATAAAGCCTCAACTTTTAAATAAAACCCTCTAACAGGTCAAAACGAAATATTCTAGTTAAACTTAGTGTAATTCTTTTAATTCTGTTTGTAACTGTCGTGGTCATATAGGAGACTACAGAATTTAAAGTATCTAATGAGTATCTAACAGTAAAACACTACGCTAGCGCCATCTGTTCCGTCGTCTTTGATATTTGGCAAGCCAGTTTAATAAATATATTTCGCGTTTTAAACCGTTAAAGCGTTTTATTTAAATGCGTACTACTCGCCTAAACTACAGGCAATGTTTAAGCCTCAACTTATTAATACTTCCCAAAAGCATTAAAGTAGTAAGTTGTGTTAAACATAGACCATAAAACTGTTTGCGCACTCAAACCGTAACCACAAAGTTAGCGAAATTGCCCGTCACAGCTCAGCGGGCCGTGTGAGAACCCTACGCATGGGAGGGTTAAATGAGGGTGGCAACATGAGGGTTGGTCCCGGCGGGAAATGTTCTGGTAAACGGGACCGGAAACGCCCGTGCACGGATCGCACCGCGCACCTGTGGGAATTCCACTAAAAACACTCAATACCGATAGTCGCCTTGTAACTTAACGCATCGCTTATCTTTTAATTATTGTTTTATTAGAACCGGTTTCAGTTTACAAGCGTAATTGAAAAATATAGACCATAAAAGTGTGTCATTAGTCGAGTGCAAAATTCACCAATCGTTCACTCACTGTTGTAGCGAAAATAGCAGTCACTCTGACATCACGACCGTGATCTGAAACAGCGAGCAAAATGAAAAATAGTGAAGAGTGTATACACTTATCTTAGGACAGATAGAAACAGTGATATTTATTGATCTATATAGTTTTTAATAGAACGATAGTGCTCAAACATAGTTAAAACCTTCGAACGGGTATTAGTCGAAAATTGAACCCGTGGCAGAAGAAGTCGAGGCGCCGGCGGCCATTGCAGGCATGGGAATCAAAGTCATGATGAAAGCTTTCAATAAGCCAAAAGGTGAGTAATTAGAAAATAGACAATATAAAAAAACAAATAGACATGGTGATACAATAACAACAAAAGCCTTTTTTCTATATTACAATTCTTAATAAAGAATGATACGATTATAAATCGATTTAGGATAGAAAAAGTCACGACCAGAAGGCTACTAAAATAATAATTAATTACTTACTATATTATAATGTAATCTGGGATAAATAAATTTTAAAAAGTTATAAAATCTAGATTGTTCCAAAAGGCGTATTATTGTCTGAACGATTTCTTTAATGACAAGAGCCTGGCAGTAATACGAATTGCTCCTTAGGTAAATATATAAATTTACAACAATGTATTAGTTTATAAGATATGTTTTAAAAAAGCCGGACTGAGTTTCTTGGGTGTTCTTCTCAGTTATGTTGCTCTTTCGAACTCTTTAGAAACAACAGACAGACAAACATTTTTAAGTTTTTTTTGACGAATCTAAGTAATTAATCTCAGGAACCAGGTACTGGTTTATTAATTTAAAATTTTATTTTTGTGTTGGCTAGAGCATTTATCTAGGAAGGCTTATAAGCTATAAAGTCATGCTGTGACTAAAGTGAAGAGACTGTGGAAAATGTGGAAAAACCCCAATGTGTACGATACGAACGTTAGATTCCCGAAAAATATGTATATAGATGATCCTATTAATGATATAATAATGTCCGACATTATTGTCTATCTCTCAAGATTAACTTGCAAGAACGACGGAACGCGACCAACGATGATAAAGGGCCTTTGCAAAAACAAATTTGAATGCCCAAAATAACTATTCTACGCGGATGTAGTCGCTGTCACAACTAGTATTAATAACAAAAATATCTTGATCTGTGCTGCCGCAGGCTAAAAAACCAAGTCAAGTACACTATATAGAAACGTACATTTGAATTAGTGTATATTTTTGCAACACGTCGGTTGTGAAAATCTAAGTATCATCCTCGCGGTGACGCAAGCAGACGCAACGCTCTTGGTTTCGCTTGCACTTGTCCCAGATGTTAACTCGCCGTGACTAAGAAATATATGGTAACGTATTGTTTCCGTTGCGTATCATTTCACTGCATGAAACTCTGCTGAATTACCTACGTCGAGACGAATTTGACATTTGTCAACTAAACTGTAGTCGTAGTTTTTGCGAGTATTACACGTCAAAAAAAAACATCTTTAACGGTTTAAAACGCGATATTTATTCGGACTTGTCTCCCCGTGACCACGGCTGCTGCAAAGCATCCGTCGGGACGTAGTTAAAGTAGTTTTTTTTAATGTGTAATACCCACGTGTGGGAAAGGGATGAATTATATTTTTTTATGATATAAGACAGACAAGCATGAGGACCACTTGATGGGGGGTGATATCCCCAACCATATAGCATCTACAAAACTACGCTGTCGTCCTATTTGGCTTTGTAGTCGGTATAACCTTTAGAAGAACTGTGAGAACGCAATGGTACAAATTAGACTAACTTTGATTTACTAAGCTATTTAAACAGTCGTCTATATCTTTAATATTTCATGGTTTAGCGTTAGAACAAACGCGTTATATCGCGTCCTGAGTTCTATCTATGTCATCTATTTTGTTTTAGTCATTGGCCTAGAAAACATAATGGATAGTTTAATTCAAGTATATAATAGATGGGGTAGGCAAAGTTTTATAAATACTTGGCTCTATATTCGAAAAATTATCTGCCCCCGTGACCACAGAATATAGACAAATATAAAATACACTAGAAAGTGAACTTACATTTTCATAGTCAATTCGGACAACAACTTCAAATTCGGACTTCATAGAGTACAATATTTATGCAACACATTACTGTAATTATGAATTACTCTGCGCTCTGATGATCTTGTATTGAATGTGAAGACCTTGTTACAGACCTTGTTAATTTTCCACTGTTTACCTTATATCTTTGTAAGTTTACTTTCTTCGATGGAAGTTACAGAAAAAAAATTGAACCAAATTTTATCAATTAGTTACTTGTATTAATTCATAAAGATATAAGTAATTCAATTGGTTAGAGTAACAGCGCGGCACTCCTGCTCGTGTCGTAATATATTTTTTCAATTAAAGTCGATTTTTAATGAATCCTTACATTTTGCAACCGTATATTTCGGTTGCCGCGTAAACTGTTACGTAATTCACTAAAGTAAAAAAAGGCTTGTCCAATCTGAGTCTACAGGCTCTACTGGGGTTATAAATCCTCAAGTAATACTTACAAGCAGTTGAATCAAATCTATTATTCTTACGCTGTTTGTCTATAAAAGTCAAGAACATTAGTATCTCATTACCACACAGGAAGCAACTTGTATTTGTTTAAATGAAAAAACAACACATTGACTAGGTATTAGGTAGTTCAAAGATAACAAAGTGATCTAAGACGTGTGTCATATGGCTAAGGAGGTATCCTAACGATGCACATTACTGACATTATACAATATAAATGCCATTTGAATGTATTATAACAAAGAAACTAGTATATACACTGTAGTAAAAACGATTTGCTCTGTATAAGGTCTCTTACGCATATGCGAGACCTTTTCAGTACAGTTCGAATTAGCAGCAAGGAAAATCTGTCTGTTAATTATGTATATGTTACGTTAGATTTAGTCGGCTCTGAAAGCGAAAAATATAAGTTGATGTATTCTTACGAAGTTAGTAACAGGACGATAAAATAACCTTATTTTAAATTGTTTTTGTTCGATCAGGACGATGTTACATTGCTCTTGTATAAAGTTCTAAGGGGGAGGCCAGAGTTTTTAAGATAATTTAAGGTGAAGCCACTAATATAGCGTTTAGGATAGCGTTTCTTTGATTCCTCTTGATATTAGTCCATGGCTTTAGCTGTACAGCAGTTAATAGCGGGCAGCAGTGCGGGGGCGTCCATTCACGCCGCTGATTGGCCCATCCGGTGCGCGTTCAATGAGATGATGCGCCCGCGCCGCCTCTGTCATTGAGCAAAGGTCTCTCGCCTACATTCGTGATCATTCATCTATTGTCTACAATTCCACATCATATCGTATGTTAATGAAACATTTTATTCAAAATTCGACGTAGCTTGTGGTATATTAGGTTCTATACCCTTATTTGGTGTCCTATGCTGGATTAAAATTAAAAATATTCTATAGTTACCACTGCAAAACGTTGTTTCAATTACTTTTTTCTTCCCTACCATTAATTTCAGCCTTGAACTACAAAATAACACATATGCAAACTACTTTTTAATTACACGAATGTTAGGAACAGTTATCATAGCTAATTACATCGACTTTAAATTCAGAACACCGCACGCGTCGTTTACGTCACGCAATGTTCCAAGTTCAAACGGAAAACAATAGTCGGTAAAAATGGCGCGAGCTTTTGTTCTCCACAGACTATTGTGCTATGTTGGCAGTGTTGCACTGCTATACATTTTTATTCACACGAAAAATTAGTTTTTGTGACTTTTTTCCCCATTTTCTCTTAACTGTTTATTAGTTAAAATAATGCATAGCGTAATTATTTTTACTTGTTACTTGTACATTCTAAAGCTTTTGGAATCGCATATATATTTTTCAATTTTTTAACGCGCAGCAATTATATTACTATTAATCTTGCTATAATTATAACACGATATAATAGTTTGTAAGATTTAATCTACAGAGCCCTAGTGAATTGCTCTGCAACAAGTGGTAAGCTTATCGCCCTTCAACCACCCTTGTTTAACACCTGTTGCGACCTGATATCAAGGCTGACGGATATATTTGTTACAGGGGTGGTTTTATTGCATTTATTTTGCTGAAATGCAGGTCAATTATTTTTATTTTGAAGTTGTTATCAATAAGCATTATAGATTATGAATAAGGCACACTCATTATAATGTTTGCCTTGGTAATGGGTAAAGCTGTGTTTCGTATATCTTAAAAATAATATTGAACTCGTGAACGGGCTTTAATTATTTCCAAATTTTCGCTTCGACTTATTAATTAAAATCGCTACAATTTGGTGTTTCCTGTTGCTAATATCATCGATGTTTAATTTCTGTTTTTATGATAATATCGACTCTTGGGTCACTATTACAATAATTACTTGCATAACTTAAGAGATAATTTATTGTATATCTGTGTTAACCGCAGTCGTAAGAAATAAAAACATAATCTAATTATGTTTGGAAACAGACCTCGTATTTTTCACGAAATATTCCATTTCGAAACTCCGAAATTTAGCAAAATTTATTTATAACCATTTTCAATGTATACAAAACATACGGTCGATAATCAAATCACAAGACATATGCCTAAGAAACAATTTAAATCTAATATTTATTATTTTTTATACATTACTATTATTTGCTTTGCTTAACAAACCAAACTACTCTTGCACATGTCATTTTGACAATTTGCCATTCTTAAATCCAGATAAAACCACTTTCATTATATTTTTTAAAATTATATTTTGAAGTAAGCCCCATGTCAAAGATATTGTTTATTGTCTGTGTTGTTAAGTGTGGCTTAAACGTTGTTTAACCTGTGTAATTTTCCTGAAATTTCCACACCATTCTAATTAGCACAATACACATTTGAAGGCTAAATGCTGTTGGCATTATTTTGGTGATCAGCCGGCCGAATCTCCTGCCTATTGTGCCGTTATCTACGCCATTCACAATTCGGCCCACCACACCGATGTAACACCGAGAATTTAGCATCCGATTCAGTAATAAAACAATGAACGTTTTCCCTAGACATAATGTATTCTAGCACTAAAGAACATATATTGATTTTTCGTAAATCTATGTTTCTACCAGAAGGTTCTAGAAAACTGCCAGATACTTATGAATTAAACCATAGACAATAAGAGAACTTTTTGCTCAACAAATAAACTCGTACTAGACGTACTTAAACAAGATTCGAATATTCAACATAGTATGTGATACGGCGAATAAAGTCTCTACTAAGAATTGTTAATGATTTTATTTTTATTAACCAGCTGTACGGATGAGCCCAATCAGAAACCATACGCGACAATTAAACTCAAATCTCTCAGTTCTCATTACTATAATTGGGGAAGCGGAAATCTTGACACTACACGCTTTTTGTTACACAAAAATTCCATTCCTGAAATTAATACAGCGCGTAGGAAACGCTGTAATTAAAAATTGTACGTAAATAATACAAAATACCAGTATTTCGAAATAATGACAGTAGTGTTCCCATAAAGGTCTGTACTAACAAATGTATTCGTATAAGATATTTATAAAAAAACCTTCCTAGATTCCTACTTCAAAAACAGACTATCACCACTAGCAAGCCATCTGATAGAAAAGCTAAGCACGTTATAGAATTTTTAATTTAAATGTATCATTTGTTCTTCGATTAAAAGAAAATCAATCAATCAATTATAGCAAAGAAATTAAACTACACACAATAGACGTATTTTCTATGTCAGTCTAATAAAGTGTGTCAAGTTTAATTACATCATTAATTCGCCAGGTGCGCGATACACAATACATAACCATTGTAACACGTCATTAAAACTATTATCATTAAAGAAACATTTGAAACATAATGGCCGCTGAAATACTTCCCACAGCTGGGACTCAAATCTTCCATTTACTGGCAACCTTTAAAATAAGCTAAACTATAATATAGGTAAGGAACCTATATTATAGTCTATGCCAGCCTTTCCCTCACTTACGATCGAGTACCTATAAATATGTAATAATTAAATTACATACACATTCATGGCAAAAGATTCTACCATGGTATTTTTAGGCGTTCCCTTTCGCGATAGATTATACTCATTATAAAGTATTACCAGCCAGTATTGCTGGTGATGTCGGAAAGCATGATAATAAAAAAAAATCATGTCAGAGTGTGTTATAAATAACAACATTGTTTTTATAGACAACTAATAAATACGACTTCTTGACGTTTTAATTTTCCTTAAAATCGCAATAAATTAATGAAAGCTTTCTCACGGTCCACAAATACTACTTATACTCTGGCAGCATTAAAGCTATATAAATTACGTTCAGACTTTTGAATATGACAGCTCTTTGAAATCTTAAGAAACGTATAACTTCGTAAAGAATTATATCTATACGTTTACCCTTTCGGACTATTGCTATAATATTATAAAATCCTACTTCTGTATCATAGAATTAGAGAAAATTATATTTGATCTAGACCTAACGTAAAATCTGATATAAGTAGCAGATAAAATTAATTCCCGTCAGAAAAAAACATAAAAAAAATTGTAAAAATCCATCAAAAGACAGGTTAAACTTTTAATTAAATGCCTTGAGCTGGGGACTTTCAGCTCCAAAGGATTGTGTATCCTTCCAAGTAGTAGAAAAAATGTTTTAACTTTTATAATTTTTATAATTATTCAGTAACTACATCAAAAATGAAGCTCCGTCTAAAATTGTTAAAATATTTAAGTTTAAAAATAATCTTTTAAATCTCTCGATTCACTATTATAATATAAAATATTACGCAGGTAGCACGCATATAGCTAACAGGTATGCAATGTACAATATGCACCTGTATATAAATCACCACCACTTATTATATGCAAAGTTATTACGGTCAATTAAAATGAAAATAATGAGAACGTTTTACGATGCACCGATTTAAGAAAAGTTTTATTGGGTACTTGAGATTGGTTTACAGTTCTGATAAAGAGTATTACCAATGATAAAGAGAAAAGGTATATACCAGACAGTATAAGACTTATTTAAATAAAACATTTTAACGGTTTTAACGCGATATATAAACTTAAAACTAAATATCTTAAACTTATTTAAATATTATTTTTTACTACGGCCTGACGTTTCAGCACTTTGTGGCAGCCGTGGTCACGGGGAAACGTCCTTCCATATTTAAAAATAATTTTCAAATAAGTTTAATATATCGCGTTTTAAACCGTTAATGTGTTTTATTTTAATATGTACTAGTCGCCTAAACTACAGACAGTATATAAAACTTATTGTTTTTTTTTAACTTACTTTTTACTCATTAGCTAGGATTATTGAAATAAAATGATAGTATGAAAAATATTTAAATCGATCAGTACGATTCTGCTAGATGAGAGCAGCGACCGTGGGACAAATCTCTACATCTCAGAACTGGTCGGCAGGTGTGCTCGCGCACACATCTCCACCTACGCACACAACCCCATACAAACCTGAAGCACTTATGAATGAAGCTGGCGTATCTATGCTCAACACGAACGCACGACGCAATCGCGCTTATAAAAATCCAATATTAATTTGTTCTACTCGGCACGAAAGAGCATAGATGAAGTAATTAAAACGTCAGATAATCATCTCGTTTGATGAGACTGTCGTCTGATTAAACGATACGCACCGAAAAGACATACATTTCACTCTTAACTATGCTTTGATATCACCGAATTGATTATTCACGTTGTAAAAGTTGACTAATGGAAATTGTATCACAAATTAGCTTCGAGATAAACCAAAGGGCGTAATTTGTTTTGATATACGTTAACTGCATAGATAGCTCCGTTTTGTAATATCAAACGATATGTAAATATCACATAAATAAACTTTTATACAGACGTTACATTTAACAGTGCTCGTTAATCGAGTTGAACATCGCCACGACACATTATCGAACGAGCAATCGATGTCAATCGTCAGTTTCGATCGACAGATAAAAGAGAAATATGCACAACTCGTTCCGCTAAATACAGTCTGTGGTATGTTTGATCTTAATTAAACACAGATTATGTTGTCTTCATTAAATAAGCTCGGTGAAATATATTTTTATTAAGTAAATCTAAATTAATATCAACTATATATAAATAAATTATTTTCACCCACATAATAAATCCTTTTAGTTCCGAGCTTCAAGTTAAATATTTTCAGCGGGAAATAGAAAGTTCCACAAAAAGTACGATATAAGTATATATAAAGATAATATCTTGATAAATCTAAAATGCAAATAATTAAGATTCTATAAAAAAAGAAAATATGGTGGGTACTATTAAAATGGCAAATCCTTTTTTATTCATAGGCTTACTAATTCAAAATATTAAATAATAAAATGGCTAAAAATCCTTGTTTTTTTTTATAGACATCCCGTCGCAGGTGCCTCCCCTGACGCCGGGTACCAACAAGAAGATGGCAGAGGCGCTGAAGGCCACCTTCGCCTCATGGGAGAAGGAGCAACTACGGCTTGGTGTGCCCAAAGGTAATATTTATGCTAAATTTTAATGATATTTACATGAAAATTTAAAGGCTCGTCGTTGTAATAATCAACAGACTCTGGGTTCGATCCCAACCAGGTCTTACTTTTTATTAATCAATTTATAATTTTTCTAAAACATTTTGAACTTTGTCTGGAAATCTGCATATTAAATGGATGGTAGAAATGTTCTGTCCAGGTCACGAACTACGCAAACGCAAGAACATAATACAAATTATAGGACTCATACCTATTTAATGTTAATTATAGATACCAACGTAGACCAGTCTAATGTGCTGTATGGTATGAGTCCGGTTTGACTCGCGCGAAACGCGTTGTATTGCGTTAATCTTATCTTGTAGAAATTTATTTTAGGGTGGTAAAAAGGTAAAAGATCATAGTTGTACACATAAACCTGGATTGGTTCGGTTGGACGAACATATCCCCCCAACACCCAAAAAATGTATTTTGTTTTAATTCACACAGCAGTACGTAAATGACACACAAGTAACATGATATAAAAGTGGCATGATATAAAAGTGGTTACAATAAATTTTAGTTCACTAAATATTATTTTGAGTGCTGTTTATTCATTCAACTTCTCTGTTTTACGCGCAGGAAGGAAAAGCCATAAAACCACAAAGATACGCATTATAAATTAATAATACTTTCGAAAAGTTGTTTCAGATCTAAGAGCTCTTTATAGAATGGTTTTAACGTTTCATAAAGGGAGTTTAATTTTTCTTACATTTATAAATATAAATTATAAATAAAAGTGTTAATGAAGTCCATAAAACTCGTTCGGTATCTTTATATAATAACTTCGAATTTAAGACAATATTTCACGGCATGTTCAGCATACCATTGGCTTTCGGGCTGTTCGGCCGACGTGAGCGAGAAGTGAGGGTTCTCGACGTTTCGCCATCACGTGCGGACGCCATCATCAGGAGATGGTAACTCTTCGATTGCTTGAAGAATTAATACATAATTCTTCGAGTAATCGAGTTCATCGAACAGCTCGAAAGCGAATGATATGTTGAAAAGTTGCAGTGTATTTTTAACTTATTTAAAATATAGTCTCGCATTTTAAAGTCTTGAACTGAATTAGACTTAACCACAACATTTGAAGGACAACGTTAAAATCCTGTGGCAAACATAAAAGATATACTAACACAAGATACACATCCAAAATAAAAAGTAAAAAGTACACTCAAATAGATTCAAGCTCTGCGAGCCCTGATGGAATAAAATTCACATTAAGTCCCTAGGAACCTTGAATACTCCAATTTGCATACGTTGTGTACTCTGTAGCTTGTATTTAGAGTGATGGACGGATGGCGACCACCACTGAAGTATAAAGAAACTTTCGACTGATTCTATGTTTTTAGTCTGGGGATAAAGAAACAAATAAAATGCGATATCAATACTCTGAAGGTTGGTGGCGTTCAAGACTGCGGATTAAAAATATCAAGGCTCTAATTTTTTCAAATAAATACACATACAAAGTACTTATAACTAGATACTGTCTGTAATGTACACGAGTAGGACACATTTAAAACTAAAATACTTGAACAATTTAAAACGCGATATATTAATTAAACGTATGCGGGCCTTCAGCAAAGCTTGAAACGTCGGGCCGTAGTTAAAATAATTTCCAAAAAAGTTTAACTCATATATATCGCGTTAAAAAAGTGGTTTATTTAAATCCTTATAACTGATTAATTTATTAATTACGTAGATTAAAACAAAATACGCACTTGGAAAAAAATACGTACGATCGCGGCTAACGTAGAGATCATGCGAACCTTTTTCGATATGTAACGACTATGACCTGTCATAGAGCATAGAGCAGACAGGTGGCATGGCGGGTCGTCGCCCGTGATCGGCGGAAGTGCGTGCGTCTGCGCCGTGTCTATTCGCGCTTCCGCTCACTGCGCCCACGATCATTCTAAAATCAATGCATATTCCAAATGGCACTAATATTACGAATCACCATCTCGCTTCCTTAGCTGGTCAGCTACTTGATATAAATATCAGGATTTTTGGCAAACAGAAACAGAAACTGTATGTTTATACATCTTTACTTTATGCAAACTCTATTATCTTTTATTGGATTACGCTCAAAAAAAGTAAAAAGTACTTAATGGTAAAAAAACTTCGTCCACATTAAAGATTAATAAATATATAAAAATTATGTCGATATTAAAATCACGATCAAACCTGAAGTGACTCCAATTAATTGCGCCTCGTAAGTTCTAATAATTTAGAATCGATGTTAATTACGATTTTTTTTATAAAAGATGACTTTTGGCAACATAAAGGTCGCAAAATAATTTATCAATTGATACGTCTTAATTGTTCAAGTCTACAAGACCTCAATTATATTTTTAAAACCGGTTTTTTTCCAAATGCAATTTTCATAAAACATAAGTTAATGTCAATGCCGTATTTTTAATTTTCTTGTTATTCATTGCGATATTACATTTTCAGTGTTCGTAATACCACAGCGTATTCAACTTAGAATGTATCATCTAGATAGTAAGTTGTCTTGTCTATTATCTCTATAATTTTTGGATTTCAATAAATCCCTTTTCTAAAGAATACATAACTCGTATCTTCAATACTGCGTTAGTCAAGTGCTATAAGAAGAAAGACCATGCACCAGCATGAAAAAACCATTTCATTCATTTGATCAGATTGAGACTCGTACCAATATGTAGGAGGCCTAAGGTTCCGTCGTAAGAATTATCACCCCAGAAAACATCTTAGTTCTACATATACCTAATTTTATTTAGTAATGTGATGACATGAAAATTTATTGACCGTTTTATAACATTCCGAATGTTGATCATCTGAATTAATATATGAATAATTAATTTTATCAAGATGGAGATAGCATCAAAACTTATCTTAGATCCTATTACGATATACTAACTTTTTTTTAATGTTGCATATATATATATTTTAAATATCAAATGATTTTTCTAGAATATAACAATTAATTGATACTAGGTATCTCTAGTTTTAAGCGAGTAGAAGGTTTACATTTAAATAAAACACTTTAACGGTTGAAAACGCGATATATATTACTTAAACTTATTTGAAAAATATTTTTAACTACGGCCCGACATTTCGGATGCTATGCAACAGCCGTGGTCAGATCAGGTGGGAGGCCAACAAATATATATCGCGTTTTAAACCGTTAAAATGTTTTATTTAAATGGTAGAATCTGTTTGAAAGCAGTTACAGAAAAGCAAGTCACTCATCTAGTCGTATTACGGAATAACAGCGCCGCACTCCGGCCACAGGCTAAAAGCTGTAATTAAACTAATTATTTATTATTAGCCCGCTCTCGTCCCGCTTTTCGCTCAGGGAAAAAGTCATATTACGACCCACGACGCAATTTGTGACTTAGTAGTAACACTTAACTGCATTTGTATCGATTAGCTTTCTACGAGTTCGCGAAAGATGAGAGAAACTCTAAATCATTTTAATTGAAGCTCGTTAATAAAAAAGAAAATTCCTTGTTTTCACCTTTATGATTGAAAGAAAAAACAAAAAAGCATTAAATAAAACACACGGTAACGCGACCTTTAATTAGCCCCCCCCGGCCCCCCCCCCCCCCCGGGCCCGGGGGGGGGGGGCGGCCCGAAAAGCCCCGGGCGGGGGGCGGGGGGAAACACCCCGGAAAAAAAGAAAAAAAAAAAAAAAAGTGTTTAAAACCTTAAAAGGGTTTTTTTAAAATGTGTACTACTCGCGTAAACTATTGACACTAAACGAAAATACTATAAAGCAGTTAATTGTTTCCTAAGTGATTGTTATATACCTATATACAATAATTTATGTAAGTCCTTTAGAATTTAACAAAACCTTTGAGAAGAAAGGGAAAAAATATAGTAAAAAAGTCTTCCATTCCCTAAGAAAAAAACAGCTATATATTTGAAGATTATTTACAATTATAATAATAGACAAAAAGCTTTTGCCACTTTTTGCCAACTTTATTATTTAATCAGTATAGCAAATAAAGACACTTAAAATATATAATTCAATTGCCAAGTTTGCCGATTGTTAAATTAAAATTGTGCAGTGTTGTCATTTTCTGCGTTAATAGTGATTTCCGATCGGAAGCGGCCATTACCGATCTATAACCAACCTTGCAATTGGGTAAACAGTTTGATCATCTTCAGCAATAATAGAAATCACTTATATCAAGCAGTGGGTACGCGAAGGTCGCTCGCTTCCTGCGTGAGGCAAGTTCCGGAGTTAGCGAATGGAACCCAACTAATTGTTCCTCTTGCTTCATATTCGATTGCTATTATTTTTCGATTCAGCCTTCAATTTATAATTGATTCTCTCGTAACTATCAAATGTGTGATTTGAATCAACGTAAGATGTCTGTACTACTGTACTGTACTTGGGAGAGCGTATTTAAATATTTGTCATATATTCTATAAATAAAACAGTTTTAATTGTTTAAAATCTGAAAAGTATTAGTTAACTTATTAACATATTTTAACCATGGCCCGACGTTAGGGATGTTTTGCAGCAGTCGTAGTCACAGGGGGGCTGGTAAAGTAGAAATTAGTTACACTAATACACTTCGCGTTCTATTTAAATTTGTACTACTCAAACTACAGGCAGTACTTAATAGATTCTGTATTAAAAGGATTCAGGAATCGTTTGGTTTAATCTCAAATAAGTCTACTTATTCAGGGAACTTAATTATATTCCCCGAAGAAGTCACTTTATACCTGACGTATTTTCCTGAAAATTAAAAAAATACTTGTTAATTATCTTGCTAATTGCCCATCAACCAAATTTAACGGATCCTTCTTGCTAGAATCATTAACTATACTTATAAGTTAGACAACGGACAATAAGTTCTCATAGATTTCTTCATAGCTTATACATCTATATATTTACTATTTAATACTTGTTACCAGACCCTCGCCAATGGAGCGAGGCCGCCGTAGCAGCGTGGCTTCGCTGGGCCGCGCGCGAATTTTCCTTGGAAGGCGTAGCACTGCAACAGTTTGCGCGGGCGCAAGGAAAGGACATCTGCGCTATGGGCAGAGAGGAATTCGTGGCCCGTGCGCCAGCTTTCATGGGCGACATCCTGTGGGAACACTTAGAAATTCTTCAAAAAGGTAAAAAAAACACGACCGTTATACAGTTTTTTGTCTCTCGTAGCCACTTTGAAGAGATAGTATTACCTTGTACATACGTTTCGTTGTTAATACTACAATTTAAAAAAAGGCTTTTACTTACGAGTATATATTAGTTAATGTTTAGATATTGAAGCGTCATCAATGTCTTAGCGTAACAGTGTAGCAAACATCTGCCAAATTGTTAATAATATTATTAGTATTGCGAATCTAAATACAAGTGTCATTTTCAGACGTAGAAAAGGAAAGATCGCTGCTCGCCAATGTGCCACCAAACATGTACGAAAGCAATGTTTGTCTGCCAGAGTTACCTGATTACATACCCCCTCCAGCCCACCATTACAACAATAATAATAATAATGGTGAGTAACATTTTTTTTTAAACACAAGAGTTCGTAGTCACCGATCGATCCCCACCGGGTCTAAGATGTTTCAAATTAATTCATAATTTTTATGTAACACTTCGCCTAGTAATCTCGATATTAAATAGATGGCAGTCACAAACCACCGTCCACAGATGAAAAAGTCGTGCAGTTTAATTGCATTTCGGTTTCAGTCTATGGATTTCCAAGTATCCAAAGCCAAAATAGGTCGATAGCACATCTTGTTCAAATGGCTGGGGCACATCATTTACCATCAAGTAAACGCCACGCTTGTCTAGCCTCCTCTATCATAAAAACATAGCGATAACAATTTTTATTTGAATGTCGTCGCTATCACAAACCGTTCTATAAAGTATCTTTATTGTTGGTTAAGGGTCGTAACTAGCTAATACTTGTTGGGTTATCGTGAATGGTAGTTTAATGAGAGTTACTTTACCGTCGCAGATAAGAAGCGCCTATCTTTATGAGTAGATAGCTACGAGCGAGATTATGATTACGGCATGTAAAGTCATTTAAAAATGCTAACGAACATGGCGGTCCGTGAGAATGTGTGAAATATTCAAATAATTACTTCAATAGTATCTATATTTACCAAATCCTAAAAGCAATTATCGTTGCAAATAAAAGTGTAGTACACATATTATGCTTATATTCATTCTATTTAAAGAAACGTAAAGGTTTAAAGCGCAAAATATACTTGTAAATATTTATTTGTAGTACAACTCAACGTTTTAACGCTATGAAGCCGTCGTGATCGCCGTTATGTTTTGTCTTTTTGTGACATTTACGGCATAAAAAATATTTTCGTCTCCACTAAAGCTCGTAAGATTTTAATGTCGTCCAATATCAAGATACAGTGGGCATCGTTTATCAACTTTTTTTTTGCAAGGAAAAATTATAATATATTTTCAGTTATCAAACCTGTGACACTAGTTTTTTATTCACTAGAAATGTTGATGAACTCCGGCAACGTTAAATATATTTTAATTTTAATATTCATTTTCCTTACATAAAATCGTCAATGGTAGTCTTCATTCATATGTTTCCACTAGAAACGTCATATAGTTAGTCAAAATTTACCAATTCCGGGGGTTGGCTGCGCAATCTCAAATGAAAGTCCATTTCCACTACATATAAAACGGCGTTTATAGCGCTGTAAATCATAGCAGCGGGATGTTTTGACTGGGAAACGCGAACGTGCTACTGTAATAATAAATTAACTAAGAGACAAGGCCCTCTTGACATTAACACGGGTGGTCTAGCAGACACCTTCGCGTAGCATGTTAAACATGCCGAGTTTACAGCGATATAATTATCATGCGCATAATTTAGCACTACTTCTACGAGCCTAATTGTGCATACGAGGGCACACTTTTGAAATGGGACAGTCATTAATACTATTTGTGTTTTTCCACAATAGTTTTACGTACAGTTCTACTTTTTTTCCAAAAAACACTTTCGATCTCAGTCTAGATGTTATTCCTTACATAAGGCTAATGCATTCCTTTGTGGAAATACAGTATTTTTCAAATCAAAACCTCAAAGTTGGTTAAAACCGTAACACGATGAACAACACACAAAAAAAATATCGATGAAAAAAAACTTGGCATCGTCTTAAAACGTCCCTATCAGCGATTTAGCAGCAAATCCTGCATAACATATTTATGGCGATTGCGTCATCTAATATAATCGTCGTTTGGAAAACATCATTAATACCACATCGAGTGTGTTTCCAGTCGGCTGGGCGGTGCCGCAACGCGACCTTGGCGTCGTTTTTCCGCTCTCTTTCAGCCCGCGAGGCCTGCGTCTTGTCGTGTGTGTGTCATCTTTCCAGTTTTCATAACACCAAAACTACACGTGCGGAACATGATCATCGCTTGTATACTTAATATCCAATGCAAGGGGTGGTATTCCCTAAAGATATTGGAGTCAGCGACTTATCTGACTACACTAGACTATATACTTATGTTAAAGAAGAAATATTTATTCATAATTCTTCGAGCAATCGAGTGGTTAACATCTCCTGATGATGCCGTCCACATGTGATGGCGAAACGTCGGGAACCTCTTCTCGCTCACGTCGGCCGAAGAGCCCGAAAGACAATTATATTCTTAACGATGGCCGTGAAAGCCTTACACAATTTATTAAGAAATATTCTCTCCAGTAGATGATAGCTTATCTAAACTAGATTCTTGTTTGTCTAAGGTATAACCACGCGAGCATTTCAAGAGTAAAAAAAAAATAAACCTTTATTACTTAAATGGAAACTTGACAGTTTAAAACGCTAAATATATTAGCTATCTTATTGAAATAATATGTAGGAAAAATGTCCCCAGTATAACAATATATGTTTATCTATTATATATTAACTTTGTCAAAATCATCTTTATTTTTACGTCTTTTATTCGTCTTGCTTTTTCGTTCCTAGCCCACTAATTTGTATTAAAACATTAAAAAAACCCAATGAAACACATGAAAGACCGTGCTAATGACATAATATTTTAAATATTGTTGTAAGATCAGAGGGCTCTTTGATGTTTGATATTTATTTGGGAACATTATAATCATGTTTGTGACAAATTTTCAGATGCGCGGATCACGTGTTAATTATGTCTCGGATTAATTTTCATATTTTTGCCGCTTCTAATATATACTAAAGCTGAGTCCTGACATTCGACTTCAATAAAGTAGTTAACAAATGAATACGGCCCGTATAGCTTAATACACCGCGAACCATAATAAGTGCGAGAGTACGTTTGTTCGAATCGCGAGGACACAACAGTCAACGAATCGGAGTGCCTTCGCCTTAATTAAATTTTGTGTTTTACTATAAAAATTATTGTAAAAAATGAACGTGAAATAAATACATTGATTAGAGTTTTTTGACCGTTTAATCGAAGTTTTTAAATATAATAAAGAACCGTTCTTTATCAGTGTCATTATTATTTACTGAAATTAAATAACGAACGGAAACAAATCTAGCTAAAAGAATTCGTCTGTAAGACCATGACAATTTTCAGCACTTGCGAAATTACATGCGCTCTTATCGTTACAGCGTTTCTTGCTTGGCATTGAGTTCTTAATTAATATCGTTCAACGATATATGAAAGGTTGCATCCCTTCCATGCGCCTTCACCAGTTCTTGTAAACACTGGTCAGTCTTAGGCTGTAGCTTCAGCGCGCTGTTCTTTCCTCTATAACAGAGACTTTTCTTCTACTTCGTACCTCTTTCGTGATCTATTTTTAGTTAAGGTGAATAACGTGAATTGTAAATACTTTTGCGTAGTCGAGTAATCGGCTCAGTGTCAAGTGTTAGTGATAAATATGGCCAAGTTGGATTCTGGATAAGATATGTTCTTGCATCCAAGCTCCCGCCCTAGGGAATCCAACGAGCTGGATCCGCTTTTAGTATGGCGCGGTGAGTTCTGAGGATTAAAGAAGTGAAAAATCAAATTCAGCTAATTCGTACAAAAAAAAATTATATAAGCTCGCCTTCAATAAATATACATTTTCGTACATCCCCTCTCTACAAATAATAGTTACTACAATATTATAATTTATAAAAATAAATAACTTCTTCGATGATTGCACAATTGGTAGCTCAATTGGTGATGACCACGTAACGTAGTCTTGGGTTCGAGACCAAGAAATTTAATAAAAAAAAACTTATTTACAGATGCAAATGTCGTCCTTGCGTGTGTTATAAATAATGCAATTAGGTCGGTGACACGAAGGTTAATGCACAAAAAGTATAGAAATTAAGCAATAGCATACGAGTGTGTGTGTGTGTGCAATGTCCGAGGCATCCGCGCTGTCGCAAGACAGCGCGCACATCCTCGCGTTGCGCATTCGCCCGTTAATCGCCGGACGTGCGCTTGCGCCTCGGAACTGCGCTGCAGCTTGCAACATTGCACCCCACTACTACTAACGTACTGAGATATCATTGGCCTATGAATATGAATTTCATGTAATACTCCTGATATTTATACATTTAGTTGAAAATAAATAAATTATTGATTTTCAAATCAAATACTTATTTAGCTGTGATGGCGATTACTCCGATAAAGCAATAACGAAAGTGGATCTTACGTCCCGTAACTAAAGAACGCCAACTTCGATGATTTTGTAATGAGCCATAGATTTTAAAAACACTGCAATATTTAACTCTATGCTTGTTATAAAACTATCAAACTCACAACGTCAAAGATTGTATTTCTTTACAGGTATATACTATAACCAAGCTATATACGATAAAATATGTGCAATTAAAAATTAGCAGTATGCCAAGTTACATTAAAATTAAGTCCATCACATTCCTAGTTATATTTAGAAGCGTGAGTCATTAGCTCGTTGACCAATCACGATAAATGATTACCATAAAGTGGCAAAGCTAGGAGTTAGGTAATGTTAAAAACGCCTTGTACCCTTTTAGCAAACCATTTATCATTCAACTCCGCCCAGAGTACGTTCTGTTCAATTATATTGCACCTTAACAGGCATTTTCACTTTTTTAACTCGCATAATTAAGGAAAAAACGTATCAAGGCCTTTTGTTTGATCTACATACGAAATTAAAGGAAAAAAAAGTTGAGTCATTAATGCATTGAACAAAAAATAAACTAAGCGGGCAAGTAATTTGTTAGTTTTCATATGAGAAAGGAGATTTATTTAACGAATATATCCGTTAATAAAACGATATGCATTTTATAAACGAATAATGCAAGCGCGTGCTCGAAACACGAGATAAATATTAATCTCATATCATTTACACAATACTCAAGCAACGATAGAAGAGTCGATAGTGAAAATATTGAGCTTTCTTCAATATCAATAAAAAGATACGTGTCACTTGAAGCGGCCACATCCGGACCATTGTGCTTCAACTGGCTTCCGGTGCAACCCGATACACTCCTGCGCACGTGCGGACCTTTTCAAATTTCGAATTACGTAAATCGGCACAATGGACGAATTGGAACATAAAATCGATTAAAAACATACAAAGACTACTGTTTTAGTGTTCTTTAGTTCTCTTTCTTTAATTCGAATTAAAAAATGAATAATTACTATTTACGTATGCGTTCTATTTTTTTAATTTTTTTTAACACACCATTTTGTTTAATTCTCCACATTCAACCTAAGTTGACCTCTTATAAAAAGCGGGTACACTACATAGTATAATTAAATTTAAACAAATCTAACACTAAGCCGTTCCCGTTGCTGAAAAGCCGTTTCGGAATCATCGGAAAGAATTTAAAATTTATTGTTCTGTGTAACTCTAATGTATACGTACTGCATACTGTATGTAGCGTAAACTACAGACAGTATGCAGTCAAAAACACAATTATTGCATACTCTTTAAAAATGCGTATTTTAAATACTTCTGGTTTTAAATAATGTACTTTTAAAATTAGAATCATTCAAGATAAAACATACCGATTTAATTTCAATATAACGTAAAGAGCATATGATTATGTACTTTGATAGATAGGAATCGAATAATGCTAAATGGAACACGTTCATTTATTGTTAGAAGGCCCCAAAACGGTAATACACTTAACAAAAGAAGGCCACTTCTCAAGGGCTGGCAAACGAAAAGAGCAAGGGTGCTTACATATGTTTAGTGTTCGCTAAGACGACCCCTTCACTTGGGCCCTTGCAAGGACCCTCACTTACCCCACAATCATTCTTACATTCAGTTGATTTCAGGTGTCCTTGATTCGATTCGTAAACTGATTGAAATATTCCAAATAAAGGGTAACAGGGTCAGGCGAGTCACAAAAGAGTTTAATATTCAAAGATCCTTATCCGTATTTTATTTTCGTTCAAGTTAAATGTTTAGATTGCATTTCATGGATCAATAAAACTTAATGCCCTTTTTAATAACAACTGTTGAACCGTAAAGTTAACTAATCGATGTGTTATCTATAACTTTTATTTTAGTCGTTCAAACTATTACTTGTTATGTATCTGCTGCGTAGTTTAATTAATTAGCAACTGATATTAAACAAAACTTACACTATTTTAAAATCGTTGTCTTTTTTTAAGAGTGGTTTTTACTTTTCGCAAATTAGTTTGTTCTTCATAAGCCTCCCTTACATAACTAGAAGTTTTTCCATTATTACCTAATCTTATATAAAATGGCCATAAAATATGTCTATCGTATGAGCTCAAAAACAAATAAAAAAATTCAAATATACAAAAGAATCAAAATAAAAAGAAAATATAGTAAGGAGTTTGGTCTTATTTTGAAAATTTTAATTTCGACTATTCATAAAAATCATGTAGCTTGAAGCTTTAGACTAGTTTCGTAACAAACATCGTACCACGGGAATTTTATATATCCGATAAATAACTAGGACAATAGAATGTTAGTTTGTTCGTGGAATCCTGTGAATAAATATAGTCTGGCAGATAAGCTATCGTTGGCGCAGTTAAAGTTAGTATTTTTCAGTTGTAATGTGCGCCGTTCTTTATGCAAATTAGTGCATTCCGAGACAACTCCTTACGTATTTTACCTGAATACGTTACTTTAAATTACGCCATTCAAATAACTTGATACAGATACTTATTTCCTACGTATAAAATAAAAACCCTTCTATTCCGTGTTTATGACTTATGCCACACGTTCCGGAGCTCTTTAGGATGTTCTACAGCTATGTAAGAGTTTTAGGAAGACATTTAATGTTTTTATGGTTGCGTGGTGCCGCCACTGTGTGTTTTTATCCACCAATTTTCCATAACTCTTTCACTCGTTACATAACCATACTAGGTGCCGATTTACTTATAATCCTTAAATGTACGAAAAGGTGAACTTAAAATATTAAAATAATCGTATTACATCAAAATCGGCTTAACTTCGAGTTGCGAAATCCCTAAGAATGGTATTAGGGTTTAATGTTGAAATTTAACCTCTTTTGTTCGCGAATTACGCAGGTGTTTTGCACGTTGCATTATAAATACGTACAAAGTGTGGGAATTCAGGTGAAGGAGTTTACGAGGATCTAAGAATCTTCAATATTAGTGTCGTGTTTCAAGCGGCTTCAGACACCGACAAAGCCCGCTGGCGGTCTGATTGAAGTGCCGAATTCAATTAATTGCGTTATTTGCAGTGCTCTGCTCCCATTGAAGGCATCCCTCGCAAAAACAAATACTCCTCGAATCTTCATTATCCAATATTACGTTGCTAGCATTCTCCGGATTTTATTATAGATTATTGAGAAATCTACATATAAATTAAAAATCGATTATAAATAGAAAAATATTACGACTCAGACAGGAATTGAACCGGCATCCTCAGCGTTCCGTGATATTGCTCTAACCACTGACTCGGTATCTCAATTTGTGGATTTAGAGATTTTTAATTTAGTTTATTCCATCATGTGCAATAAAATTCGGCTGAAAAGATGTTCAGTTTTAATGCAACGTTCAGAAAAATCATTTAAACATCGAACAACGCTATCTCGAATTGAGAACGTATTTTTTTAAGCTTCGAATTACCTTAGGATTTGACGGGGCTTAGTTTAAAATTAGAATAGGCTTGGCACTAAGGCAGGTCCTTTACAACGCGTATACGTGAATCATGATATTTATCGCTTACTATCTTACTAAAATCACTGTAGGCCATTATAAGGATTATAGAAACTTCTCATGAATGTACCTACTCCTGAACAATGCAATACGCAGAAACAATTAACTGATTACCGTCATATCAGTAACGCAGAAGTGTAATGAGCATATGTCTCTTACAGTAATTGCGAGTCCATTGTGACTTTTACATATTGTGAGTTATTTTGAAAATATTGTGTAGGTTATTCAGTTTGCAACACCAGGGTGGATACTTTTTTTAATGACAACGGCGATCCACCTCCTTTTTTGCGTGTCTCGCGCAATATTATATTCTTCCTTTTTTCCTAATTAAATACATTTTAAAATAATTACTCAAGAAATAGATTTTTAAAAAGTTTATTGCTGTAAATTACTATAACATGGCATTACGTTGCGAAAAAAGTAGTGGTCGGTTTTTTCTTTCGTTTGTTAAATTGGGTAAAAGTAATTTTCTTTATTTTAATTTAATATCCATAAGTGTGCTTAACTATCATAGCAGTTTAATGTATGTTAATACATCGTATTTAAAATAGAAATTAGTTCATAATATACATATATATACTATTATTTAGTCAAGTGTGAATGTATCCATAGTAAAAGTTCACCATTTTTGGTGCTACTGTTATGGCATAGCACAGCCCAATTGAGTAATTTTTCCAAAAACTGAAAACAGTATAAATGTAATATCTTATCTGCAAAGTACAGGGGCGGACGGCGTGGGCGGGTGTCCTTCGTGAAGTGATATCGCTGTCACAACAATGTCAATTGGACATGGGTCCTACTGGTTATCTACTTGCGAGCACTATTTTGTCACAGAGTTTACCTTACATACAAAAAAGATGGAAAAAAATATCGCACGGATAACATTTGTCGTTGATAATATTGTGTATAATCCAAATCACGTGGTTTGCTGTACTTTATCTATAAGGTTATCTTATGGAGTACTAAGTTAATCTCTATAAACATTGACTATATACATATGTGTCAGCTACTAACTTCTTTCTTTCTATAAATTGTTGTAATAAACACGACATTTTTTCCGTAAAGTTTTACGTAAAGTTTTTCCGTTCGCGGACCACTGTGCCAACTGCCAACACTAACCTAGTCATAGACATAGATCTGCTATAGTTTAAATTTGGAATTGTATAATTCTCGGAACCGTTCCGAATTTAAACGTAGATAAATGTCGTATACTGTGCCATCTCGCATTATAGAGGCCGGGAGGAATAAATAATAATTGGTACCGGAAGTGACGTCCCGCGTGCTCCAATTTAAAATACAGGCCACTACCGTCGTGGTTAAGGTTTACTATTGCTCTTAAAATGTCCGTATCGTCAGTGGAATAACGGATCCTTAATTATAGTGACGAAACATAAAAAACTGGCTACGTGCGAGTGGGACTAGCTATATTTTCTTAATTAAGTAAATAATTACGTTATTTTGTAAATATTTCGAACGACTACCTGTTGTTATCAATATGGGGGATAAAGTGAGGAAACAATTACATTTCGTGTATATTAGTTAATACTTATAAAAGGTATTAGTGGTTATGATTTCATAAAACGCTAATAGTCATGCTTCTTGAATCAATAGACACATGACGTATTGGGATTTGGGGGTTCTCAGTAAGATGCCATCCAACCGTTGAATACGGAACCCAAAAAACTGCGGAATATTACTTTCGGTGATAAAAACGAAATGCGGCCTATGAAGGTATATAAAACTTTGAATTTCAAATGAACTCATTCACTTTGAGGCAATCAGTACACCGGATGCGCTCTTTAAATTAAAGCAAAGGTCACTAAAACATTGCCATTAATAAGGCATTTTTGAATTAGCATATGACATTTACATAATTACATTATATTAGTAAACAAATGGTGACGACTGCTACAAAAAAGTTTTAAATTAAACGTTATATAGTTCATATAATTATCTTAAGCGCCTTAGGCTTCCAAGGGTAGAACTATAATTTCCGAAGCTAAGTCTTAATTTTACCAAAATGGCCAACTGACACATTAAAGTAAAAGTTCGAATTTCGAAAATGTCTATACATTATGGCGGCTGAACTACTGTGTACCAAAGGCTTTTAAATAATTATGAAATAAATCTTTTTCAAATAATTATTTAAATAAATTTCGCTAGACAGTTATGTCAGCGGGGGTCATTTTAAAATACACAAGTACAGATTTATGTTGAAGTTTATTTTTTAGTGTTTTATCTAAAAAAGATTGTTTATCTCTGACTTCCGTCGCCTGTCGCGGTCGATACGCTCACTTTATTGTTTACACTTAATATAATTCAAAGCGTGGTATTCCTTAGTGCAGTGTCGTTTTAATATCTACCCAGCCAGCTAGCACTGCACAGAAGAAACAGTTCCAATGACATTTTTGCTTGTTTTTATTAATTATTATAATAAACTTTGATCTAAAAACTAAATTTTTTCATTATATATTTTGAATCCATTTTAGCCTTTAGAAAGTGTACAATCCCCTTAAAATGTTTAAAGAATCATTCTCTTTGTGCAATACGATCGGCCGCCGTTATTTTAATATTACAACGCGATCGACATTACGCATATGCCATACATAATTTGCCCTTTTTGTTACCGACATTCCAATAAGTAACTATTGAATAGATAAATTAATTATCTCAGATGTCTGTCATGACGTTGGTACTAACGCATCTAGTTAGCATATTAATATTGTAATAGTGAGTAAACTATGTCTACATTTACTTTATATATATAGTTAGATTGTTTTATTAAGACTAATATATTTTTAATACTTTTACTCTATTGTATACTATTAGTTTCTTCTACAGTTGTTTTGCGTGAATTCGGCAATATCTATCTCGTTAAAAACAACTAAAATTTCGTATTAAACCGTTAAGAGTTTTATTTAACATCGGTGATGAATATAACATTTTCAATAAATAAAACCTGCATAAAAACAAACCGTTACAGCTTTGTAATAGCGTATACAAATGAAATCTCTAATGACAGAAGTCAGGAAGCTATTTCCTCTAAAAAACTATAGAACGACAATATCCCGTATATGTTTATTTCCGCAGTACGTTTGTTGAGGTATAGAAAAGTAATATCCCTCGCTATTTCCACTTTCCACCGCGCGCCTCCCTCACTAATTGAATCTCGGCTTCGTTCTATCGCTCGCTTTTCAAAACTTGCACTCACATTTTAATTTTGTTATGTTAATTGTGTTACGAAAGCTTTAAAACGCAAAAACTTCAGCGTCGATTTCAAAAATGCTTGATATTTTAACTGGAACGTCCTGTCATTAAACAATAGTAGTTCGTGTTTTTCTTTCAACAATTCAGTTCTACTGCTAACTTGTACAGTACTTGAGAGTACATAATATATGTATTTACTTTGTCATAATTTTTGATTAATTTTCAACGTTTTTACGAATGAACTATTCGTCGACTCTGTGGAATAAATATATAATTATGCAATAGGTATATGTAATAAAAAAACGTATCTTCCGACGTCCTCGCTTCCTCCTGTAGACAATAGCCCTCTATATCCGGTAGCACACGTGCTCAGGTGCCTATTATCCCAAATGTTCCCTTGTCTCTGCTTTTGTGACCTTAGAGACCCACCCCTGGTAACTTGACCCGATTTTAGCAGTACCGCCTCTGCGCTATCCTCCTATCGGATTCGTGAATTCGGGATGAGAGAAATTGATATTTGCACGCATCTGTCTACGTTTATCTACCTGGGGTATCTTTATCTTCCATTTATATAAAATATTATTTACTCTAAAGAATTAAAAATACTTTAATATATAATATATCGGCCAAAGGGCGGGCGAAACATGTAAACTTTTTGAGGCCAAAAATTAACTATTAATATCACTATTAATAAAAATACAGCCTGGTAACAGGATGGACAGCCAAATCTCCTGCTTTTATTACTAAGTTTAGGTTATATCTTTTGTTTACAAAAGCTTATTAAAAAAAAATTGTTATGCTTTTTTATCGTCGACTCCCTCCATAGCTCATTGGTTAAGCGCTAGTCATTAAGGTCTTAAATATGGGTTAAAAATCCCAAGGAAACGTCAGACCCGGGGAAACAATAAATTGTTTCAGTCGGGCATGGCACATCTAAATTGCCTGCAAATAAAATCGATCAGTGAAACGAAACGATTTTGTTTACATATTATCAGACAGTATTATCTATTCCTCGTAGTGTAAATGGTTAAGCGATTTCTTAGCCCCGCGTAGTTCCCAAGTAGCGCTGTCTCAAACAATAGGCCCCAAGTCAAGGTCAAACGCATCTAAAGTCATAATCATTACTGTAATTGCATCTTACTTCGTCATTCACAAGATTTATTTTTACATTTACGTTTCAAAATTAACTTTTTCTGTAGTATTATTATGGGTCATTATGGGACTGTACCTACATTTAATTTTTGGATTTAGGGGTTTTTGATGAATTCAGCTTTAAGGCTTAAGTGAAAACCGGAGAATGTAACTTCACCGCAATTAATTGCTTAAATCAAAATCACTAGTGTAGCAAAAGGCATACCCGAAAATTTATGATATACTATGTATATAAGCTTTGTCAAACAAGTTTTGTACAGATTATAATATATCGAACAAACTTTTTCTTATACAGTTTTTTTTAAACAATTCTCTAAAGGCCTAAAGTCCCAATTCCCGAGTATTTAAAAATTCGTACTGTTTCATTCATTTCACTGTATTCGTTAGTGAATTAAATACCTACACCCCAAATACAAAAAGTTTATAGTCAATACGAAGGTAATGGAAACATAACAACTAAATTTGTAACACATAGTTACACAATAATGTTTATCTACACTACTAGCGAGTGCTAGCAGAAATTCTTTTGCAACAGTAATGAGTATATTCGTTAATTAGAGTTATTTTCCTTAAATGATAACGTCGAGGAAAAATACTTTACATATGAAACATGGGCACTTAACCGGAGCATTGTTGTTCAGTATTTGAGGACTTAGAATATGCTAATTTATAAGGCTGTCGATTAGCAAAAAAACGGTCGCAACAGTTGGTTGCCGTAGCAGGTGGCACGACAGGTCGCGACGCACACTTCTGCATCGTTCGGGCGGACTCGGCTATCTTCGGCGCGTATTATATTTTCCGTCGTGGCCGCCCTCTCTAGATCCGCCCGAGGCCAAAAGCTCAGTTGACGATTAAGCGCTAAGCAGTGCGGTGGCTCACGAGCGACGGCGCGTCATTCGCGTAACAATTAACTGCCTGTACTAGTGACATTTCTTTTCAAATACTTTGTGATTTATTTATCAAGTGTATTTATGAAAAGATAGTAATTTACGGCGGTGAATATCCGCCATGCTGCTTGTGGAGCCGCGAGAAGCCGCCGGGCCTCCCTGTGCGGCACCGATCCATCTACCCATGTCAACTGCAACAAAACTAAACTTTTCAGACTATAGTGTCAAAGTGAAACCGTATGAAAACACCGAAACGGACAATAGATTGAACTATGAGCAGGCGTTGAACGCGGCTAGACTTAGTTACGAACAGTCAGTGAATTCTAATAAGTTGCAATATGATCAGAACAGGCTGGCGTTTGATCCTACGGCGGATAATATTTGCACTGACCCGTCCTACTTACTACCAGCAGGTTCGGTTTTCTACTTATTACTTAATTTACAACTTAGACGCAGTCGTTTAATACGAATAACTCAGTTTGTTTTACCTATTGCTTTCATTATTGTAATGTTTATGTTAACGTAGCTATTTAGAACTGACTCAATTTGATAATTTAAATACGCTTAATTTAAGCTGCTTTACATGCTTTTACATTGCTTATCTAATTGATTTATTTCATATATTTATTAGTATTAGGCAGGTAGGTTGAATAAAAAGTTACTGTTAAAATTTAAGGTCAATTAATTGTATGAACGAATAAGGGTTGTGATTTAGTTCAGAATACATATATAACTGACAATCGTAGTACCAAGTATATTTTAAAATTAATTATGACCTATTATCGTGGTCAACACATTGATACTTTCATTCACTTGCCACTATTGCTTTTAATGATATCATTCAACTTAGAGCCAAGCTTCATTGAGAGCTCTGGCCGGAAGTACTCTCGCCGCCATGTTGAATCCGGCGCGGGCGCACCTCGTCGAACTTCCGCCGCGTGACGCGCATAAAAAGCTTAAACATTATTATGACAATATTGCTATAGCTTACATTTGCATACACAGATTACGTGAAAATAATGTGAACACTTCATCTACATACCATTAGAAAGATTACAATAGGATGAATTCAATACGAAGTTATGTTTCCTCCTTGACTGATCTATGATGAATATTATTTATTTCTTTCAATGAATTCACATTTGCCTCCGATCTTAGTGCAGTCAGTTGCTGATCAAGTTCAGTACTTAAAGAAAAATAAATACAATTATTTGGATGTATATAAAAAGGTTTATAACTTCCTTGCGTCTTCAAAGCATGCCAACCCCCACTGGAGCGGCGTCGTGGGTCTTAAACCATTTTTCCAATTAAAGAAGTCAAGCACACTATTCCAATAAAAGCTGCCTGTCAAACAAAATAGGCTATCAATGCATGTCTTGGAATAGGTGTCTAACGGTTGAGGTCGATCACCTCAATATAATCACTTCCTTCCTTTTACAGAAGCAAATCTCAATCGATCAGTTTTACGTGAGGAAAATTACGAATCAGTTTTAGCAATCCGTTAGTCACTTTATCAAATATAGTACATAGACATATTAGTTACATAGATATTATTAATATATATAGGACTGTGAAGTAGTAAACATTTCTATAATATTTCCTTAAGTACGTTGGCTTAGTAAAGTAAAATCCCGAATTTCGTTAATGTGGTTGAAAGATTTATCTTACACCTAAAAATTTGGACAAATTTTGTCATATGCCAACATTAATGCCTTAGGAGAGCTTGCTCAATTAAGACTATTTAAATTGGTAGTAAGTAGGTCTAAGTCCTAGTTGTGGCAACTGTTAAAGGGCTAGGGATAAAAAAAACATACAATATATTTATTTTCATAGGAAAAAGTAGGGCTTGAAACTTGTTCCTTTCATATTCTAGTATTTACGAATGGAAACCTCTTTACCTTTCTATATGTTTAATCAGATATTTAGTTACCCACTAAGTGTAACCAAACTATAATCAACACTTTTTATTAATTTTTTCTATTTTTTTTAAATATAAGCTTAAAAATACAAATACTTTATCCCACGGTGATAGTAGGTGATAGTAACGGAATATTTAATTTGACAGTAGATAGGTAAATCTAGTTTCACCAATTCTCACGCATCTATTAGTTGGCGATAAAAAACCGGTTCAAATAAATATGAATGGAAAATGATAATTTATTAGACGATCTCGAGACACATTAACGATATTTCACACAATTAAATAGGTTTCCCCTACACTTAAGATCTAATAAAACAAAAAGAACTGTTATCTTAGCAGGAAATGTCGGTTTAAACGAAATTTTTACGAATTCTTTCTTCAAACTAACCTCATCGACTGAGAACTTCTCTAGTTAAAAAGGACTCAAATTCTACAAAGAATTCTAACTTTATAATTACTATGTACTTATGTAAGTGTTATTAATGGGGTAAAACTAAATTATATGGCCATAAACCTGAGCCCACCTTTTCTATTGGCATCTGATGACCTTTTCAGTATATTCCTCGTTACTGCGAGAAACGATACAATGCTCGAAGGCGTGCAAAATAATCGCAATATCACTTGAAGTTAGAGTTAGGCACCTGTCTAACGCAGCTGTTAAGTGACCTGTCGGTTTACTGCCTAATGACTGTGACCTCGATTAGATAACCTTTATTAACGTACAATAACGTTAGCTACTGCACAATACAATTCGTGTATACTCCTATGTCGTCAAAGCATGTTTGGAAATTTATGAAAGCGCGACTGTTATTATTACACTGCGTTATATTGGCTTGAACATTTACCGCGCATTGTAATTACTAAGATTATTTAGGTACTACGTGTTTTAGACTAGAGGTTATTAGTTAAAGTTGAAAGTTAAAGAAAAAAAAACGTAAAATCTTTTTAAACGATATTTACACGAGTTTAGTCATACAATAATAGGTATGCATAGTCTTAACGCTAGAAAGGTTTTTTTATTCCGTAATTTATTTAACATTTGTGGCAGCATCTACGTAGAGCTCTTTAGCCGTTTCACAATTCTGTAAAAGTCAATCTCGCACCGGAAACGACGTTTGCATTTGAATATTGACACTCATTACGTCATGAGTCTGGATGTGACGTCACACAGCTCATTCATATCCACTTCCGTCTGACGCGACGAGACTAACTTTGGAATCGCCTTCCTGTAGACTTCGATGTAATACTTGCGTTTTCTCTGAAATTCACACATACCCGTCTTCAAATAGAAATCTCTATTCCGGTTGCAGGGCGAACGGAAGAGAACGTACTTTTTGATACAAAATTATTTCAATACCACGTACATCGTATTTTATGCTTAATTCGAGAGCTTTTTATAGCTTTATTATCCGTTCGACTAGCTATTAAGTGACAGTGACGTCACAACACCGTGTCACGTACAGTCTATTGATGCGCCCGCGCTACTTCCGCCGTACATAGCGCCACTACATCCTGTCACAGAAGATGTATAGTTCCTTTTTTAAATATATTCCTCAATATCCTTTTTTAATCTTAAAAAAATTTTTCAGTACTTTTACTATTCTGTCGCTTTTTCTTATTATTTAGAAAAGTAATATTAAACCACCTAAGCAATTTTATATTTCGTAATATAATAAACTGAGCTACCTATATGTTGAAGTTATTTCTGTTTCCGCCTTTAAATATTGTCAGCATATGTTTTATGGGAGGCTAAAGTTTTATGGGTTCCCCATGTCATAAGCTATGTTGCGCTGAATACAGCAGGTCTCCCCCAGTGCGGTGTTTTTGTAACGACTCTTGCGCAGGTGGTGACGCACCTGCCAAACTAACGATTAGACTCTACATGGCATATAGCACTGTTTAATTAATTTCACCTTAAATTACACAACCGTTAATAAATTTCGTCTGATAGTGTTTTCATTTATCAGCTTTAATTTACCCATACTTATCAAGAGATCTTTTTCTGTAGTATACTTAATTTTAGGATGTAGCTTTTGTATTTTAATCGTCAATATACCTAATTGTTGTCAATCCATACTAATATTCCAAATAACAAAATGTGTTTGTTTGTCCTTTCTTCATGATTTGTCGCTAATCAAAATGGCTATAGAGTAGATGAATAGAATACAGAAAAATAGAAATTTCACGCATTATACATAAACTTTTAGTTTGTAAGTGGGACAAAGTTTAGTAATTCATGAATTTAAATAAAACACTTTAACGGTTTAAAACGCGATATATTAGTTAAAATTATTTGAAAATCAGCATGTCATTGTCTTTCGGGCTGTTCGGCCGATGTGAGCGACAAGAGATTCTTGACGTTTCGCCACCACGTGTGGACGGCATCATCATGAGATGTTAACTCCTCGATTGCTCGAAGAATTATAATAATAATTATAATTCTTACTGTAATATAATTAATATACTAATATTGTGTATTAGGTTCGGAAATAATGATAATTTACTGCATGGTTAATAAAAGGAGCACAACACCAGTTCAATACCACGGGCATACAGTCGGTAAATCGGTATCACCATCTGCCGTCCTGCCCGTGTTTATGAATCGATGCAAACATACCCACCGGATATTATTGTAAGCCCGATATTATTTTTATATTAAAAACTTAACCTTAAGTCGTGTCAGTGACGAAAATATTTAATTACACGAGGCGTGTGTTTTATCGCTAATAAATATCGGCGTATCTGCTGTAAATTAATGTTCAGGAGAAACGGCTGAATACTTTATTTATATAGTTAAGGTCGTTTCTGTTGCGACTTTGCTTTTTTACAGATTAGAATTATAATCAATTATAAGTTTTAAAAACGGTAGGTATGCGTAATTTTGAAAAATAAACCACAGGCTACCAATATACCAACATAAATCAATTGAGTTTTTTCCCCCCGTGGGGCATAGGGCAAACACATTTCTGTGATCGTTTCACTGTTCTGCTCCTTTACAAGCAAGTTGATGTTCAGACTTCTGTGCCCTTCCCGATCGAAACAAACTATTGTTTCCTCTGATTCGAACACATTTGGATATAGAGACGGTTTCGAATAGGCCCTTTTGTAGCCCTAATAGGGGGAAAAATCATTGACTTTTAGTGCATTTGCATAAATTGTTTATTATCGTGTAAGTGAAATACATATCGAAAACAGTAACCGTTACCTACACCACCTTACGATGTTCGATTCACGGCTGTGCCATGTTTATAGATATTCTCAATCCCTCTATAAAATAACCTTCAGTGTATAATTTGTATTAAAAGTTATGACTTCTGTCGTGCAAAATTTGCAGCGAAATGTAATAATTAACTATGATGGACAGGCGCATATTATAAAAGCGAAGAATGGCATCCGCTGGACATTAATATATTTAACATTTCCTGTCGAATGATGCTCTAATTTTTGAATTTGATTTAAAATCCACGCGTTGACAGCAATTTCCTTTTATTTTTCTCACGAAATACTGATTACATAAGCGATATATTATAGTTACAATCTCCTCACTCGCCAAATTATTTTTAAGAATACTGTGTAGAATCTTTATAACTTGTAGATCTTTAGGAATGTAAGTACTTGTAATTAATAAGTAATACATTATTACGTCTAATTTAAAATACTTGCATAACAAAATAGGGGTAGATAAATTCGATACACACAGACCGGACACTGTAGCTTATTTGGTAGAGCAATTAGTCTTTTTTCGATTTCGGACATAAATACTCCTAAATTAATAAATAAATATATATTAGGTTAATTCATTTGAAAGCGGCCGTGGTCAGACACTGGAAAGACGGCTGCTGCAAAGCATCCTAAGCGTAAGGCCGTAGTTAAAATAAGTTTAAGTAATACGTAAGTAACGCGATATATCGCGTTTTAAACTATAACGGTTTACGGTGTTTTATTTTAATGGGTACTCGTGTAAACTACAGACAGTATTTACATAAATGCTTGTTAGATTTTTACTTAATTATCTTAATCCCTGTCAAAAACGTGGAAATTTTCAAAAATAATACCTACACACGAACGACGAATGTCAAAACAGCAACACATGGATGACATTTAGCTATCAACGGCCAGCCACCTGCGGTCGCGATCGGTTCTAATTTTAAAAAATCATATTCGACTTCCGGTACAGATTAGGAATTGGCGCACTGAACTCATTCGAAGGGGACTAATTAATGAAAAGTTAATGAGGATGTTATTGTGTGGATTAATAAATTGGATCTATATCAACTAATTTTCCTTTATATTGCATTGTTTACAACGCACGTGTTTAATAATAACTATAAGTGTATAAGAGTTAAGTTTATTACCGTAAAATAAAGCGTCGTTTCAAATGTTTGTGTTTAAAAAATGGAACTACCTAAGTGTTCTTTTTAAGTGTTTCCTATCTAAAAAGTTCATCGTCACATCAGTACTCGCCATATGGCAAGGGCTCGTGCTGTCACAAAAAAAATGTCCCTGGAACATTTTCGCAGGTCTCACGTTACGAGAATAAGTAAAAAAACTTTTCGAGCTCCATCTGTCGTTTGCTTCTAGCTACTGTAAACACACGAATTTCGTATAAAGCTACTTAAGATCCTAAGAGAGAGACACAAATTCGTGTAATATTGATATACGATTTGGGTTTTCGCTTGCTATCTACTATAAAGCCCCTGTACCTCATATTAAAACTCGTTATTAGACGTGTAAAGAGACCGACTATAATTTGAAGAATTCACATTTAACAATGATTTAGTGCCTTTACACATGTTTGCTGTAATCATCACAGAAGTAAGTAAATATATTTCCGTTTTATTTACTTATACATAAATTTAGTCCAATACCTGCGAAATAATATATTAAATAGCTTATTATTTCTTATCTTTAATAAAAAGCTTACGAAAGCACAGATTATATACTAATTACAATGTTAGGACGTCTCTGGTAATAGATAAAATACAAATGAAATCGAGAACACCACAGACTGCCGTGAATCTCTCGTTCCGCGCCAATAGACGGCCAGTCTCGCGACCTTTCGACCTGGCGCGCGGGGCGTGGCCGCGCCGGATTGGTTCGCCCCGCCTCCCCGCAAACACGCCCCGACCTCATACGCGCGCAATCAATGTCAAATTCGATTTATAAAAGCGTATTTGCGAGATAATAATTATTTTATACTGGCCGAAACCACTTTTAAAACAACCTCGATTATAATCTGTGGAATAATTCGCATTCCGTCTAAGCTCTAGACGCAGATTTTTAGAAGGACGTAGCAGAGAAAAGTAGAGTACTTACTTATTGTACTTAAAAAAATAATTTATAGAAAAAACCTCCTTTATAAAATAAAATTACCAAAACATTTGTAGCTTTTGGAATAAAAGTTATGTTCTGTTTATGCATACTATCTATCTAAAGTAAGCACAAAACCAAACTAAACAAACGACTAAATACTTAACTCCAAATTGTTTTTATATTTACCTACTTCGTGTTAAAACCGTTAAAACTGCTATTTACTTGAAATAAATTTAACACTGCCAGTATAATAAGAGACTTTTAAATTTGCCTTTTTAAAAAGTCTGTGTAAGAAGCGTATATTGGTACCTCCTCGTTTATATTTGTCACAGAGAAGCGTACAGGTCATGAGGTCAATCCCGGGAGAGCTTTTTACGTAGTTCTAATGTTTTGTAGTAGATTTATCGCTGCCGGTGACTGAAGGGAATTGTAATGAGCCCCTTTTGCTTCATTAAAATACTCGTATTAGTCGATTTGACGCCGCAAACTGATTTGTTTACACGCCTTTGTTCTGCGGAACGCAACATCAGTCTCTTCGTGACGCGTTGAAAGAACATTAGCCGTTTTTATGTTTGTAAGGAATGTTACTTGAAGCGTAAAATACTTCGTTTTTTTTATGGCGCCGCGTGAATTCATTCGTGAATGGTGTTTGAAAAAGGTATATTTTTACAACCAACTATAAAATGAGCTAACATACCAACGTAAAAAAAACTACTTAAAACTTTTTTAATCATCGCTGTGTTCCTTATTAAAAGCTGAAATCTAAACAAGTGACGTTTGACAGTTGACATGTGTCATTTAGAAATAAACGTTCTTCACTAGCAGATAGGTAGGAAACTTAAAAACGTGCTAAATTTGTTGTATCAAATAAAAAAAGTAATATAAATGGTAAGATACTATGAAATAACCATCTTCGTGGCTCATGGGGTTGTATTTTTCAGAAAAATCTAAAGGTCCATTTTGGGTTCGATATCGAGTAATAAAGATTTTTGGGCTGCATGGGATAGAAGTTTATTTCTTTAATTTTTTTTGAAATTTACCCCCAAACTCCACCTATGGACATATGGTTTTACGTTTATAAGTACAATAACTTCCTATGATTTAATGAGATAGAGAGAGAGTGATATTTCGTCATCTCGTAGCAACAAGTGCGTGCAAACCAAACTGCGTACAATGAAAGGTATGGGTCATCACAAAAACCATCACGCACATTGACCGTGGGAATGAAATCATTGCGATCATTATTTTGAGATATCATCAGCGTACAACGACCTTTTCAGCAAAAGACCAAACTGACTTAAAGAGTACATAGGTCTACATGACTAGAAGTCCCTCGATTAATAACCTTAACCCAGGAATATGTTGGTAATCAGAATTTGTTAATTCTGACCAATGTGAAACAGTCTTAGCTATTTGATATATTTTGATACATTTATTTAATTCTATAAGTTTAAAATACTCTTTGATACATTGTTTGGTCTTGACAATCTTGGTTATAAGTAGGAATTTTGTTCAGGTTAAGTGGTCGAAATTCCCCCTATTGGAACCCCAAGGTCCATTAAGAAAATAAATAGCAATCTTTATAAAAAAAAAACAAACTAACGTATTTTTATTGTGTATCCATGAACAATATATATTTTAGATATTGAATTTATTTTTAAAGATTCACTTTATATTATTATCATTCTAACTGTATATAGAATATAGGAGATACAGTCTCTATCATAGCAGACGAAGGAACATGAACCATTTCTCGTTGAACTTATACCTAATAGAATTGACAAGCAGAAGATAAATTGATAGTTTATGAACAATAATCGTGGGACTAGTGACCCGGGTCTGTGCCACGTCGGCAATGATACAATTATCCTATCATGACGTTCACGCGACATTATTGTGTTACAAAAGGCCAAACGTAACTCGAGACATTTACTTGTACTTAAATACATATGTATAATGTAAAGATTTCTCCTTTATACTTTTAAACTTTCAAGTAATTTTTAAAGACAAAATACATCTAAAAATCGAAAATAAATTGAAAAAAATTCGACTCGGGCAGGACTTGAATCAGCATCGTTAGCGTTCCATGCTGTTGCTCTATATTATTTAATTATATAGTTACACATGACGGTATGTGCAAAATGTTAAAGTTTTCCACTACTTACGTATTAAAAATAACGTAAATGAATTCGTAACTAAACAGCGTCGTTTAAATTTAGAATTTTTAAAATTCTCCTTTCAAAAACTGAATGTTATGTTTTTGTAACTGTCAGTTATGTGTGGTACTCTGTGGCCCCAGCACAGGCTCGGCTGAGCAGCGAGCACGCGGTCCGCGAAGAACAAAGGGCGAGCCGTGAACCGCGACCGTTGCGGCTGGCTACCCACGCCACATCTAACACACGCACACCCTCAAATATATCTCTACCCTCTATATTGTACATTGCTTTAAACGCATTCGACGAAATCTGATTTTGAATATTTTGGCAAACCATAGAGTTAAGAGTATGTTAGACATCAAACAATTTTTAATTGCTGTTATTACATAGAACACAATAATATTTACTTTCTTTTATCAGAATTGATTTCGCAGTTAATTGTTATCTGTGTTCTATCTCATAATTTGACATTCAGTCTACTTTATCTAATGATAATTCATATTTCCTTCCAGGAGGCTATACGACGGGAGGTCCTCGCGAGACAAACAGCTACTATACGGAAACGAGCGGCGGAGCAGCAGCACCAGCAGCTGCACCGGCACCGGCTGCTGCGTCCCCCCTCGACGAGTACTACCAGCCTGAGTACCCTCCCCCGGCGCCTGCGCAGCCCTACCTCGACGAGTACTACCACCATGCGCACGCACACACGCAACCACTACTCACACACGAACATAAATACCAACCTCATGCTTACACGAAGCCATATCCAAGAAGTGAGTACTCCTCTTAGTCTTATCCATACTTTATATGTAGATACGAGTAAATAAATAAAAACTAATTAAATATACATCCACTTGCACAAGTAGCACATATGTTTTTAGTATCACATATAAATAAAAAATGTAATCGTTATACTTAAACGTAACTTTACGTAACCAGAAACTAAAGATATTTCCGATTCCTAAACCTTAATGGAACGAAAAGGCAAATAACTTTTCGATACTGCGTTTTGACCATTTGACGGTCGTGGAATGGTTTGTACCATCGACAATAACGATGTTCTTACAGCTTGACATCCCAAGAAGGTTTGCAAAAGGGCCGCAAAAGCTTTATAAAATTTACGCACTTATATTTTATTGTAACTCTATCTCCAGTTTTATGTTACTCCCTTTTATAGTATTAAACAATTTTCAACTCGTATGCCTAAAAAAATAATCCCTTGATATAAAATAATTACTGAGGCACGTTGGAAATACGCAAACACCTTGTTGCGGGCAAAAAATAGCGTCAAGTCATTAGGAAAGATGCAATGATAATAAAGAACAAAGGGATTTCTGACTTGGTTCTTAATTAATGCATGTGTATTCAGTTGCAAGCCACCATTATATTCATTTGGTGTCGTATTCCACGCGCTATTTTCAACTCCTGACGGAAATAGCAACTTTAAATCAATTAAATTTGTAAATATATAAACTCTTAACATAAGTGTCTCACAGCGATTAGTTTTTAAAAATACCTAGGTTTTTAAAAGGAAAGTCTAAAAATCAATATCTACCTATATAAATTAAAAACCGAAAATAATATGAAAACATTTTCGACTCGGGCAGGCCATGAACCAGCATAATATACTGGCATCATGTGCAATAACATGTAAAATATAGTAACATTTCCAATATCTACCTGTCAAATAAAACAGTCTCCCTGTAACTACGGCTGCTGCAAGCATCCTAAAGCCGTAGTTAATAAAAATTTGCAAAAAAAGTTTAATATATTTCGAGTTTTACACCGTTCATCGCTTAAATTTCACATCTTAAATTGAAATGCTCCAGTGACAGTCGATCTAATATTCTGAGCAGTTTTTTATTTAAAATAAAATTTTCTTTCAGCAGCAGGAGGAAGGTACGGCGGCGAGGTATATGGGGAAGGCTATGCGCCCGAATACGGCGGCGCTTGCGCGGAATGGAGTGAATGGCCGGGCGAACAGCACGCGCTGATACCACAAGACAAGTTGCCTTACCCAGCTTCAGGACCTTGCTTTACCGGTAATATAGCATCAGCTGATTAGTTTTCCTAAACGTATATAAATCATAACTGAATTGATTAAAATTGTAAAAAAAATCTGTTGTTACAATTTACAGTTTTTCATCCTTTTTGTGACAAGCGGAGTATCTAATGAAGGCATTAGATACACCGCTTGTAGGCTGAAGATAGAAAGTTAAGTCGATTTGATAAAAAACATGCGTATTTTATATACATCATGCTGTCCTAAAGATGTTATCTATGGTAAACTGGATCCTCCTCTGATATATAGAATTTGTTGTATATCGTAAAGCAACTGTGTTTGCACGTGTTCAGGATCAGGCCCAATCCAGCTGTGGCAGTTCCTCCTCGAGCTACTCACAGACAAGAGCTGCCAAGGTTTCATCTCTTGGACGGGAGACGGCTGGGAGTTCAAACTCACCGATCCTGATGAGGTCAGTATTTTTTTAAATTATATTTTATGGGCTGGTAAGGGGACTTTTAAGCCAAGTGAAATAAGTATATTTATGTAAAGGAAAAAGTACAGAGGTTAAGGTGAGGTAGGTTCCTTAGTTTGAATAAGTATGTTATAGACTTGAAGGATACAGTAGTATATTCATTTTAGATAAAACTGATCAGTAGATCTAAGAATAGTATAAAATAACTTGGAAATGTAAAAATAGCGCTTATTTCAAACTATATATTAACTATATTTAAGCTAGTAGAAAATAAAATTAATCGCAATGTTACCCCAACAGGTTGCTAGACGCTGGGGTATCCGAAAGAATAAGCCCAAGATGAACTATGAGAAACTGTCTCGCGGTCTTCGTTACTACTACGACAAGAATATCATCCATAAAACCGCCGGAAAGCGCTATGTATACCGCTTCGTGTGCGACCTGCAGAGTTTGCTTGGGTAAGAACTAACAGTAGCTTTATATCAATGCAATTACCTTAGCGTAAAAATCATGATTACTTTAATTACTCACGTACTTAAAAATTGAAAAATTAAAAAGAAAAGACTCTGGGGATACTCGAAAATGCGTTTGGTTATATCCATATTACAATACATTAGTGTTCTAAAGATTGAAAAACCAATTCATGAGTTATTATCTAAATGTGCCAATAGGCTTGGGGGCTATAGCTATTCGACGTTCGGCTTCAAATATAAGCCGAACGTCAACTTTCCTTTTTACAACAGACCGATGTAGTACCTAATTAAAATGAAATTATATATTCGTCTTTCACCTAATGAGATTTATTATAATTAATAAAAATACTTATCTGTATCAATTTCGTTTTGCAGAATATCACCAGAGCAACTGCACGCGATGTACGAACCTAAAATGGAGAAGAAGGACGACGACTGAACCCGACACGCGCTTGACCACCGCGCTCTGACTATGGCGATATCACAGCACTGATAAAATTTATCGCACGTGCCACACAATGCAACCTTTCGATTACACATTGTTATTTATTTCTGTCATTTTCAACGATTCCTCCATTTCATCCATTCCCCGCGTTTCATTTGAATTAAATGTAGAATTTCACAAAATGTCGGATTTGATCTCATGCACGTCCACCAGTGGAATTTATTTTTAATTGTAAATGTAAAACCTAAAGGTTCTATTTGTACGATATTTGACCGACGGTGCCTTAACGCAATTGTTTATTCGTTTCTATTAAAACTTCCAGTCTTACTAATATTCGCGACCCGGCCTCTCACGGCCTTAATATTATTTGTGTTAAATCATGAAATTCGAACGCTATAATTTTTAAATGTAAAAATTATACTTGAATAGATAAAATAGTGAAATTCAGCTATCGATTTAACAATACTGTAAATATAAGTTAAATCTTGTTACTTTATAAAAATTAATTAGGTATTATATTATAGTAGATGATAAGTGTTGTATGTTTGATTCGCAAATTGTTGCAATATGCGGTTAAAATTACGTATGTGATGAAGGACATAACAAAATTCTATTAATTATTCAAAAGTCCAAAGATTCGTAAATCTATTTGACCCACCAAATGGTAAATTAATGCGAAATTACCAAAGGGACCTATCTACTCATGAGTTTCCTTTCATTTGCAAGAACGATTTATAATATTTAAAGCCACTTTAAAAACCAATATTACAGTTGTTCAAAACGTCAGATCTATAAAATGTGAAGCTACTTCAAATTTAATGGAACGTCAAACTTACCAATCTTAATGATGTATTTGAATGGTCATCAGAACTCTTCTAGCGGTAAAGTGGCTTTAGTTAAAGTAGATTTAATGCGGGGCAAATAAGTGGAAAATTACCATCTTAAATAGCTACCCTTTAAAACTGAGTCATATCTAATGGTAATATCACAATCTTGTTACTAAAAATGTAGTCTTTTAAATTTTTTGATGATTGCAACACCAGGTGACGTCACTTGTCGCTGATCTCGTGGTAAGGGATTGTAATGTCTTACTAGTTATGAAATTAATTAGTTGTATTATTTTCAATTTTTATAGCTCCTAGCATAAACCGAAGATATTTCGATAAGTTTATTTTGTAAAGTATTATTCCTCCATCAATATTATACCTTAATTAACAATTAATATATGTAGTCAATTGTATATGGATGTTGAAACTTTTATATGAAGGTGCTGAACGTTCAAAATGGCTGTTTTTTCTGGCGATGTCTTCCCCGTTCTGTTTAAAGGAAACGTAATAGGAGTACCAATTCCATAAATGTAACACCGCAAACTGGGTTTAAATTTTAAATTTCATGACCTTCCGACTTCATGTATGTATTGATGGAAGATATAAATTTAATAAAAATATATATATTTACGAAATGTATATTGTTGTCTTTCATTTACTTATTTCCTTTTCTCAATTTGTCATTAAAGTACTTAGAATTGTCTCGAAAGCCTTATACAATTTACAGTAGATAATTACCCATATAAATCTAAGAGTAGATGCGGGCCTTATCCAAGTAAACTACCAAAATTTGGTACCAATATTTAATATCGATGACGAAGATAAATTCTGTACTGGAGTAGAATATAATCTAATATAATACTCCTGGAGTAGTAGAGTAGAGTAGGAATAATATACATATAATACGTTATCAAACCAGGGACTTAAATTATTATTGTTCTATTTTTAACACATATAATTTTTTTGGCACACAAATGATCTCCTTTTATTTTGAAATGACTATTTTGGTTCGAGGCCATCAATACTATCTGGACATTTGTTTGCGGCTAGACCAAGGGTGCCCCGAGGGGGGGACGATCTCCATATACGTATATCTTATTATGCAAGTGTCGTTATGTTAAAAAACTAATTTATGACACCGATATATTACGATACCTATAGACGCAACCGACCAGTACCTCGTATAGTAAGTATATAAAAATGTATATATCACTAAACAAAATACAAAAAAGGATTTGGTATTCGTGTGCGATATAAAAATCAGGCGTGACATTAAATGCACTGAGGTAAAAAAGAATATTATTATCGAGTAATTCAAAAATTACGAAATAGCATGTTTTGCATATTACTAACATTATCTGTGGTTTCGAAATCTGTGAACTGTATTCTACGCTTCTAAAATGTAAGCGCTAATCTGTGGTCCTAACCTATATGTATTTAGAATTTTTGATTTGTATCTTGTAGTGAAGTGTTTTTACAATTTAAGTCATTTTTAAACGTAAAGTAATAAAACATGAAACTCTCAAGGGTGTTGTATGCTCAACATATAGGTTTTATGTTCAAAAAACATTGGGTAATTCAAGGAAAACGCGTACCAATTGATTCAGGCGTAGAACAATATCTAAAAGAAAAAGGAATAAACGTTGAAGATGCTCTTGAATTCGTGAAAGAGAAACCGGAATTGCGGGAAAGGTATTCCTCAAGTCAACTTTCAACTATATAAATAAAATACATTATTTTAAAATAACTAATGATATTCACCTTTCAGACTTGATATTGTAGGACCATACGAAAGACCGCTGCCTTTAGATCAAAACCATCCCAACTACAAAGAAAAACCATGTTACACTTTGAGTAATACCTCCGTCCTTTTAGAAGGCATATGTCAAGCCCAGGTCCTCACAAAAACGGTTATAGCTGAAGATAAACTTCCACCTAGAATTGAGGAATTAGCAGCATTATCAGCTCCTAAAGCTATTCATGATGGTGTTAAGAAAGCAATACTGAGTGCCAATGTCTTTGATTGTCAACAAAAAAAATTACCTAAGAAAAAAGACCTGGAGCGACCTGCTTACAACTTTCCTCGGATTTTAGGAATTAGTGATAGGAGACGAAAGTAGGTATTTTGTCTGTGTTTAATAAAGCTTATATTTAAGGCAGGAATGTAACCCATATATATTTGCACAAAATGCTTGAACATTAAACAATATATTTTAGTCTTAGTAAGATAACATAATATTTACGAATACAAGATGTGTAAATGTTATGTTAACTGTATTTACTTGAGCAAAATATTCTTTCAGTGAAGTATTAACAAACCGACTGCTACAATTAGTTGAAAAGAGCAGTGACACCGATGTGACCTGTAATAAATATATTCTAAATGATGTGGACTGTACTACACTATTTGATAAAGAAGAGGAACTTATACAGTTTCAGGATATCTCAAACATCCTTGTTACAAGTAATAAGCCACTGAAACATGAAATCGACAACGAAGACATACCATTTATTGGAATACCTGATTTATATCCTATAAAACATACAATTTCACTACCTGCACAGCATTTCTATGATGAAAGTAGCAAATACCGTAAGTAAATTGAAGATAAAAACTCCTTTTCATCTAAGTTTTTATTTTGTGTCATTATTTGCTCATTAATACACATTTATCTAAGTTTCATTGCCACAAAAGGCTTTTTTGAATTACAAATAGTGTAATTTTAATGTTTTACTTTTTATCCAATTGCCAAATACCTATAAAAATATAGAATTAAACTACTTAAAAACCACTTATGCGGTCAGTGTTTAAACATGTTGGCTACTAAATACAATAGGTTCTAGGTTTTAAATTCCAGGGAAACAATATATTATTGTTTAGGGCAGAGCACTAAGATTTGATCTATTTAGCTCTTCTAAATAGAATAGAAAAAGGAAAAGTCTCTTGGGCCCCATGTGATACTACAGAAAATAGCATTTCACAGCTAAACGGCTTTTAAAGCTATACTTTTTGTTCTAGCGATCCGGTCAAACATATCAGTCAAATACCCTCATACAACATGGTTACACTACAATCCCACTGAAGTCAACAATCTTTATGAAGAACCTGTGACCCCCATACAAGTCCTAGGCCGATCTTTGACACATGCTTTCACTATTGCGTCCGCATTTGCTAAACAATTATATGGGGTGTGTATATCATTATTCAATTTTTTTTATTGTTGTAGACGAGAATATGTTCACAGCACAGCAGGCTATAGATAGAGAAAGCAATAAAGAAAATTTTTCTTGTAATACAAAAAACATTCAACAAAATTTTATTGATTAAATTTTGATTTGTTTATGTGTTGGGGTATCAAAAGGTGATTCCTAAACCCAAGAAGCCCATTAGTATGAATATATACAATATAACACAAACAGTAATTTCTCCTGATGTAATTTATATGTAACATCAATTTATTTCAGGAGGAAACAAAAGACTTACCTGAACCCGTATATGTTAACTGTATACAAACAGACGGCCAACGTTTTCACTTTGGTATCTTCGAACTTAACACTTTAAATGTAGAAGGAACCGAAGGACCTAAAAACGTCTGGTACTGTAAAAATGACCTGAAGTTGTATGACTCCAGTAGATATCTCAGCGGGATACCAGTGCTTGAAAACTACAATCCACAAATTTACGGTTACATAAATGCCTTTTACAATTGTTAATCTAATTTATTGAATAGAATAGTTTAATAAATAAATATTAGTACTTATAAAGGTTTATTTTCTTGACTAGCTATCTAAGAAGTATGAAGAAAAAGTATTGTTTAAATGTATTCATGTATATATCTCATTATATTTACAAGAACATAAATACATTTATTTTCGATTAGGCGTACACATGCCAAAAACACTTTGTACAATAAAAATTAATAAAAGATACGACAGTGTAATACAGACTTCTATTACGTTAAATATTCATTTTTCTAAACTAAACTTTTGTAATCTGCGTCTTCTTAACTCCTCAGCATTGGCATCAGTGCTCTCACTAAAAAGAGAAAAACTTCTTTTACTTCGTAAATATTACATAACTTAAGAACCTGTGGAAATATTTCAGTAAAGATGTTGTATTAAGCGTTTTTTTTAAATAGAGGAGAACAGACAACACGAGGTTCACTTGATGGTAGGTGAAATAGCCCAACTATAAATCATCTTAACAAAATGTGCTGCCGACCTATTTTGGCTTTGGATATTTGGAAATCCACAGACTGAGACCGAAACGCGATTTAACTTTACAGCTTTTTCATCTGTGGAATAGCCCGGGCGGAATTTTCGATATTCCTAATTTCCCTCCACCCATTTATTATCCAGATTTACAGACGAATTCCCAACATTCATAAAAAATATAATCGAACCGACGACCCGTTGATTATTACTATACATTGCTACTATCACACCAACAACCATAAAAAAAAAACAACAAAATGTAATATTTTTGTCTTTGCCCTTGTGTTAGTTATGTTGTGAAGGTATAATAACAATGCAAATCACGCAAAAGAACGATCGCGCAATGTTATTTATTACCTGTGAGTCGCGGTTGTAATGTTTTCTACTTGATCTAAGTCAGCCTCATCAACAAAGTTATCAGTGCTAGTGGAAGGGCCAGGAGTCGGCTTGAAAGAGGTGCTTGGAACCACATCGGGTTCTGTTTTTACTTTCACGGGACTCGGCGACGGTGATGGTTCAGTTCGGCTGTGAAGTTTTATTTAGTAATAAGTTATAACTAAGACATACCCGATAGTCTGTACAAAATACTGTAAGAAAAAACTAAATGCTCTATTCTTCTAACCAGGATGTTTCTCTTTAATGAAATTATGAAAGAAATTGTTAATAATGTCATAAATGTATGGTAATGGTTTCAAATCATACTAAAACAAATACTGTATCGTAAGAGCCGTTATTATACAAAAAAGGTGATGTTATTTTATTATTTTTAAAACCACTAAAAATAAGGTGCACAGCTTAAAAACTGTTCGTCCTTAATGTGTAGAAATGGTATACATTTGCTTCTTTATCTGTGGACAAAGATTGTGTCTTGTCCACAGATAAAGAAGCAAATATACCTTGTCAAAACATTGACATGTAAGATCGTTTTAAAAATAATAATAGATATACATATTATAATTAATCCCAATTAGTTTTCAGAGGCTAGCATTATTTTCTGATTACAAATTTTTCATATTACAGTTTTAATGGAATATCTATACTTACTTGATGTCAGTCTGTGTGGCGACATTTGCACAGTTGAGTGGCAAGTTGGAGACCACGGTAGAATATTGCTGCATGAGCAACACTGACGCGTCCAACATCGCTTGGATCTCGTGTAGCAACTGCCAAATCAAGATTTATTTGAATGTACGAATAATATAAAAGATTGTGAGGATGGTCGTTTTTTTCTTTTATTGCTGAAGTGCTTTAGATAAAATATTGTACGAAATAGCGAAGCTATGTCGATACAGCCTTGACGGGTATAAACCATTCGCTAAAATAATAAGATATTTCAACAATATTCATCATTACTACGTGATTTGAAATTGTTTGCTGCAACGCGGGAACAATATTAAAAAAATATATAATTAAAAAGTAAGATTGATTGATGTGAATTCAATGTTAAATTTTATGTTCAAAAGTCCAGTGTAGATAACACAAGATCATATCTAATAATATTTATAATGCCAGGATCAGAGCTTCTCATTATTCAGTAGCAATTCACTAGTGTGGCTGAATTAGACTAGTGATCCTGGCGAGCATTGATTATTAATATTTTAGACTAGAAATCAGATCGTACATGAAGTCGCGCTTCGATGTTTCTCCTTTCAGTTCCCTCCATTCTCTGAAGCTCTTCCGTGGAGAGAGTCGCGAGGGACGCGGGGCGCGGCGGCGGCGGGGGAGGCATTCCCCACGCCATCATTGCTGAAACATTAGTATATATTTTATTATACCTCCATTAGCGTTTTATTTTTAAATCGCGGAAAGTGACAAAAATAATGATCAAAGACAAAGAAAAGATATACTTTACTAAAACTACAATGTACATATTTGTATTTAGCGTAGTCGGAAACGAGTTCTTTTCTAATTTACTATAACTTTTAAAAGACATTTACATGAAGAATATAAATAGGCAATATTTATTGTTAACACGTTAACACCCATTAAAACACTTAATCGTAGAACACGCGAAATCTATATATCTTATTATTTTTAATTACGATCCGACGTTTCAGATAGATACCTTAAAACAAGATTTCCCAGTACATTTATATCTCTTTACTAAAATTTTAGAGCAAATAATTTCTTACGTGGTGGTGGCATATTGGGGAAAGGTGGCGGCGGTACTCCGGGCGGCGGAGGCACATTGGCGGCGTGCGGCTGCGGCGGGTGAGGCGCGTTCGGGGCGTTAGGGGCCGGCGTCGCATCGGGAGCTGGAGCCCGCAACACGTTGAGACGGCACGTGGGGCAGGTCTGCTGACGTTGAAACCAGAGACGCAGACACGCCGCGTGGAATATGTGATTGCAGGGTAGTTTTTTCGCTCCTGAAAAACATTCAACATTCCTTTAACACACGACTAAAAGGTAAACTTCGACATATGTCAGTTATTATTTTTTTATTTATTTCATATACAAAATACAATTTAAAAAACATATGTTTTAACCGTTTTGACCCATAACCCCCACTAAACCGTTCCGTGCCTTATTATCGAATTTGTTCAACGAATTCATAAATGAACCAGACCAGAACACAGCGACAAGAAAACATGTTGCACATGAAAAATAATAATGTTTCAAATATTATTAAAAGAATCAACCTCAAAATGCAATGTTTTAAGTGATTGTTTAAATTACAATATGTACTATCGTAACACAGAGGTCATTTTTACTTTATGGCTCTTATCGCGAAATAAATCTAAATTAATCACTTCGTAAACACAATTCTCACATACCTACGTGTTGTATACATGTTGTAACAGGCTGTTATAGCCTGTTACAATATGTATTTACTGATAGTGTGCGTTTTTTTAACAACTTTAAAATTATAATATAGAAATCTAAACTAAGCCGTGACTACCTAACTTTTTACATCGTGTATCGATGGGAACAATACTTCTCTGTGTCTGCTCAATAACGACATTAGCGAAATATTAATAAAATATGATGATTCATGTAGGATTAAAGTTACCTTATCTTTAAGATAAGCTAAATTGAAGTTCTGCTATCGTTATTTATGTACGAGTTAATTGACCGTTGTTGACCTTAAGAGATTACCATTTTAAATTGCTTCTTAAAAATGTAAAAGGGGTTGCAAAAACGTGGCTAACATCACAGACATTGGATTCAAATCTTGCACGTCATTTTGTAGAACACAGTTCAAATAGAAAGCATAGACACGAAAACCAATGACTAGCTCAGGTCTCTTTTTTTAACCATTTCATTGAAAACAATGCATTAGATATGTCTTAGTACCTCCATGCATTTCTTCGCGACAAATAATGCACTCATTGTCAGCAGCCGCTAACTCTTCTGGGGTCGCATCTGGATACAGGGTGTTCATATTTCTTATCGCGCGTCTAGACAGCACTACGTCATTGTATGCTCTCTTGAAACTCCTGAAAGTATATTCATAGATTGTTTTACAAGCTTTAGAATAAATAACAATAAAGTTACATTTTTAAGACTAGAATCAATATGTTGTAAATTTCCTAAAATATCTTTGTAAAATAACAATAAAGCAATGCGGTAATCAACATTTTGTCTTTAACTTCGTAAAGAAGACCAACAATCACTTGTGTTATACAAACAGAGACAAGAAGTACAATAGAAAGTTATTCCAATAAAAAAGATTAGAATCCCTGATCGTTTTTCTTTATCCCTACTATGTCCTTATAATGTCATGTACCTTAAATTAAGATAATATATCCTCACCTCATTGTTTCATACATAGGTCGGAAAGCGAAAAGCGGCAGAGTGAATATTCTGACCATGATAACTACAAAACCGATATACAGCAGGACCTTGAAGAAGTTGATAGCCAATTCAGTGTATAGCAAAACGGCTGCTTTGCTTTCCCATGGCGCTTCCCAGCGCGAATCGATCGCATGCAACACGTACTGAAAAAGAACATTATTAAATAAATTCAAAACTAATATCGTACAGCCGTTACTAAAACCAACGACAGTCGTCGCACTGTGGCGTTGCTCCTCATACAGAAAGTTTAATTTTGGTATATTTTATGAACATAATATAAACCAAACATGGGAATGTATTGGGGACATTATCAGTTCTATTTAATTAACCATATCTTTGACAAAAGAAAATTAATTAATAATATTTTATCTTTGTTAAATGAGCCCTTCAAGGCAAAAACTTATTTAAAAGAAAGTTATGTTTCCGGAATTAAAGCAATGACCTTCCACTTATTGCGTTGCTATGCCACGCGTTAAAAATTTTAATTTTGTTTTGTGATCGCTGTGACAACTCCGTTACAATTAAAATTATAACACGAGGAGTTATAAACCAACAAATGATTATTGATATTAAAAACCTAATGATTTGCCATTGCATTTTTGTAAGATATAAAACAAAACGCTAATGACTAAATAATCTATTTAGTAATTAGAAAGCCAATGGAACTTTTTCATATCTCTTTTTATTTAATACAAACAAAAATACCCCACTTTACGTGACTTGTTATGTGGTTTGACTAAAATAACAATTATAAATTCCGCATTCAAAAGCCTCGCATTACGTGAAAGAATGTGTATAATCATAAAAAAAGTTATTGAGTTTTCTTTAGTAGCGGGGATCCTAGCTTCCTTTTCTTCATTTGTGATTGAATACCAGAGGAATCCCGATCCTACAAATTTCAGTTGACGCAATTTTGCCCACATATTCCCTGCCTCAGGGGGGGTATTACTGTAGAGCCATGACCCTTTTCTATATTCTAAGGATAATATTAATTGAATTACCTTAATTAAAATATTCACGATCATCACCAATAGTATGCTGTACTCAAATCCAAACACTAACTGAACAGAAGGACCTTTGAGCAATGTAAATTGATAGGCGTGATGTATGAAAAAGAAGTCTGCCTGCGCCAGCAGCATGAGCAATGTCAATATTCTTACATGGAACAACCAGCCAATAACTGGACTTCTTTCCATCTAGAAGGCAAAAAATTAAATATTATATTGTTAAGGCAGTGCCACTTTCAAATTGATATTAACTGTAATTCCTGTTCCTCTTACACATAGCAAATATATTTTAAGTTAATTTTTCTTATCAATTTTAATTAGTTAAATAAAAATTACCTAAAGAATTGTGCCTTGCTTGGTTAAAAGAATGTATTCATGCTCTAAGTTTACAGAAAAATATTTCTTAATAGTCTACACCAATTAATAAGTTTAGTAGCACATAGGGTAATCAGTTTTTAACATTATAAAAATATTTTGACTCCAATATATAGTTTTAAAAATAACTTACATAATCAACTCTATCTTCAGCAAGCCAATGGAACGCTTTTAAAAACAATAAAACAGTAAACAGTGCTATAAACTTTGGGTTAAAATCGTCCCTGAACACAGTGAATGCTAAGCATGTTTCTGTTATTGCATACCACGATCTCTCCATTAAGTGCTGAAATTATACAAATTAGATATGTTTATCAATATAAACCCTTCTCTGCCATCTTTTGCAAACTAATAGTTTAGGTGTTAAGCGTCAGAAAAATAATTGACATTGAGCAATCTTTAAGTATTAAGGATATATTTTTCTATCAGCCCTCACTGCCCAAAATATCATAAAGTGCAAGAAGGCTTTAGAAAAATCATACAACTACAATATTCAGATTCAGTAATTTATTAATTACACTAGGAAAGGATACTTATTAATATTCACAATAAAAGTAATCTTTGTCAATGACAACTCATTTTCACATACCTCAAGTTCAGCAGGACGTAGTTGTCCAAAGAAAATTTTTCTGATAATTTTTCCTACTAGCAGAACAAGGATGAGACCTTGTAAATACATTACCTAAAACATATGTACAAATTGTTTTTGAATACAACAGGACACCAGTTGTTTACCATAAGGTACATTTTAAAGAATTTAAGTAGTACTTACAGCCATGCTAGGATTAGAGTTAGTAAGGTACACAACGGATGGATAAAACTGTTTTTTCTGGTAATATGCATTGCCGATTACTATTGTGGTGAGTGCTAGGCTGATAGCAGCTGCAACTAGAGCCTTCATTTTTACAGTCATCTAAAGCATTTACTACTTTCTAACACAAAAAATTTCATAAATAATGTGTGAGAATAATCTAGGCACTCCCAAATCTCATTGTAGTCAATAAATTCATTTTCAAAACATCGTTTCGTATCAATAACTTCCACAAAAAAAATAATTTTGACGTGTTCAATCTTTATTTGATGACAAAAAGAAACAGACAGGTCAACAATGAACAAATTGACAAATAGTGAACCACAGGCTATCATACATTATTACAAACGCAGACTTTGATATTAGCTAACTCCTACCACAGATGTACAATATTTTTACAAGAGAAGAACGGACTAACTCAGTTTTGACATTGATTATACAGACATAGTCTTAGAATCTCAATAACTTGACTCATTTATACATCTGTGCAATGTGAATTCAAGAAAATGGAGCTTATTGTTTGACTGTTTTGCGTATTGATAATTTCGCTAACGGGAATTATGTTTTTAAATAAGACTACTGGATGTAAATACCTAAATTGCCTCGTAGTGTAAACAGTTTAATGAATCATGATTACAGTGTAGTTTTTTTTTATCTTAAAGAGAGGCGTCTCTTGCCGCGCAATCAACTTTCATTAATAATATGGTTTAGCTGTTGTGTTATGAATTACACTAAATGCACATAATTTTGAGTGGTTCTTAATTAAAAAGAGCAGAGCATTTCGTACTGTGGTTGTTTTAGATTTAAGCCTTTTATAACTGTGTTAAAAGAAACTTGGTAAAAATGGTAAATAATGTGGTTCTCATTTCTTTACATGCATTAAAAATGATGAAATGTGAATTTTATTTAATATTTCTTTAGCAGGGAGATGATCCTCCTTACCTTCCTGTTGGTACTGATGTCAGTGCAAAATATAAAGGTGCATTTTGTGAAGCCAAAGTTAAGAAAGTAGTCCGCAACATTAAGTGTAAGGTTAGTACTTATTCTTAGCCCTCTAGATATTTTAGAGTTGTAGACTAGACTTCATTTTTAAAGGTGCAACATATGCTATAAAACTTCCTTTTGTTTTAGGTGACTCTCAAAGCTGGTGGAATAGCAACTGTGAATGATGATGTTATTAAAGGCACATTAAGAGTTGGTAGTACAGTTGAAATAAAGCAAGATCCTAAAAAGGATTCTATAGAGGCTGTTATAACAAAAATTCAAGATTGTAGCCAGTACACTGTTGGTAAGTGATAAATGATCAATAGGTCATAGTCATCATTGTTAATATATACTGAATACATATAACACACAATATTGTGAAAACTTTATTATTTTTTACATGTTATTGCACTTTGAGGTAATTGCAATTTAAAAATCGAAAATAAATTTAAAAAATTTTTAACACACAATTTTGTTTATAATTAACCTAATGTTAGAACATTTTGAAGGAACAACACCTCTTATATCTTTAATTTTCAGTGTTTGATGATGGTGACATAACAACACTACGCAGGTCAGCACTATGCCTCAAAAGTGGGAGACATTTCAATGAGAGTGAAACTCTAGATCAGTTACCACTGACCCATCCAGAACATTTCTCTACTCCCGTTATAGCTGGTAGGCGAGGAAGACGTGGGAGAGCACAGTAAGTTATACTTCACTTATAGTATAACCATTATATTATATAGTGTTATCTACATAATATATGTAATTTATTTATTAGTATCCACTAAATTCTCATACATTTTTCATTTCAGATCTGATGAAAGTGACGGTGAAGGGAGTACGCGTCGTGTAAAAGCAGATAGTGCTGAACGCGAGCCTCATGTGGGTCGAGTGGTTTTAGTAGAGTCAGCCAGTGGAACGGAGAGACGCCGGCCGCACCAACCCGCCTTTCCAGCTCTAGTTGTTGCACCCACGGCGCAGATAAAAGTGAAGGAGGATTATCTCGTTAGATCATTTAAAGATGGGCGATAGTGAGTTCTCAGCACCTGTCGATAAATATATATATATATTAATGTGATATAGTAAAGGGCCACACCAAGGTATGGACTACACTTGGTGGAAGGTGTAAAACCCCAAACATATAACATCTCGGTACAGTGCGCTGTCGTCCAAATTTTAGCTTTAGATATTTGAAAAAGAATTTTTTTTTTAAATACATTAAGTTACCAAAAACAGGAAAAAAATGAATTCCGGGGAAAGATAATCAATAATATATTGTATATCACATTAGCTGTCCTAAGTTTTAAAATATAATATTATTTCCTGTGCAGTGTGACAATAATCAAATCAAAAATATGAAAATTTTAAGAGTCATGCTAAACAAGTAACTAACTAAAAAATAATTAATACTCTTTCAGTTATACAGTACCGAAAAAAGAGGCTCGTGAATTTCGCAAAGGCAGTGCGCCTCTGGAATGGTGCGGTGTCGAAGCGGCGCTTCAGTATCTAAATAACGGTGTGCTTCCACCACATTGGGATCGAGATTCCTTATTTAATGAACCCAGGAATACGTCTGATGATGTAAGAGTTTATTTTTTATTTAAACTTAAAACCAAAAATTTAAAGAAATGTTACACAAAAAAAGACTCGACTGCTATCACTTTATAAGAGACTGAGATTATTTCAAGATGCTTGTCATAAATTTTTGTAGATAAACAATATTACCTCATTATATACAATTGAACCGCCTCTGTAGCCAAGTAGTTAAACGTATTGCCTAGCATTGCGTTAAGCGCGAGAGGTCATGGGTTCGAATCCCAGGTAAACAAAAATTCTGATCAACTACTTGCCTGTTAAAGAACAGATCAGTGAAACGGACACTAAAATGTGTTCGCCCCATGCCCCACGAGGGGGAAACGGGATTTCACACACATACAGTTGAAAGAGTAGGATTAGGACAAGTATATATAATTGGAATCGAAATAAGTGTGAAGGTTGAATGAATTGCTCGATGTCGCGTTGGACAGGATACCTCAATAACACCATGGAACGCTGTGAATGCCACTTCAAATCCTGCCCGTGTAACGTTTTTTGTTTCAATATATCGTTTTAAATGTATATAACTTCAAAGTTCTTTAACTTTATTTTAATCTAGGAAATTAAATTCCAGAGTTCCGATGATGAACCGAGAGAGGAGAAAGATCATTTTGTCGCCCAATTGTACAAGTTTATGGACGACCGTGGCACGCCGCTCAACCGAAATCCCACCATCGCCAATAAGGATATTGACCTTTACAGATTGTTTAGGGTAAACATACTGTCTATAGTTTACGCGAGTAGTACACATTTAAATAAAACACTTTAACGGTTCAAAACGCGATATATTAGTGAAACTTATTTGAGAATGATTTTTAACTTTCACGGGGCAACCAGTGACCTCGGCTGCTGCTGCAAAGCATCCGAAACGTCGGGCCGAAGTTAAAAATCATTTCCAAATAAGTTTAACTAATATATCGCGTTTTAAACCGTTAAAGTGTTTTCTTTAAATAGGGTAAATATGTCAACGTTTTTTATAAAATGACCAATACCAACAAAACTACCCTTATCATTAGGATGCATATTGCAAGATAAAAAAAATACAATAAAATTGGGGCAGTATAAAGATCTCACAATAGTAGTCTTTATGTACAAAATTTTCTTTGCTGTCTATTTAATGTGTAGTGGCTAGTATAGGTTTATATTATCTTTACAGGTGGTTCAAAAACTAGGAGGCTATAATCGGGTGACTAACCAGAATCAATGGAAAACAATCGCTGATAAAATGGGTTTTCACCCTGTCACCACAAGTATTACTAATCTATGCAAACAGGCTTATAAAAAGTGAGGAACTTGTGTTTATGTCACAATATATTTTTTCGAAGATGTAATTTATTTTTATGTACATATATCAAATGATTGCTTCCATATTTAATTTACCCATAAGGTTCTTGTCGTCACAGAGCTACTAATTACGAGAGATCTGTGCTACATACACTACATTTATTGTTGTTGACTTATTGCGGCGCGCACATGTAAACCCCTTCTTTTGTCATTTACAATAATAAATATTCTAACATAACTTTTTTAATTTGTTATGTTTGTTTAAAAAAAAAAGATATATAATTTAATTCTAAATTAAATAAATTTTCCATTTTTAATAGATTTCTACACAGCTTCGAAGACTTTTACCGTAAGTTGGGTGTAACGTTAGTTGCGCATCCGCGGGGTGCGCGAACGCCACCAGCGGGTCGCTCGCTTATCCGCGACCGCGATAAACAGCCGCCCGCCAGCACATCCGCGACCTCATCAAGTGCGTCCACACCAACAAGCACGACCTCAACTTGTACCTCCACTGTAAGTATAAAATTATTTTAAATTTTTCCAGATTAGTAGAACTTCTTCTATTTTATTTTATACCTCTAAGATTGCAAAGTTTACTAATACATATATATAGTTTTATAACAGAACTAAAAACATACTATAACTAGGGTTATTAATTTATTTACTTGTGGATGCTATCGGGGGATCTGGATACAACGTCCGGGGAATTGAAACAAATTTACAGGTTCTTTTAGAACAAACTTACTTTATTTTAAGACTAGTTTTCATATTTACAGCGTGGAAAAGACAAAGATTCTGATAAGAGTGAAACAGAGAAAAGCGACAAAAGTGAGAAAGACGAGAAAATCGAGAAAGTCGAAAAACCACTAGAGAAGCCCCGCGCTAGCGATGAAGACGATAGTGCGGACAATCAGCCGCTAGTACCCGTTTGTACTACTCCAAAGTAAGTCCTAGTGTTATAGAAAACTTAATTAAGTACTTAAAAACTATGCAATTAAAACTAAAAAACAAGTTTCTTAATTGTACGAAGCCATACAATGCATGTTAGGATATATGTAGTTTACGCGAGTAGTACACATTTTAATAGAACACTTTAACGGCTTAAAAGGCGATATATATTAGTTAAACTTATTTAATTATTTCAACCACGGCCCGTACGTGTGACCACGGCTAACTAATATATATATATATATATATCTCGCGTTTTAAACCGTTGAAATGTTTTATTTCATTAGTTTAAAAATAAAAATAAAATATGTTTATTGTCTCTCTCTTAATAATTAAATTACAAATAGTATTGAGGCTATTCCAGAAAGTTTATTACTAACTTGTGTTGAGTTTAACTAGATTAGACAAATTATGACTAAATTATTATCTGAAAAAATTCAATATTAACTTAGACCTCACAAATATATTTCCAGACCCGAGAAAGAGAAAGAAAAAGACAAAGATAAGGACAAGGACAAAAGTTCGACAACGAGTGAAGAGAAAGCACCAGTGAAATCGAGATCTCTCTCCAAAACTAGAAGTCTGCCGCCAATCAAGACCGAAACGAGCGAGAAGAGAATGCCCAAGAGGCGGCCTTTGTCTTCTAAATGTATGTTATCTTGATACATTTGAATGATTTAACCTAACTAACTTTCGTATCTTAATCTTTCTTTATATTAATTTCAAACATTGCTAGAGAGAAAGAGATGGGATTACTGTTAACTTATAAATACTTATTGAAGTGAGTTTACCATTTTTAGTTACTTACCAATTTTTTTTTGTCATCGAATTCACCGAAGCACAAAAACGATGTCTCTTCATATAAGTTACTTTGTAAGTAAAGCCACGAAGTTGAAATTGTGTTCGAACATTGAATTGTATTGATTTTTTTTTTTTGCATTCACGTATTATCATTATCAAATTAATCAAATTTCTAAGTCCTGCCAGACCAAAACTGTTTTGTTTTCCCGGGGTTCCTATACCTCGCTTGTTGTAGCATATAAATTTATACTTACATACTTGTTTTTGTTCAGTAAATGAAAGCAGTGGTGGAAGCATTTCGCGAGCCTCACGTCGTCCACACGTTTCTACTGATAGCGATAGCTCCGGGAGAGCCTCCAGGTAAAACAAGTACAGTGTAATCTTGTTAAGCGGGACCTGGATAAATGAGAGACCTCTATTATTGACAGATACATTGAGGTTCCGGTTCTTTTTAATTATTTCCTCTGTTAATGAAAGTTTTTGAACCTAGTTGGATGACATTTAAATTCTAAGATTAATTACCTTTATACTTGAGTCAAATTAACCAGGTTATTTCATTTTAACAACGTGGGGCTTCTGTAATTGAGACAATTGTAATTTTAAACCTGATTAATTGGAAAACTGGATTATTGGAAATCATCAATACTTGGTCTTCGTCCCTTGAGATCCCAATTAACAAGGTTTCACTGCATATGTTTCGTAACACCCACATAGAAGAGTGTTCCCTTCTTTCTATTACTAATTTTGAATCAATGTGAAATCTTAGGTGTGGTCTAACAAAGAAAATGCAAAGTCGTCGAAGCCAAAGCGCAAATTCAGCAAGCAGCGGCAACACGATAGCTTCCAACAGTAGCAAGAGGCCTCGAAAAAGAAAAACAACTGAGTTAGTATTTTTTATGATAGAGGATGACAGATAAGCACGGGATTCGCTTGATGGAAGGTGACATACCCGCAGCCATATGACATCTAAACAAAATGTACCGTCGACCTATTTTGGATCGACGGCACATTTTGCTCCGATACTCCTAACCCACACGATCCTCACCGGGTCCAACATGTTTATAATTTTTCTGAAACATGTTGTACTTTGTCTAGAAATCTGCTAGATATTAAATGCGTGGTAGGACTATAGAAATTCCGTTCGTGTCACGAACCACCATCTACAGATGAAAACGCCGTGAAGCTTAATCGGGTTTCGGTTGCAGTCCGGATTTCCGAATATTCAAACTCTAATAGATCGACAGCGTATCTTGTTTAGATGCTATAAGCTGTGTAAGTGAAATACATGCTTGTCTGTCCTCCTCTATTATTAAAAAATGAAATATTGTACCGATAGTTTTGTTGATTCTCTACGTATGTATTTTTTATAGGCCGTCTGCAAACGAACCAATTAGAAGACTGGGGAGTTCAAACGTCAAAGCTCAAGTTGGAGATAAACTCAAAGTTTACTATGGCCCTACACAGTCAGAATCAAAGGTTTGAATTGTTTATATCGCATCATGAACAAAAAATATATAAACATGATTGGGGCCTTCTTTTAAGCATCGGTTTACAGCTTAGCAAATATCTACAAAATAATTTATTCGCAATAACAAACTAATATGTCGCAATATAAATGCACGTTTCTTTAGTTTTTTGTTGTAACTCCGGTTTTTGGGGTATTCGCACATCGCAATTGAGAAATTGTTCTCGACGTTTAGTCATCACTACTGGATGCGTCAACAAAAGATGTTGCGTGTTGACTTTTCCCTTAGTCAGTATTATTAGATGGTAATGATGTCGAAACATCGCAATTCATTTCTTAATTACGACGTCCGAACAACTGGAAACACAATTTACCTTTGTTTTCCTTATCTGCAGGTAACGTACGAAGCTAAAGTAATAGAGATATCGGCTGAAGGTATGATGCGTGTCCACTACACCGGCTGGAACACGCGTTACGACGAATGGATCAAGCCCCAACGTATTGCTTTAAATGTAACGCAACTTGAGACGCGCAACAAAAAGGTAGGTATACTTAACAACAGAAAAAAAAGTTAATAATTGTTATCAGCTGCAAAACATTTAATTTATTTAAATAATTTCCAGGGTGCAGGTATGAGTCGACGGCCAAGAAGTAAAAGGCCTGAAGGTTTGTTATTATTTTATTTTGTAAAATTGTATAAACTTGTATAAATTGTATAAACGTTATCTCATTTAAATTGCATTTTTAGGCAAACAAGCCCCCTCAGATAGTGATTCGGATTCTGATACAGATGTAGATTTGAAAGGGCCACCCAAGAAGTTAGATGGCAAATCCAGTCCCAAAAGTATGTATATTATTTGTTTATTTACCTATGTATGGTGTTGTATTTTAGTATTTAATATATTGCTTTATTCACAGCTCCTATTCAAAAAGATGCAAAGTCAAGTGATAGCAATAGTTCAAATAAACCTCGCAAGCGCCCTGTAAGGGCTGTCTCTACACCGAGTAGTACTTCTCCAGCAAAGAAACCGCGAATCAATGTTCCTCCTCACCAACACCAAGGGCGAGACTATGATCTCAACGAAATTAGATCTGAATTGAAAGGGCTTCATACTGTAAAACAAGAGCCCGAAGATAATATAAAGACTGAAGTTATAATTGATGAAAGTGCTGCGACCCAGCCCCCATCAGTAGCTGCCGAAGTTTCGCAAACTGAAAAACAACCTGAAGACGTCTACGAGTTTAAAGAGCCTGAACCGTTCGAGCTAGAACTACACGATGAAAAGAAAAAGAGAACTCATCGAATATTTGATGATATATCACCCACTAAGTATACTTCGACATTATCAAAATCGCTTAGCGAAGAGATATCTGAAGACCCTATGAAACCCAGGCCATCATTTAGTTCGCCTTCACGTTCTCCATTTAGAGATTTTGTAAATGTCCGCGATCCAGAAACACAGAGTCCCGAAGAAGACTCTAAAGATGGCCTATTCACTCTCGATGATGACTCTATGCCTGGTGAGGGAAGCTCGGGGCCTATCTTTGAAGGTTTCACTCCCGCTAAAAATCAAGAGACATATTCAAAGAAAAATAAAATTACAAAAATGCGTGAATTAATAGATAATTCTCCCGATAGTCCGGCAGATGATGAACGTTCTTCTGACGATGAACAAGAAGTAGTAAAGAGTGAAGAAAAATCAGCGAGTGTAGATATTTCTTTAACAACAATAGTTAAAAAGGAGGAGCCCGTAAAAGAAGAGCCTAAGGAACTAGAAAAAGATAAAGAAACGAAAGATGCCATAACTCTGCTTAAAGAGTTGCCGCCTATCGAATCAATTCCAATGCCTCCAAATACACCACCGCCGCAAAACAAGGTCGAAGTCGCTAGTTCTGCTCCCACGTCCGATATAGAAATCGACGAACTTGAAAATGTAACAGGCGAAAATTCTATAATCGAAGAAATCAACTTGTTGTCAATACCGCTTCCTGCTTCGGAACCAAAAACACCGCCGAGGATAAAGATCGAGAAACTCGATCCAAATCCTGCTTTGGTTAAACTAGACGCTCCATCTAGTCCTATAGATACAGAAGAAGATAAATCTGAACCCGATAGCCCGGCTCGAATAGACGTTTTACCAGAACCTCCTCCTGGTTTCTTATTGCAATCAGAGGGACCTAAGATTGCTGAAAAATTATTAAAAGCTATCAATAGTGCTAAGCGACTGTCGATGTCCCCACCACCGTCGGAGGAACGTCCTAATACGCCCAAGAAAGACAGCCCCCCTGTCAAGTTGTTAGAGGAAAACGCATCACCTGTACCACCAGAAATAAAACCACCTACGCCTAAACCAGACCTCCTAAAGCCGTTGACAAAACTGGAAGTAATAAAGAGACTAAGCCCTGCTGAAACGAAAGAATCTATTTTCGGAGAACCGTCTACCATGACTGATATAAAACGGGATATGACCGATGTGAAGAAAGTCAAGCCCAAGGAAGCTACGCCCCCGAGATTGCAGAGTCCTTTGAACATATTGGAAAGGCGGAAAAGCGTGGCCGACTTGCCATTAGGAGCACCCGGGAAGAATAACAAAGTTCTTAGTGATACTATACAAAAGCTATCAAGTCAAATCAATCAGTCGGTCACCGCGGCCACGGTACCCGTGCAACCTTATCAGCCCGAGGACAGGAGCGAATCCACAGATTCCGATGATTCAGATAGGAGGTGAGGTTTTATTGATAATTACAAATATATTCTTAAATGAAATATGAATATAAATTTGGAAGTATTCTCACTGTAATGCGTAATTATAAAATTTTATGATACTACTACACTTATTTACGTTGTACGCACTATCTTCAAAGCGTAAAATGTTTCTGCACGTGTTTATTCCTTACATAGAAAATGTTCAATATTTAAAATTTCCGAATTAGAAGCCATCGTATAGTTCTAGTATGGGATACAGGACTGCACACATCTTTTCAGTATTTTTAAAGAGGTACAAGAAGGACATTAACATATGTTTTTATCCAAAATTTGTTAACATCTGTGTATTTTGCAGATTGATAATAGATAAGTTATCGGTAGAGGAGTGGGGTAGCGGCAGCGGAAGCGGTGCAAGCGGCCGGTTAGCCCGCGGCTTGCACGCTGGGAAATCGCCCGGCGAGTGGAGCGCCGGAGAAACTCTACTTATGTTAGAAGACGCTTGCAAGAACGAACGGAAACACAGTAAGTGGGCATTTTGTAATTAGTGTTCATAAAGAGTCTGTTTCACGAAAAAACTCACACAATATTTTAAATGAATGGTGTATTCAGTAAATAAGTCTTATAAAATAAGAAGTTTGGGCGACTTCCTTGCAAGTATTAGTTCGTTCTACCCCTTAATTTGGGCACTGGTAGTAAATGGGAAATGTAGAGTTTACATTTTTTCAATGTTTTGACGTTCATAATTGTACCTACATGAATACATGATTTTAAATTTTATTAAATATAATTTAAGAACCTATACAGTATCTCACAAATTTACTAGAATATCTTTAATTTTAGGTGCCAGTGTGGTAGTTGCTGGGGGTAGCCGGACAACTGTACCAGCACCGGGTGCTATTGCCAACGTTGGAGAGGAAGACAGCAATCTCTCATTACTGCTTTGCGAGGAGACTATCCCTGGTTCGCCCGCACCTGATGCAGAACCCGCCCCACAGCGACATTCACTACACTTGCCCTTCGCTTGTGCCCCACCTCATCATGCCCACTCCAAAGGTACAACCACTTTTATCAATGCTCCATACCCAAAGGATAAAACGACACGCTTTTTACTATAATGGTTATTTATACACAGCTGAAGAGCGCCGAAATTCAAACGAGGCACGCGAGGGGGCAGCGGACGCTCGTGTTGGCGAAGTAGGCGTGGCAAGAGCGGGAGAGGATAGAGAAGAGGTGTGGCCTCGGCGTCACGCGTTGCTGGATAACACTCCGCCCACCACACCAGACAGCAGTCTCGATCTTTCGCCGCGCAGGTATGTCTTTGTTTTGGAGTAAAGTTCTCCGTACATAAACGTTAATTGAATTTAAGGAAATTGTTCATATTTCTTACCCCTATTGTACTCTTAGTTTTAATGTAACAATATAGATATGGGAAATATAAAGTTATTTGTTCGACAGGGAGCGTCGAATATCGGAACGCGATAGTCCATCAGAGAGGAAGGAAGATGAAGATGACAGCAGGCAGCTACCGGATCACGGTGCGCTTGAAATTGACAAACCACTTGGTAATATACTTGTCGCAATTATGTATTCGCCCAGTCATAAACCCAGCGACACAGTAGCGATTACAGTTGATTGCCACTACTCCCTTTTTGTTTCTCCATTGTTAACGGTGTACAGCTAGCTGTACATATATTACATGGTAGTTGATTATAAATGTGATCTTGGTAATCTTATGAAAAATAATCTATATTAAATATCACGTTATCTCTTAGTAAGTGGGCGGGCCCGCCTTACGTCGGAGAGTTCAAGCGGACCCCGGGTGCGCGTGCGCCGCTCTCGCCGCGACACGGACGATCACCACCAACCGCTTAAATATAATTTCTACGTTGATCTCGGTCTGTATAAAAACATATTATAAAGAATACTTCAATTGGTTTTGTCCCTCATTATTTTTAATCACTAAAGTATTTGTCAATAATTACCAACCGTTGAATACTTGTTGGTTGTTGTTCTTGTCATAGTGAATAAAGTATAAAAATCAATCTTACCTTTCAAAGTATAATATACCTAACCACATTGTATTATGTCAAGGTGTGTAGAAAATTTTGTTTTAGTGAGACTTTAATCTATTACAGATCCAACATGGGACTGTCAATCCCGCATCAAGCTTCTCATGACCCGAATGTCAGATCTACGCAAGGCGTACCACTCTGTGAAGGTAGTTTGGGTGTTTAGATGTTATGTGGCCGGGCTATTTCACCTCCTATCATATAAACCCTGTCTTGGTCTATATTAAAAATAACTCCAAGTTATAGTTACTTCTTCTTTTTTGTAGGCCGAGCTTGCAGCTATTGACCGGCGCCGGAAGAAATTAAGGCGGAAAGAGAGAGAAGGTTAGTAAATTTCAAAGAGCAATTGAAGAAGGAAGAACATTGCAAAATAAGTTAAAAAGTAATAAAGTTTGAAAACTTACAAAAAAAATTACAAGTTTTTGCACATGATCGCACTAAATAAATAATCTTTTATAAATTGTAAAAAGCCAGGACTTAGTAGCTCAATTGGTTAGAGCAAACGGCACGGAACGCTTTGGATGCCGGTTCAAATCCTGCCCGAAACGTATTTTTTTCCAATTTATAGTCTTTAAGTTAATTATGCAATTACAGTTTAATTTTAGTATTTCAGCACCAATTTGATGTTGACTAAAGAAAAGCTTCCATAATATAGCGCATTTTGTTGAAGTTATGTATTCTTATATATTTATTTATATTTTTCGTTTCCTTGCAGCGGTGAAAGCGGCGAAGGCCGCTTGTTCTTGATCGGAGCGGTTTGACCGCCGCAGTCCCTAAATAGCTTTTTGTTATCGTAACGACTATAGGCAACGATGTATAAAAATAAATGCTTAAGGTGATCTTTTCAAAATTATTGAGGTATTTGACGTTCACTTTCATATTTTGTCCGTGTTCATTTTACTTAAGCGTATTGTGTATTAGTCGTTTCGATAACGAAGAGCTCCCACCCAGTTTATTCGTTATAGAATAAACGAAAAACATCTTATTAAAAGTATGACGTATGATCCCGAATCAATTTCTACATATTTTTACACATTTTATCGATGAGTCGAGTAGTGGGGATAGATATATAATTAGAGCTTTATGTAATAATATTCTTTAAGAATGACTTCGCATTTTATTTATTGTAGATACACAATCAGTGATATGTTTGTAAATAATTACATCTTTAAAATACTGGACACAATATTATGATTTGAATCAATAAAGGATTGGTGTAACTTCGTCTTTGATTTTAATGCTTATTTGCAAGTTGTTTGTGGGTACTCTTAAAGTTACTTATACACATCTTTATTTTGAATGAAGTATTACTGTAATAGTTACTGTTTGAGACCTTATTCTTTTGTCTCTGATATTTACATGAATTATTTATTACCTAGAACTAGTATTAAGGCGCCTAGTCTCAAATCCGATCAACGAAACCAACGACAGCTGGTATAAAATAAAACAAAGGTTTTTTCTAAACTTATAATTAAAACCAATTCACATTATAATAATTGTAAAAGTAACACTTAATGTGTTTCAGATATACAGAAAACTCTCGTCATATCGTTATTGTATTTTGATAATTACAAGAGTCATGAAATGAAATGCGGTGACATTTTGTTTTATAATCAATAGTAATTACGATCTAAGATGGCGAGTGTAAAATTGTTTTTATAATATAACCACATTAGAAATGTTTTAATACCTGGATATAATAGATACAATTGTGAGCAAGCATTTTTCTCTTCATGCAAAAAAGGAATAGTATTATTTTTCCTATTCGGGTTTGGAGATTACAAGAACAAACCAAGATAATTAAAAAGAACAATATATAACTATGCTACCACAGTTGGTTTGCAGTGCTCTTTATTACAATTCAAACATTTTAAAAACGTGCGTCTCAGCTCAGTACATCATTATTACATTACTTACGGTTTTATTTCCTAACATTATAATTATATACTAGTCGTACACGTCAAAATATATAGTCTAAGGAATCGGTAGTTTTAAAGAGGAAACATATAATATGTTATCGAGTTACCACAAAACATTTTGATATTACAAAATTATCATACATATTGTACTTTTCATTTCTTGCTGCGGGTTATTTCATTTACGAAATGAAGTTAAAAACCATATTAAAGATAACCTATGAATATTTTCCATGACTACAAATTAGCTTAATTATTAAGGAATTCCTTTAAAATAGTATCTTCATATAAATCAATTTTATTTCTGTAGATAAATGTGATTAAAACGATGCAAGTACGCATCCGAGGAGTGGCCATAGTGAGGTTTTAGTCGTGTCGATTTATATCCATCTTATCAAGACACTGCTAGGACTGTATGTGGCAGCTGTTAAAACAATTGTTTGTCAGAGTTAATATTAACTGCCCCACCGTCTCTCGTAAGCTGGATCTCTTAACTTTACGTAATATGAATTGCGATTGTGTCAGCGCTAATAGTAATTGGGGTATTGGGGCCACGGCGTGTGGTGCTGGTACGGTCCGGGCGGTTGTTGGTAGCCCCACGGCGGTTGGTAGGGTTGCGCGTACGACTGATCGTATGACTGCGCGCCGGCCGTTCCCGTGCCGTAGTAAGCGGTACTGCTCGTAGTCGTCGTACTGGCGGTGCTAATAGTGTTTTCCTTTTTCTTAGGGTCCATAGTTCTATAATCAATAATACAGTAAATATTATACATTATTCCTCGCCATTTTCGACGAACACTATATTTGTAATGATTTTGAGATTACTAGGAGAGGTGCAATGGCTTCAGTTAGGATTATTAGCGACGTCGTATGAAAAAAATTGTGAAAGTAAAAACAAAATATAAAGATAAATAAATGTTTCACGTTTTATTGAATATTATTTTAATTTAGTTGTTATTCTAATAGAAAAATGTTAAATACATAGGGGAAAACGAGAAGATATTTTGTTAACCAAGTTCATAGATAGAGTTGATGTATCCAAAATATCGTATGCTTAGCTGGTGAGTAGTTTAACCTGATATGAAGAACTAGGCAAGACTTGCCGCTATCTCAGATCGTGAGTAAATAACTACTAACTGTTGTTGCGGTGTGGCATCGTGTTTATCCTTGCGAGCTCTCTTCCTCAGGTGCTTGTCGAGGGCTCGCGCGTGTTGATACGCTGCTCGTGCGGAACTAGCGCTGCCCAACTCCTCGGCCAGCTCGCGCCAGCGCCACGCCATACGAGCGCTCACTTCCACCTCCGCTCCGTCTTGCTTTTCATATGAACGGACTAGCTCTGAAAGAATACCATTGTGTTAAACATCGTTTATGTCACGTAGGAAAAAAATGACAAATATATTAAACAAGTCTTGGTGTCGTTTAAAAATATGCCATCTCTTAGTAATAATCGAATCTTTATATAGAGTTAATAAGGTTTGGGCACTGCAAATTCTGACCTCTGCCTTAACTTAGCTATATTTAGTTGTTTAAATAAAACATATTAAAGGTTTAAAACACGAAATATAATACTTAAATGTGATCGTCCGAAACGTTGGGCCGTACTTAAAATAATTTTCAAATAAGTCTAAGTAATATATTTCGCGTTTTAAACCGTTAGTGTTTTACGTTATGCGTAAACTCGAGACGATACCGTTGTTATCAAACAATTTTCATTTACCGTTGATTTAAACTTTTGTACAAATCAAATCATCAAAGACATATGAAGTAAAAGTAAGTGACCTAGCGTAGCATACCTTCTAACTGTTCATATGGAGTGTCGGGTGTGTGTAGTGCAAGATCTAGTCTCTGCATATGTAATCTCGCGTTCAAAGGATCCTTTTCAATGGCTTCGTTCAGAACTTTCCTGGCAGCGGCGGGGTCGCTCTTCGCGTGGAAGAGGAAGCGCGCATACTTTATAGCTAGAGCCGATGCTATCGACTTGTTTTTGGCTGACGATATGTATCCTTCGTATAATTGAATGCATTTCTCATTGTCTCCGCGACGACGCTCTAAATTCACACGCCTGAAAAGAATATTAACAATGTACATGCGAGAATGTGCGTATGGCCTTTTTCTGCACCTTAACTAGTGCGATCGATCTCCTTATGCGGTCTTTTCTTAATCAAGTGTACTCTTATTTCTAATGTGTTTTCCACAAAGCTTAGGATCAATATGCATTATTCTACCTTAATAGAAATAATAAAAAGAAACTTAAAGTTCCTACTTACACAATCGGATTGTCTAAATAAGAACATTTTTAATTTCGCCTATCACGGGTTCAACTCACTTCAGTGAAACATCAATAAAACTAAAAAGTCGTGTAAGACTTTCATGGCCATCGTTCAGCATTGTTTTCCGGGCTGTTCGAGTGACGTGAGCGAAAAGAATTAAATGAATTTCTTCTAATGATAATTCCTCGAGCAATCAAGGAGCGAACAACATCTCCTGATGATGCCGTTCGCTCGTGATAGCGAAACGTTGAGAACCTTTTCTTGACGACCAACCAGCCCGAAAAACAATGATATATCTAAATATATATATAACTGTGTAAGTGTTTTAGACTTGTAAAATATGGAACCCGCGGTCTACCTGTACTGTATTTGGACTAAGTGCGGGCAGGTCTTCTCAATACGATCAAGTATCTCCGCTGCTTTGCTAGTGTTGCCATTAGCCTCCTCGAAATGTGCCCAGTGCAAGTGAAGTTCGGGTTTGTCAAGATGGTGGACCGAGCAAGCCCGCTCCAAGACGTCACGTTCTATTGCAACCAGCTCGGGGTTACTCGGCGTTTTCTCTTCCAAGAATTTTATCAACTAAAATTTATATAAAGGTATTTAATACAGTCAAACTTGAGGATAATAGATTATATTGTTAGTTTTTCACGACCTCCGCAAAGGGGGAATGGCGAAATGGGTAAAATGGTCAGCAAATGGCGTGGACTGATCACCCAGCCTACTATCAGTGTCCCCAATAGAAAATAATAATAGTTGTTCACAACCCACTATTTCTGTACTGTCTTACAGAAGATAAAATCTATAATCATTTAATTTTAATTTATTTTAAAACAGTTGGTGTGGATTTGAAATTAATAAAATAAAAACGCCATTAGATGAACAATTCAATGTTTACGGGACGTTATTGACTGTTGTGGTTACTATTCTTCACGCAAGTACTAAGATTTTAAATGAATATAACAATAAAATAATGACGATTAATCCATCCAGAGAGATTTTTATATCAAATTATATTACTTACTCGCATCCAAAACTCCTCATAGAGAGCGCAAGCAATAAGACATCGTTCGTGTAATATGAGGGCTCTTTGTAAGGAACCATGTTGCTTTTCCCACTCCAAGTACGCCTTCCAATTTTTAAGTTGACACCTCTCTAATGGTTTCACATGGAAGTATGGTCGTTTTATCTAGTTTAATAAAAATTAAATGATGAGAAATTGAAAAAAGTATTTTGCGTTAAGTGCTCTATAAATTGAAGTATGTTCACTGTATGTGCACGTCGAGACAATCGAAATCGTAACCAATTAGTTATTAGCATATCACAATGTTATTAGAAATAAAATATATCTACTATAATAATACATAAATATTACGATAACCCATTTTGAAACAACTTGGTCTCAAACAAGTTAAATAAAACGCTATATATTTTAGTTAACTAAACTTGTTACTGTTTTATTTAAATAACCCATTTTTTTCAACATATGCTCACCCCTTCCTCAAAATTCCATCTGGCGGCGACCTCTTCCCCTGTGGTTTTGTGCACTTTACGCCGAGCTGCGATAATACGCTCCTTTATCGCTTGTCCTTCTTCGTCTGATGCCTAAACGTGCGAATAAAAGAAAGTATGACAGTGTGCATTTCCAACACGGGATACACATATGAAATCAACATCTAAGAACAAGAACTGGAATACTCACCGAAAAACAATTTAGATTTTATTATACATGCCACCACTTTTTTTACGGAACGGAATTTTCGATATTCCTACCACCCATTTTATATCTACATTTACGGAGGAAGTCCAAAAGTTTCAGAAAAAATTTAAATTGAAAAATTAGAAACATGTTGGATCCGGTGGGGCTTGAACCCACGACTCGTTGATTATTAGGCATACATTGCTACCATTAGACCAACGAACCCGTCAAGGACTGAAAAACCACTGAAGTTATCTAATTGCTGGGACACATCTATAATCATAAGTGAGTTGTAGCAATAATTACTAAATTACTGTTATTAGCCGGTTATATTATCAAACATCAGACTATGGCATATGGCCTAAGTCTAAACATGCATATAACAATTATGATGTACTCACAACATGGTCAACCGGCTCGTCTTCGCCGGGCGGAAGATCCAGCTGTGGAACCTGCCCGGTCGCATCCCTGACTTCGCCGCGCAAGCGCACTAACTCTGCGCGCGACACCACTCCCGTCACCGGCTCAGACATCACGTGCTCTTGGAAACTATGGAAAAAACTCTTTATAGTGTTTTTTATTATTGTCATATGACGAATTCTATTTTACGAATGGTTGCAAGGGATTACAAAAATTACTTAGCTACAAAGTAAAAATACATAAACTAACTAACTAAGTTTTTTATACTTAAAAAAAAAAAAATATATACATATATTGAAAGCCAATCCAACTTAGGCTTATAAATTACAACATACTTGTCAAAGTGAGAGGTATATCCAAGGGTTGGTGTAGAGAGCAGACGATCGTAAATGTTGGTTACATTCAGTGCTGATCCATTTTCTGCCTCCCATTTAATGTAAGATTCCCATAACCGATCTGACCTGAACTCCAAGCCGCAGGAATCTAGAACCAAGAAAAAGACTAAATATAACATGTATTCATAAAGATTCCTTGCAGTCAGGAGTCACTGCATAAGAGTTTAAATTGAAAAAAATTTCATACCTATCGCTCGTTCATACTGAGATCGGAGATAAGCGTGTTCTTCAGTTCTAGTCGATTTAATGTGATTGAGATAATGTATCCACAGATCCACCGATAAGGGAATAGCTTTGAGCCCTCTTTCCAATACCTGCAAATGGAGAAACGGTGAGAAAGCGGTGAGGCGGGCCGAGCGCCACGGGCGCGCGAGAAGCAAGGGCATAATAAATAGCATTTTATGTTTCAATATAATTTTGAATTGTGAAACGAGAGGTCGTACCGCGGCGAGGCGGGTTGTCATGGGAACATCTCGCTTCCGTCCAACATAGAAATGTTTGCGGTGTCAACACCTGTCGCAGCTGGCCGTCGTCGCGTCGGCGTCGTCTCCACCGCTAATGCCAATCGATGGCGAAACGAATTAAGGACCTGTCGCGCTCCACGCCGATCCCATTCGATTACACCGTGAACTTAAGTAATTCCATTCGTGTTCAATACTTAAATATTTTACATGATAAAGTATCTTACAATACATCATGCGTACATACAACTTAAATAAAATGTATAAACACTACTCGTATTATATAAGCACCACAATAAATTCAACACTATAACTATATCTAAGTAACGCTTAAACTCTCCGATGGCCATGGAAGACTTTGGCTTACGAGCATTGTTGGCCTCGTCGCACTGTTGGGAAAAAAAAGCAATTGCACAATGTGTTACGACTAAAACAATATCAAATCCAAGTGTTATGGCATGTGAATTTCTATAATATTAGATCTTAAGAAACCTTACCAAATACGTCATGTGAAACAAATAAATTAGTATATTATGGCCAGCACTCACCTCGAGGCACTTCTTTTTACTTCCTTTACGTTTCTCATAGTCAGCATATTTCCTCCAGTAGCCATAGCAATATGGATAGTGTGACAAAAACGCGTCGTACGCTTCGCGTGCTGCCTCCACATCGCTCTGAAATTTACATTACAATTCAACAATCTATCGAGACAAAACCATAAGACTTATTAGACAAAAGTGTTCAGATGGCCCTTGCCAATCCACATGAAATTCAGTTCTCATAGCTTCATAAAGCACAGAGATTAGCAAAACTTGTCATCATAGTAGCTACATAATGTAAAGAGTGGGTTTCAAAAAATTGCTATTTTTTATTAAATACTGTCTGTAGTTAACGCGAGTAGTACCCATTTAAATAAAACACTTTAAAGGTAAAAAACGCAATATATATTAGTTTCAACTTATTTGATAACTATTTTTAACTACGGCCCGACGTTTCTAACCGCGACCACGGTTGCTGCAAAGCATCCGAAACGTCCGGCCGTAGTTAAAAATAGTTATCAAATAAGTTTAACTAATATATATCGCGTTTTTTACCTTTCAAGTATTTTATTTAATTCTTTTAACTGGCATGCCTGGTAACTTTTAGCATTAGTGTTAATATTTTGGCAATATTTCCAAAAGCTATTTGATACATATATTTACAACAAAGGAAATTTGTCCATTAGAAAATATATTTTTAAGTTGTAATGTTTGTAAGTAAAGAAATTAAGTTTTATCTTACCTCTTGGTCTACATATTGCAGTAAATATGTCCAACCAGTGAAATCTGTGGGATCATCATTGACTACTTTCCAGTATCTTTCCAGTTCAGGTAGTGGTTTCTTTTTTGGCTTTTCATCTGTAGAAGATCTTTTCTCAGCAGGAATCGGTTTGCTCTCTCCATTCTGTAAGATTATATAACTTAACAATGTTTTCAACCCATTGTCAATGTACAAGTATGGGATCTAAATCAACAATATTGTGCATCAAGAGTGATTAAATATAGATATTTATGATATAATATTGATTGCCTTAAAATATTTGTGTTTTAAATGAGCACAGTAGTATTATCAGGTTGTCAGACTGGTGAAGTGACTTCTTATTATTATTATCTATCAAGGACAACGATACGGGTGATCAGTCTATGCTATCAGCTGACTTTTTCACCCATTTCCTCCTTACACAGGACCTTGGCTTATTCATCATATCATACATACATCATAAACATACTAAGAGACTTTCTAGAGAAAGTGGTTTAATAACTTACCTTAGCAATAGCTTGTTTTTTCTCAGATGTTGGGGATTCTGGGTCATAGTCACATTCTTCATCAGGCTTACGTTTACGACTGCTTTCTTTCTTAGAGGAAGGTAATTCATCCTCAGATACAACCTGTGTATAGTAGAATAAAAGTAGTATAGACTAAATTCCTCACATTATCTTAAGAGATAAGGTAAGCCTTACATTATTACATTTCATCTTGTCCAAAATTTGTATCATATTGGCACATTATTGTATATTACTTTGATAATATTTACCTCAGTGTCAGCAGGTAAATCAGCTGGCTTAGGTCCCGGTAACTCATCATCAGATACATTTTCTGCATCCTTAACACTTGGCTTTTCCACAGCAGGAAGTTCATCCTCTGACACTACTTCAGTTTCTCCTGCACAACCCACCTAAAATATAGTAAAGACTATGAAATATGTCAGTAAAGATATTACAAACTTTCATGATGAATATATACCTCTTTAGAAGTCTTATTTGTCTCAGTGACATTATCTGCTATGTCATTAGTTTCAAAGGCAGAATTTCCTACATCATCTATTTCTTCCATTTTATCACCTTGAATATCATTGCTGTCTACATTTTTATTACTATCAATATTATTCTTGTCAGATGAGTTTGATTCTTCATTATTGGCCAATGCATCACTACTCTCCATATTTTCATGTAAGGCATAATCGCCATTAGACATTTCACTGTCATTTTGAATCTTGGAATCATTTTCTGTGTCTTCATTTAATTTAAACCCTGCACTAAGCCGGGAATCGCCGTCTAAAGAATCAGTAGGAAAATTAACGGCCATATCGCCTACATCAAAAGAATCCGTGTTATATGCATCGGCATTGTTTTCAAGATAATCGCCAACACTGCCAGCGGAGAGTTCTACCGCATTCAGAAAACCCTGATTGGAGATAGACGATTCATCGACAGCGGCATCCACATTACTGAACTCTCCGTCTGTTAATAGATGTGACAGGCCATTGGAATTTTCATTTATCAGCGGGACTTCATCGCGATCCATTTGATTTTCCGATAAACATTTCTGTGGGAAAAAATGGGCCGTACTAAATGTTTTATTAAATATAATCTAACCTTAACACTATTAGTTTCAATACCTGTAAATCGGAGCTGCCATCGTCGTCCATATTGACAATAACTTTAATGAAATTTAGGTACTAAAATCTTTTTGGCTAATATTCTTGTATAATTTAATCGATCACAAAAACAGTGGTAGTTTAATAAAAAAAAAACCACGCGCTAGAGAATTAACAGATTCATTAAGTGATATACCCATAGATATTGAAATTAAACAACCGCTTGGGGACAGGCTTGAAAAACAGCAGCGCACTGCACAGACTAATCAAAAGGCGCCAAAACACACAGAATAAGCAATTGTGTACTAAGATCATTGTGAGTCTGCAAAATATTTACTACAAAACTATAATCATATCCACAGATCTATGTTAATATACTTCCACTTATATTTTACTAACACTGTGTTCTTACTTCTTACTTCTTAAATATTAAGTAATAAATAAAACTAACCTCATAATTTTGCTCATAATTCAGAAATAACTTCTTACGACGCCCTGAAATAAATAGCATTACTTTTAAATGTATTTTTAAATTATATTAAAACGTGTCATCAATATAACCATGTGGGGATTCCGTGCAATCATTAATAAAACTGTTTCTTTAGAACAAACATTTTGTCAACAAACCAGAGTAAGCACTTCTCAGTTTACTTGGTTTTATGCTTCATTTTACATTATAATGATAACGTAAACCTGTATTGTTATATAGAACACATTTGTCTTAAGGAGGCGATGGGCACCACCATTACACAAGAAAGGTGGAAAGGTATCAAAACTAAAATCCAAACACTTTGTATATGATTTAGTTGAAGATAGCAATCTTGCGAAGAAGCCGGATTTAAAAGTAGTTTTAAATCAGTTTGTTGATGGTAAATTTCATTATATATCACTCTCGCATGCTAGCTTATTTTCTATTAGGATTGGAATTGTTTCATCAAATAATATTTCTGTATATATAATATAATTGCAGGTGTTGGTAATACTGGAGACATTCTTTCACTACGCCCAAATATTGCATACAAAGAATTCTTGTTACCTGGGCTTGCAGTGTATGCAACTCCTGAGAACATGCAAAAGTATAAACCTGAAGAAAATAAAATAAAGGAAACAACTGAATACAGCTCTCCATATGTTCAGAGGGTTAGGCCTGTTTCTCTTATAACACTTAATGTAATGCTTGCTACTTATAACTATGTAGACAGTTCAGAACATAAATAAATATCACATCTTGTTATCACTCATCCTCATAATCATTATGGTTCTGTGGCCTGCTACACACACTTAATATTGATTGATATTGAACACTGATATTTTAAAATAAATCTTTCTTTTTGAGAATTTTGTTAGAGCTATAGGTTTGAAAACTTAGTTATTTTCACTGTTATTGCATATGATGCCATTGTATAAATGGAAAAATAAATATTGAGATTTTTAAAAATTATCATTTCGATTTTCAATCGAAATAATTTATTTTATATATGCTATAAGTAATTTTAAAATTCAAATAGTTATACAACATTTCAGACAATGGGTTGCTTATCACGAATTGTTCTACAAATCACAATGAGCAAAACTACACCCTGGAAGCTAGAACCTTGGCATATAAGAACATCATTTCGAAAGGCTGGCTTTGTTGTACCTGAGGATGCTATTACAATGCCGAGTAAAGAAATCACAGGACCAGATCTATCGCTACAAGAGAAAGAGTTTTATATTACAGTCAAGGTATTCTTTACAATCCTAATTATATTTTTAATAATGGAATAATAAATTTTATTGTATTGTGCTGGCCAAGTTGTGTAAATAAAACATGATAGCTTTGATTGTAATATTGCTTATATACTTATAAATGTTTACAGATTAATAATAAAGAAGAAGTAAATGTAAGATGCCGTATCCACCACTGGGCTACGGGCCTGGAAAGATTACCATGGGATGAATTTCATTGGAAAAAGCCATTGGAGCCTCTCTTTCCAGAACAAGCAGAAATTTTAGAGAAAATACCTTTACCAAATTAGAAAACATTGTTTTGTAGCATAGTTCTATATTAAAATAAATAAATTCCAATCTTTTAAGTAATTTTCATGGTAACTTTCACTTATGACAAATAATGTTGAATCAAACACAATACTAGTGCCTAATTTGTTTAATTGGAACAGGACTTCACAAGAACTCAGAGGACAAGTGTAATTATACCTACATATATTTAAACATAAGGTTACATTTAGATTATGAGAGAAGCTACAATTTAAGCATTATGGTGCTATAATAGTAGTTTCCAAATTAGTGCTTTGAGCTACTTCTTGATTCACCTCGGAAAGGGGTTGATTTTCAGTATAGCCATCTTCTATATTTAGTTGCTGTTCAGTAATTTGCTCTAAAGTTACATTTTGTAGATTTTCGTCGGTATTAAAATTCTGCTTATAAGAGTCATCTACATATGCCTCTTGGCTCGCATTTGCGGTCACGTTATATTCTGTATTTTCGTACTCTTGGTTGTCTGTCAGGGTGGTGCCCTGTAATGGTTGTTCGTAATTGTCGTAATATTGTTGCTGTTGGTATTCACTGGGATCTTGAATAAATTGCTCATTGGGATACTCATTTTGCAAAACATTTCCTTCATACGAATTTACGTATTGCTGTTCATAATTAGGGTCGTAGCGTTCTGTCGCTTCCTCGTGTTCATTGATTCCGGCTGTATATTGATTTGGATCTTCTTTAGTAGCTTCATAATATGAATATTCATTGTTTTCGTAAGTTACGTTATTATCTACTTTTTCATCATAGGCGTAGTTTACATCTGGCTCTTCAGAATAGAATAGTTCTCTTTGTTCGGTTTCAAATTCATTAATTTGATCTTCGTGACTTTCATTTGATTCTGGTACATACATAGAATTATCTTCGCATATAACGGAATCTTTTTGGATCGATGATCTAGATTCCGTTTCTTCAGGCTCATTGAATTTATTTGCCGAATCTATAGGGTTTTCTTTGTGTATTATCTGATCTTCTTGGTAATCATTATTCTCGTAACTTTGTACAATGGGTTCTTCACTGTCTATTGGTAGTGTGGATATTGGTTCATGACTATTGTCATTTTGAGTCTCAAGATTTGTATATTGGTGTTCCTCAAGTTTTATTATATTTTCAGTTGGCGCTATAAATGCTTGCGGTACCATAGTACTATCCACATCTGGATGTTTTTCTATTAAAATATTATTAGGCAAATTGTTACCATTGTTCTTAATTTCTTTTAATTTCAAAGGTCCATTCACTTCTGGCGCTTTAGTGAATTCTAATTTCTTAATGTTACTTTGATACTCTATGCCCTCTTGCACGGGTTCCGTATCCAAATCGTGGTGGCTAGTGTTCAGATTATTTACTTCTTTAGTCTTGCCACTCATGGAATCAGGAACAATGTCTTCATCTTCGTTTTTGAAGATACTTTGCTCATAATTATTCTGTGTTTTATTGATAGTTTCATCATATAATTTATTTCTCTGATATGACTCAGCTTCCACTTTTGGCACTTCAACGCCTTTGATAAGTTTGTCTATATCTTTCTTTTCAGAACTTTCATTCTTTTCATTATTTTTTAAGACATTTAGAATGTTATATTTACTTTTCCAATCTTTATCACTGTTAATTTCACTGGGAACGTTTTGTACGTATTGTGTATTGTCAGGTTCTGTGTCGTATACGCGAGTTTTCTTCGGAATCAATATGTACTTCTTGCTCACTTCCTGCAGAATTTTGGAATCGTCTAAATTTACAATTGATGGGTGTTTAATATTAAGTTGATGAGATGCTAGTGGAGATTGTTTCGGTACATAATCGAGCTGTGGTGCGAAGTTTGGTTTTTGTGTTTCGAATGATGTTGGCTATAAATAATTATTAGTTAATCATTAGCATTTTGGATAAAATTATAATGAAATGTTTGTTGGGTCTATCACACTTTTACCTGGATTCTTGCTGTCGATAAAGACGATGTGCTGCGAACCCTGTCAAGCCAACCCAATATGTATTCATTTCTATTTTTTCGCCTTCTGTCTTCTTCTAGGAAAGTGTCATATTGTTTCCGTAAAGCGTTAATGCGATCTGACCTGGCTCTAAAAATACATTATAATATGTAGTTATAAAATATCAAATTGAAATTAACTAAATAGGAACCTTTTGTGACTTTTCCTACTTTTTACTAGACTTTCCCATTCTTATTTTCCATAATTTTGTTTGGAATACTCCAATGTGGTATATTACTCCACAGCCTAATGCCGTGTGACCGTGTTCAAAGCAATTCCGACCTTCGCGAAGGTTTTTTGTGTGAGGTTAAAGAGGAATATTGAAATGGCTTGATACATGTACACACCACAGTGTTATTAAACAATACTATTAAAGAATTCATAGAATACAAACACTGATAAAGCTTACTGTGAGAGGCAATTATTCCAGCGCTTATAGAAAAAATAACAAGTGGTCAGTCTAAGGAATTACAACAAAAAACAAATTAGGTACAGCTTTGTTGTATAAGTATTTATTATATGAGGCTGCTAGAGGCAGAGTAACTGCAATTTTATGACTTGAGTTATTTATATGTTTATAGTCTAAAAATCTTTAAAAATAAAAATTTATAATCTTTAAGAGCAGAATGACCGAAAATAATTTTTCGCCTAAGCCGCATTTTTATTTTCCTCCTTATTGAAAACCATGTTTTTTGCTATTAGGCCACTCTGCCTCTAGCGGCCTCATTTGTAAATATAAAAATATCTATATAAATTTTAAAGCTTTCTTTATTACATATAAAAGCTTATAAATATATTGTTACGTAAGTATGTAATAAGGTCTAAAAGAAGACCGAGAAACGCGAGACACTATGACGAAAACGCCCGCGCGTTAGAGTCCTGCGTAAGTCTACACTAATAACGAGTGGTCAATTTTGGTTGATTTAATAATTTTAATATATACTTAAATGCTTAAATATATAAACTTTTAATAAATAAAGAGTCCTCTAGTATGTACACAGCTGATTTCGTATCAAGTAGGTCTTGGTACGGATGTTCACCGGCAAAGACGAAAGCCATAGTATAACCTTCCAACTTTGACCCTGCCAGTTACGTAAATTTGTTTCGATTTTTAACGGTTCAAAACGTGCCTACTTAAGATATTTATTTCTTTTAGGTCATTTTCTAGTATTTTGCGCCACATGTAAACAATACATTACTAAACTTAAACACTGTCTATAGTTTACGCTTACTAGCGTACTACTGTACACATTTAAATCAAACACTTTAACGGTTTAAAACGCGATATATTAGTTAAACTTATTTGAGAATGATTTTTGAAACGTCGGGCGGGGCGAAGTTAAAAATCATTTTCAAATAAGTTTAACTAATATATCTCGTTTTAAACCGTTAAAGTGTTTTATTTTAATTACTAAGCTTTTTTAAATTATACCTAGCTGTTACCCACGACGTAGTCCTCGTCTTCTTGCGAGTTTATCTTAAAAGATACTGTCGCGGACATTTTGTCTTTCATTTATAGAGGATTCATTTTTTTATACATAGTTTTTGGTTTCTTAAACTGTTTCCGCAGGACACGCAATGGAAACCCTCAAAGATGCATAATTTTACCGTTTTTACAATATTTTCCACTATTACTTCGCTAGTATTGATCGCAACGTAATGTTATTTAGACCCGAGAATAGAGCAAGCAGACAAACAAACAAACATACTCTTCAGCTTTATAATATTAGTAAGATAAATATATTCGCCGCGGGTATTTTATAAAGCTGCAAAACAACACAAACAAATCCTGCATAGATATGTGCGCGCTTCTTTACTGCCAGAACTTATGTGTAAACGACATGCCAACACCAGTAGCGTAGCTAGGTGGACAAGGGTCTACCTAACCCTAAGAGGCCCAAGAAAGTATCGGGTCTCCATCCCCTCTTTTAGCATAGCTTGAATTAAATGTACCTCCAAAATTATAAATAGCAACAAGAACGTTAAAAAATCCTTTTGTTCTACGCTTATATCTTCTCAAAGATAAGGATAGAGGGCCCCCAAATTCCGGGGCCCTGGTGTATTGCACCACCTGGCCCAACAATAGCTACGCCACTGGCCAACAGAGATTTAAAGTACTAAATAAATTTATTTCCTAGAATACAATACCCAAGTACGGTTTGTATAAAGTTCGTCAAATAAGAAATAAATAATATAATAGGTACTATAAATGAAATTACTCTATTATCATAAATCTTACTTCAATACATTTACTGGTGTTAACTTGAGTGTTCTTACAGCATAAATGAATTTTAATAACATCATTCACATATGTACTATATATACGTCGGTAAATACGATATATTTATTTCATGATTATTATGTTCCCCATGTTTTTTTCGTCAGTGCTCAATTTAATGACGTTATTTTTTTTAAACCTGCCTGCTTTGTTATATAATATAATAAGTTTTCTTAAGAGTTTAGGACTACGCCCGGGTTGCGGTCTAGATTTCAATTTATCATGAAATATCTTGTAACTGTCAAAATATATATTATTGAGACAAAGTTATGTTTTAAAATCTTAATTATACAAGTACACAAACAAAATTTCAACTAAACAAAATAAAAAGTATAAGCTATGGTGTGTAAGACTAACAGTCGGTCTTTTCGGTATTTAGCGACCTCTTCCAGGAAACATTGGGAAAAAATTAAATAAAAATAGGATAATTAAAAGAAGTACCAAACTTAATATGTAAATAAGTTTTACCTTCAGTAAACACAAAAAAGACAAATGAAAATATTTGTTAGGTTTGTTTAAATAAACAACAAATACATCTTTATTTAGAAATTCACCTCGTGTTTATGTTATTATATAATACCAAAAACACGAGGTACATGTCTTTTATATAACATTATGATTATCTGTTATATAAGGTAAAGCATTTTTGGTCTGTGATTCTATAACATTTGAGATTGAGGTTATGTTTTTGTTTTCTAAATTTTATATAAAATAATTATCAACACTATTATGTCTAGAAAACCTTTCAGGCATTAGAATCTTAAAATAAAAATGATTTACAAAGGATGGCATCGATTTATACGAAAAAGAACAAAACCGATTCCTGAAGATCAAGCAAAAAAATGGAAAACTCGTCTTAGTTTAGCTTATGGCTTTTTTGCTTGGAACGCATTTGGATTAATGATTTACTCTATTTACAAAGGAAAAGCTGATTGGGCCCATTATTACGGATTGAAGTCAGACGATGAAAAAGCAATGTCACCAGGTATGGTAATTTCATAACGTTCAATGTATTTTACTTGTAAATAGGAATAGTATCTGTTAACATTTCTTTATAAATTTCAAGCGCACGCCTGGGCCAACACACTAGGAATAAAAAATGCTAAAGTTATTAGAATATCAGGAATGTCAAAAGTGGATGAATATGATATAATTGAAGGTGAGGAAGTAAGAGCTACAAAAAAAGAGGATTGTAAATAATTTGTATTTATTATCCTGTAACTTTGATTTCCTTGTGTGTAAATAAATGTTTAAAGAATTATAGTATAGTCAATATATATTTTTATTTCTATTAATTTTTATCTGTTTCATACAAAAATATATAATCCTTAATTTACTAAGGCACAACTTGTCATGTATAAAATAGTTACTACAAAATATGACCTGCTGAAAGACATTGTAGATACTTATATTATATTACTTCTATACAACTGGGATATCTTCTGTAAAATTTTATGATGTTTTATTTAATTCAAGGTAAAATAAAATTGTATAATAGTTTTAGCTATCTAAGATCACAGCTTAAATCAATTTAATCATTGATTAGTAAGTGCACCATAGGATTTGGCCCGTCTTCTTCTTTCAAATTCTTGTAACAATGCTGACCTGAAATAACATTCCTTTATTATAATGACACAATGAGTGGTAAATTCTTATATTACATATTTTTATAATTATAAGCCCAATATGCCCAATTTTGTTATAAGGCTTCAAAAAGTTACCTGTATTGTTCATACTTCATAACAATCAACTGCAGCTCCTGCTTGTAAAGACGAGTCAACATATCTGAGTAACAGTCTAACTCACTTAAGCGAAACATGTTCCATCGCAACTTGTGATCCAATTCTTGATCAGCTGAAGTGAAATAATTAACAGAATTATATAAGGTAATTTAAAATAAAAACTTAATATATCTTATAAAAAATTGTACCTTTTGAATAGACAACAAGCCAATGTGGTATTTCTTCTAAAAGATATGGAGGTACCAATGTAGGTACAAGGGGACTTACTAAATAACAGCCTCCAACTAAGCAAGGGTGTGCATATGTTGTTTGGTGTGTTATTTCACTGCAATTAAAATGATTGAATCTTAGAACAAAACCAATATGTAATTTCATTTTTTTTGATGTCCAAGTGATCAATCTCTTGGGTCCTTCCTAACTGAAGATTTTGGAATCTTTCTTTTGAATCCAATTCTAGAACCTTTAGTGCTTACAAGATTAGCTGGTAACTTATTTGTTTTTATATAATAAATGCTTGACTAACTTAAAATAATAAACACCGTGTTGAGGCGTCGAGACTCGCTGCCAAGGGCGCGGAACACTCTCTAACGGGTGAGTCCAATGCGTGGTTTGTGTGTTATGGTCCATGTAGTAGCGACGGCCTCTTAGCGTACGGTCGGCAGACCATCCGGGTGGCAGGGGTAAATCACATTCATCTGATCCTTTAATAGAAAATCAAATGTTATAAAATAGTATACTCATAGTCGTTAGTAATAGGTATAGTCAGCCTTGTAGTATAGAATAACAAATTGTTTAGGTTTTCACACTTGTTGTCAACGTTTCACTTACAAGTGAAAGCCATCATCAAAAGATGTTGTATGGCTATGTAACAGAAATTAAATCAAAACTTTTTTAATTTTTACATGTTATTGTACATGAAGGCACTATATAATTTAAAAATCGATAATAAATTGAAAAAAAAAAATTTAAAACTAAGACTTGTATCAGATACCCATCTGACTTGTTATAAAAGTTGAACATAAAGTTCTCAAGTCTCAATGTCTCTTTCATTATGAGGCAAGATAACAAATTTTCAAGATAAAATTAAATGTCACATACCCTGACTAGAGGCAATCATGTTTCCACCATGACTTTTGTATGGAAGAGCGGGTGTATTAACATAGTTTGTATAAATTGGTGAGCCCTGGCTTGACGTATGTATGTGAGCTGTAAAATATTTAATACATATATTAAAACAATACCGAAACTTTTCTGTATAGATATTGTATATATATTTTTAAATGTTATTATTGTAAAGTAAAATATTCAATAATTAAAGCTCACATTCAGTTACATGTAGTCTCATAGAATGTGGAGGTGATTGATTGTGCCTGGGGGTTAAACTTAAATTTGACGACAGTCTTGGCATGCTTGATTCTCTAGACGAGTATTGTTGTTGTTTTTGCTGTTGAACCTATAATGTAATTACAAATGATGAGACACTAAACTATATCTTCTAATGGTAAAGAATTTTTTCTTCTGATTTGTAGATTCCAAAGTTTGATTGGATATGTTATCTACTTATTGGTTTTGAGGGCAGATTGGGACTCCAAGCAGTGAGAACTCTTAGTGAGGTCATAATAACTAGGTTATTATATTACACCATACTTGTTGTTGATTTTGATATATTGGGTCCTCCTGAGTTTGTCTATAGAATCTATAACTGCTCTGCCGACTAAATGATTCATCTATATCATTTAAGGTGGAATGTGAAGCCTAAAAGAAAATAAAAATTAATGCTATACTATACAGTAAGTAGTATGTTAATATACAATTTTGTGTAAAGCTTGATGCAGCTATACCATAATAAAAAAACAATATCCATCGACAAATAATTTAGAACACTACAATGTTTACCATATTTGGTTCTAAATGGAGTTGGGAATTATAGTTGCTTGTCACACTACTACTAATCTCACTCCCAGTAGACATATTAGCAAACCTAAAAAAGTTTAAATAATTTAATAAAAATGTTATTCATTACAAAAAAAAAACAGAAAAATCTTGCATTTTTGTTTTTCATTGCTAAAGTTAGGGCTTATATCCTGGGCAAATAATTGAGGGTTAAGGCAAAAGAAATTAAAAATCTCCTCTAACTCTTGTGTCTAGGTTTGTAAATTATATATGACTCTTTACCTGTGGGCTAAATTTGGCACTGACTCACTAGGTGTATATTTTCCAGCATGACCGCTCATTGTTTGAGCTTTACCAAACTTATTCTCTATACTTTGTGAACTTCCATCACTATTTCCAAATGGCTGACTCCTAGGTCTTCTATTGTATCCAGTTGTCCAAACATTAATAACTGAAAAAAACTGATTCTATGAGCAGATATATGTAATAAGGCACAATATATACAAAAAAATTATACAACATACTTGGCAAATCAGGTGGTGTATCCTTCTTGATGTATTTACCAACAACTCCCTCATTTACAGTTTTTTGGCCTTTACGAGAAATCATTCTTGCTGCGGTGATAATATGAATTTTATAAAAGCTCTATGATTTAAGTTAACAATTCCCTGTGGACCAGACAATTATAATATATTGAAAGTTAATTATTTTTGTTTTGGCCTTGAAACCTGTGTATGTTTATATTAAAAGGAACCTATTTTTGTAACACCGTCAATACCATATAGGAGTTCGATAAATATATTTTTTTATTTTGAAAAAATACACAGAAATGCTTTTGAAAAGGTCCCAAAACAAAAGATTTTCATAAAAATTGTCCAAACCTAAACGTTGTTTTCTACAAAATTTAAGTTTGTTTAGTTTACATTTACAATGATGTTTTACATTTCACATACTTTATTTACTTACACTTATTTATTAGTGGTTTGTGAAAAATTTAAAATAAAGATTAAAGTGCATTTTATTTTGTAACATACAAGTTACATAGATCTTGACTCGGTGTTCACGTCATTAATCAGAGATTTTGACATTATCAATACTCTGCACAAAAACAACGATAATTGCCTACGTCTGTGCCAAAAACATTCATCCCTATGCTACTTGCTCAGGTTAGAATTTAAACAATTTGAACAAAGTTAACATTTTTCTTTTAATTTAAATTGGCATATAAAGCCCGCAGATGTTTTACTTAATTGGGCTGGGGTTAGGTGATGCTAAAGATATTACAGTAAAAGGCTTAGAAATAGTAAAAAAATGTGATAAAGTACTTTTGGAAAGTTATACCTCAATATTAACTGTAGGACATACTGTATTGGTAAGTTATTTTTATTAGTTTTTCGTAATAATGTAGAATCTGTTTTTATTTATTACTAATTTCTATAAAAATACGAGGTCAGTGTATGGTTTTTTTTATTACTTTTAATCTTTACAGGAAGAATTCTATGGAAGACCAATTGTTTTAGCTGATCGGGAACTTTGTGAAAGCTTTATAGATGAGTTCTTACAAGAAGCTAGGTTTAGTGATATAGCACTTCTTGTTGTTGGAGATCCCCTAGGAGCTACGACACACTCAGATATGTTACTTCGCGCAAAACAATTAGAAGTTAAAACGGAGGTAAAACCCTGGATATAAGTTATTTTAATTCTGTTCTATGAACACTTAGATTAGATATAATAGGAATGTGTCCTGAAAACGGAACAGAAAGGTAAATTCTCCTATCATAATTTCAAACTGGTAGCCAATAAAAGTTTTTAGTTTTTAAACACTAAATGACTTATTATACTATTAATATTTTAGATAATACACAACACCTCAATTATGAACGCTGTTAGTTGTTGTGGTCTACAATTGTATAATTTTGGTGAAACTGTATCAATACCATTTTGGACAGAAACATGGAAACCAGACAGCTTTTTTGATAAAATACTTGGAAACTTTTCAAGAAATCTTCACACTCTTTGTCTCTTAGGTAAATGTTTAATCATGTTTTCCACATTTTCTATTATCATTATATCTGTCTTATTTACAAGAAAAATTTAAGAATGCAAATACTTATGTATTATGTTGTATCCATGAATTGTTTATAATGCAAACTGCAACCTGACACTATTTTCTTTCACCATACATATTAAGCATCCAAAATATTGGTATTCTTTAAAAAAGACTATTAAGTGTTTTATTTAATTAATGTATTATTTCTACAGATATAAAAGTTAAAGAGCCCACAGAAGAATCATTAACTAAGAAAGTACGCCAGTATATGCCTCCAAAATTTATGTCAGTGAAAGAAGCAGCATCACAACTACTGGGGATTATTAAAAACAGGCAAGACTCAGGTACTTATTTCACTTATTTACAAGTTTTAAATGTATGGCATATATTATATATAGATAGTAATATTATAATTCAATATAATAAATCATATTGAAATATTGTCATATAAAATGTTTATTTTAACAGATTTGACTGAAGATAGTTTAGCTGTGGGACTTTCAAGAGTAGGAGCACAAGATCAAAAAATCTCAGCGATAAGTTTAAAGGAAATGTCAAATTGTGACTTAGGACCACCATTACATAGTTTAGTCATACCAGCTAGAAATCTACACCCTCTTGAAGTTGATTACCTTAACCAATATATATAAGTAAAATTAATGAAAACCATACATACTTTTGTAATTATTTTATTACATGATATGAAAATATTTGACGACGAATCATATTATAGTAAACATTACATAGTGATTATTTTTAAATAAATATCTAGTAAAGAAAGTAGTTATTATTTACATTACTAAAATGACGACGTTAATAAAACTATTGCTACAATACGAAATAATATCCAAAATTATTGGTCCTCAAAGCTACCAAAACTGCTATTAGAAAATAAAAACTTGATATGCCACAAGTTACAATTTTACTACAAAAACCACAATTACCAAAATCTATGCGAAATCTTTTTATAAGGGTGGGATGCCACTGACATGGTATATACGATTTTAAGTAATATACTTAACTATACATTTTACTGGCTGGAATAATTTAAACAATCTGTTAGGTCATAATTAACCAAAGTTTACATCAGAAAAACAAAAAATACTCTTCTGTAACAGTCCCTTAATCTTTCAAGTAATTTCTTTTTTATCAATGTTTAAATATCTATATAATTAATGAGATATGATTCATAAACATTAAAGGTACTTTAATTATTATTTGGTCTAAGTTGCGCGTTACATTAAAAATATACACAAACAACGGAATGTTAATGTGGGTACTAATATACCTGCAAGAGTGCAATACAATGTAATCACCAACAATAATAATAGTACTCTTCTAATACGTACTCCTAGTCATAACTGGAACATGGTGGGGTCACAATATCTATAATAATAATATATTAAAGGCATGGCTATGTGTAATTTCACACTATAAACACTAGAACATATTTTAAAACATTAAATAAGACAGTCTTTAAACTTACTTATAAGGGTAGATACATGATTTTATTAATTTAAATAATATATTAAGAATGCTTTAATCATGCTTTCTAGTCATCAAGTGAGATTACTTAAGTCAATGTATAAATAGACATCAATGTGAGTATTTAAGAATTAAACAGCTGATACTTGCTGATCTTCATCTTCGTCATCTGGTGTATCGTGGTAATAATCATAAGGGCGCGTCACGCCTTCATGTGAGTGAGCACGGCTTAGACGTTCAAGCCGCGCTACTTGAGCAGCTAGAGTGTAAGGCATTCTCGGAGGTGGTACGGGCCGAACACAACTAGCTGTAGTACAAGAACCATGCCCACTGTCACTAGATGTGGCTGATCCTGTCTTTCTCAATGGCAAGTTTACTAAAGATGTGACACTGCTGCTCTCTGCTGATAGATCTACTGGTAGTGGTGTAGGTGTGTCAGAGTGTGATCTTTCGTGCGCAGCTCGAGAGCAACAAATTCCTGGCACAGTTCCATCTCGTCGATGCGAGCACGGTGATGGTCCCGGAGGAGGTGGTGGTCGGGGTTGGTGTGGGCGGGTTTTGGCAGGCTCAGATAATGCCAACAACTTTCTCACGGCTTGTGGCGACGCCGCCCCAAATTTATTTCCTGCAAAACCTTTTTTACTCTCACTGGCTGATGATGCACTACTGGTTGTGGACAAAGAGGGTGATGGATGTCTACGTCTCGGCAAAGACGGCGCGGGACCAGAACCTTCACATTCTAATGACAAAGCATGAAGCCTTTCTTCATCTGTTTCCACATGCATACGATTCAAATATGCTTTAACGCGCCGTACCATTTGGGCTTCCTCAAACATTTTCTTTGGATTTGGAACATTTGATGATTTCTTTCTCCTTTTCACAGTTACCTGGCCTTGCTGAACACCAGATGTTAGCTGATTTAAAGCAACCATAGCATTTGAAGGTGGCTGTTTTCCTGACTCTAATAATGTTAATAAGTCATATGGAGCACTGCACATGTTTGTTAGTGTTTTCACTTCTTTAGCTATCATTCGCAATTTTTCAAAGTTAACCATGCCCTCAACTTTGGTATCATTTCCAAGGTGTATAAATGTAAGATCTTTTCTAACAACTGGATAGAATGGGATAACTGGTGATCTTCCTTGTTCAGCTGTGATTAATTGCCTGTACTTTGACATATTTCTTGAGGGATCCATAAATGATTGCAAGTCAGAAAAAAGTTTTATATATTTAGTAGGCAGCTTGTCCCATGTTATTCTCAGCCTTGACACTGCACCGTGGCCTAATCCAGAGATAATTGCAAACATTGAATTGTAGTTCTTACACTCCTTACAGTGTCTTGCAACTTTTATAAACTGTTTTATAATTCTAGATCGTCTTACAAGATTTTGTTCATTTACAACTTCAGTGACAACCCAAAACATTTCTTTATTTACTAGCCCAGCAAACTGAGACAACATTGGTGTGCCATACCTACTTTTTAGCTCAAACAAATCATCAACATATTCAGTACTTTCAATTTGTCTAAAAATGTAGAAATCTTGTAATGTTAATTGCACTGCCACTTCGACGGCATTTAGTTGTAGAAAATGCACCACACTCTCTCTGAGCAATTCTGGTGCCATTTCATCAGGTACTAAAGTTTCACTAATACCATTAGTTTTCAAATAATATCGAGAGCTGAGACCTATTCTTTCGGCAAGGTTCTGTAGCTGATCTGGAAGGCGATGTTGTTTTATAATTCCTCCTTGGGCAACAGAGACTTCACACAGAGAGAAATTTGAGCTAGGTTCAGTTATCCCAAATTCCCGTAATGCCAGCATTACAACTTCTCTGGCAGTAGTCTCTTTGTGAGCTGGTAAATATTTACAGGTCTGATCTGCTCTATATACTTTTAGTACATGTTCAGGATAATCAGAGGATTGATAATCATCATAACATATTGATATGAGATCAGGGTTACTGTGTGAGCTGTAGAAATTAGTACTTGTGTTGCCTTTATTCAAAGGATCTGTATTTGACAATATACTGTCATCATTATGAATACCATCATTAATTGTATTTTTAGGAAGTATATTCATTTTCATTAAAGCCTTATGAAGTCGTTTTGGGCCTAATGTCATAAAGCCTTTCTGTGGTTCTTTTTTAATGTTTATTTGTGGCTGAAGTTTCTTTGTAGGGGACTGAAAGATTGGAGTCAAAGTAATGGGATCATCACTTAATAGTTCTGCAGTTGAAAGTCTTGCTCTAGGATCTGTTTGCCATCTCACCATATTGGTACCACCTCTCTGGCGGGGAGAATTCTCTGGCATAAGTAACATTTGTTTAAAGGCTAAGAAATTGCTTTTGACAGTTATACTCAGATGTGTTGATCCAGTGATAATTTCCATGGCTTTGGCATGACTAACATGTTGAAAGGATTGACCATTGACTTCTAAAATTTGATCACCTCTTTTCAAGCCTACTTCCTCAGCTTTTGAGTGCCTTTCTACCTTTAAAACAAAAATACCATAACCTCTTTCATAACCACCAAGGATAGTAAAATTTAGTGGTTCATCTCTTGTTGGTCGTGATAATGTGACACTTCTTGTCCTTGCTTTAGCTGAACATGCTATGTTTAATAGTCTTAACTGACTCTCCATTTTTTCATGTTCCAATGCCACTTCAAAGTTTTCTAAGAATTCCATCATATTGGGATCCGTTTCAAAGTCAGTAAAATGGTTGTTTACCCAATATAATACAACTCTAGTAACCTTATCACGTACTGAAGGTTCTGAAAACCAGGCCAGTAACTGTTTGGCTACTACCAAATGACTTTCAATAAAAGTTCTATGGGTCAAGAGAAAATCTTCAACATATGTAGAGTCACGTGAATTATCTTCAATTAGCTGTAACATCAGTTGCTCAGGGGTGCCCCTTATGACGACATGACCATCTGGATGACCTGATTCACCTGCTGTACCTCGGTATTCTGTGACCAAGACCACAACTCCATTCTCATTTTCATGACGTTTAATGTTTTCTTCACCCTGATGTAAGATCCTATAATAATCTGTTTGAGTAACACAGACAAATTGACAGTCATTACATCTTGTAGTCATTACACCACGGTGGTATAATCTTTCAAGAGTGGCTTCAGCCATTCCAAAACTATCTCCAACATTGAGATATTCAACCTCTCCATTTTGGTGCTCAATTCCAACATGTCCATTTATCAAAACTGACCAAGAATCATGTTCTTCTCCATCTTGCATTACAATAGTTTCAGCTTTTTCCACAACAGCAAATACCATAACAGCACATAGGGCTCTACGTACAGTAAGAGTCATATTAGTAAATGCTTTCAAATGCTGAGTGAATTCCAGCAAAATTTCAATATCTTCTTCAGTTCTTTCACTTGGATCTTTTTCAAGGCATTCCCGAACAGGATCTCTTACAGTCAGACTGTCCATACTCTCTTCTAAATCTTCTTCTTCATCTGAATCCACTATAGATTCTAGAAGACCTGAAAGATCAACTTCCATATCCATGTCTAATGAGCTATGCACAGAGGTCATTGTGTCACTGCCACTATATGCTGAGCTTGTGTCACTTGCGTTAGAGCACTTCAAAGTGTGGGGATACAGTTCTGGACTGTGGCGACCACCACGCCCACCTCTCAACATTGTGAAGCGTCTCCTTGAATACTCTTATTTCTAAAAGAAAAATAATACTTAATTTAATAACAAAATGAAAACCTGTAAAGCAGTTGTATTTCGACTAGAAGCTAAACCAGTTAATTTTCATATATTTTTTTGTACTTCAGTGCCTGTGACTATTTATATATTTGATAATTATTTAACATTTATAATGGACTGAGGTAATAGTAGTAAGAAAAAACTAGAACCAAATCGCAATTTTCTCTTATAAATAATAATAAGGTATGCATCTTCTGCAACACGACTTATCAGACGGTTTTTATGAAAATGTGATTGAAGTAACATAATATCAGTAAATCTATCGTTATCAAGTACATAATTTTGTTAGAAAGTACTAATGATACAAACCCGTAACTACAAATTAAATTTTTATTTATTTTGCATTCATGGCGGAACTGTCAGAGCTTCCAAGTTCCATGTTACTTTTTAAACCGATACACCCCTAAACATATTTTCACAGGACACGAATGTAAAAATATTCACAGGATTGTTTAAAAGATTTGTGTTAATATCGTAAACTTTCGATGATTAGGTATTACAAAATCAACAACGATGCCAGAATTTTAGAAAGCCACTTTCTCAACGTACAAGTACATAGTCAACTACAGACTATTGTTATTTGACAATTGAACAATAAAAGTTACCACAGAATACATCTTCTAATTATGTTTAAAATACAGATTTTATATAGTTATAAACTTATTTATTAATTTCATCTTTAAAAATTTCAACGAAATACCTATCCTATTTATATTGAATATTAACAATTATTTAAATTACTCACAATGTTGCTAGATTTAATGGACTCCAGAATTAAAACCCTATCTCTATCCTCTAACTTCCGTATTTTACTTAGATTATCTTCATTATATGTCATTGATTAATTACATTTAAGCTGTTTTAAAAAAGAAAAGTGTTATTTTTTTCATCCGTTCTTATTTCTGAGAGAAATCAAAACTCTGATAAATAAATTAAGTGACTCTATTGATCACCTGAACATTTTTATCTCCATCTATTTTCAGAAATAGGTACTTTTGAGTGCTGGCGTTTTCGCAGCAAAACCAGTGATGATTATGTTTTAGCTGGATAGTTTTTTGTAAATTATTCGTTTTACGTTGTGCATACGCTGGAAAAAACATATAATAATCTTTCTTGTTAAGTGCTGATAATAAAATACTTATTTCGGTATTCGTAATAAAATGCGTCTTGTGTCACTGTCTGAGTCGAAACGGATGGTGAGCGATGGCGAGAATACGGTGATAGATTTTTGGTGTTAAAAATCGCTCTTGTGTCATTGCCATATAAGTTTCCATTATTTAAGAGCAAAAATAAATATTTATTTTCGATATTATCCGTGTTCAAATCATTTAATCTTTATCTAATTTGATGTTTAGCGAGTGAAAATTAAATTGACATCGACTGACCGGCTGATATTACACGAGGCTTCTATGTAGTGACTTCTGCCTTTAGCTATTTGTGACACGCCTCAGAAAATAAAGCTGTTTTGTGAATGGACCTAATTTGTTTTGATTTAGTGATATATTAGTGATAAAGGCATTCTAAAATTACGTAACTATTGTGGAATCGTAAAAGTGTTTAAAGGATGGCCTGAGTGTGACCACTCCATTATCGTCATGAATGACGAAGGAATGTTTGTTTAGGCTCTAATATTTTGCTGCGACTTAACGAAGAGTGTTAGTTCATCTCATTAAAGTGGCTGGAACATGAATCTTACACAAATCTATCAACTATTAAATTAATCGTTCTCGGCTTGTCGTCACTAAGAACTTTTTTTATTAGAAACATGTCTGCGGGAACGTTTGTTGATAGAATTGACCCTTTCGCTAAGCGGTCTCTTAAGAAAAAGACCAAGAAGAGCCAAGGGTCTTCACGTTATCGTAACACGCAAGATGTGGAACTACAGGCATTGCCATTACTTAAAGGTAAATAAATGCTTTTCTATTATTCTTCTTTATATTTTCTTACTTTCCTCTCAAGACAAAATTTTTGTTAATATTAAAACATATGAATGCTCTATGCTCTAGAAATATTACTGTTTAATGAGTTTAGGACTAATAAACAAGAATAACAGTATGCTTCAATGTTTGTACAGAAATATTGTTGTGGTGTCTCTTCTCAGACATACACTCAAGATATAGTGGCTGTGATGTATGGTGTGTTAGTTAAGACACATCTGCGTGCATAAGAATATATTACAATGGAATAGGTTATTGGATCATTTTGTAAGATAATATATCTAATGTCTCCCCGTGACCACGGCTGCTGCAAAGCATCCAAAACGTCGAGCCTAAGTTAAAAATCATTTTCAAATAAGTTTAACTAATATATCGCGTTTTAAACCGTTAGTCTTTTATTTAAATGTGTACTACTCACATAAACTACGACGGTAGATAATATCATCTCATTTTCTTTGTTAGAGACAAGATAAGTCAAAATATGCCTAATATATATATGCTATATAATAACTAATCAAACTGTATTGATTACCTACATAAATGCAACATTTATGCATCGCTATGTATATACTATGAATGACCTTAGATGAATTTATCCCTGTTATTTATCCATGCAACAGAATTAGGTTGTGCAATTTCTATCTCCCCAATTTCCAGGATGAAATTATTTTTTGTAATCAAGTTGTCTTATAGTTGTTTCAAGTAAACACATTCATCAGCTTCACCTTTCTACTATTTTATATTAGCTAAATCTAACCTGAGTTTAAATTAATCCAATCAACACAGTATGTTGTATGTAATAACCAACCAATTATAGACTAGTTCATATATATATTTTATAGTTAAAAGACTTCATGTAAAAAATTTAGTAAATCCTTTACTTGGAACTTGGTACTCTTCACTCTATTGAAATATGTTACCTAGCAAATATTTGTGTGAGTTAAAGATCAGAGTGTATTCATTATAGTTATTTGTTTTATGATTGTGTCTTTCAGATGTACCAAGTCATGACCAAGAAGAACTGTTCATACACAAGTTGCGTCAGTGTTGTATTACTTTTGATTTCATGGACCCTGTTGCTGATTTAAAGGGAAAAGAAATCAAACGTGCCACATTGAATGAGCTTGTTGAGTATATTACTGTTGGTCGCGGGGTACTCACCGAACCTGTTTACCCAGAAATGATAAGAATGGTGAGTTTTCATAAGGTTTAGGAAAAATAATTGTAAAGTGTTTTGTTTTCATTTATGTTACATGCAAAGTTTATTAGAATAATTATAATATTGGTTTTAATTACAGTCAAATTAATACTAGGGATGTGTATCCCAATAGATCATTTCTGATTACATAACAAATGAATCAAAAGTAATTTATTAACAATATATTTCCAAAATGTGGTATTTCTTTGGAAACATATTTTATAGTAGACAATCAAATTTTGTACCTTGTCTGACTTAATATTATCAATGTTCTCTAAAAACCGTTTTCCATCACGTAACCTCATTTTACGCAAGGTAACTGTACTTTTGTTATAAGTTCTTCCAAAAAAATTTGTCTGTAACCAGATATCGACAAACTTGTTTCGAACTCTACCACCAAGTGACAATCCTGACTTCGATCCAGAAGAGGATGACCCGACACTGGAGGCCTCTTGGCCACACCTTCAGATAGTCTACGAGTTCTTTTTGCGCGTCCTTGAATCAGCTGACTTTCAGCCAACCATTGGCAAGAAAGTCATTGACCAGAAATTTGTATTGCAGGTAATTTTCTTTGATATATAACATTTTTTTTTTTATTACACACTCGCTGTGCTGACGACTTCGTCCGTGTGGAATAGTGACTTGGGGTAGAATTTTGAATTATTTAGGCTGTTTATTAATTCATGTAAGGGCACATTTAAGGCAGCCAATCTATGTTGTACTTTGCCACAATACTCCCACTCTCTCATTCCTACACTCACTCCCACTCCTATTCCCAAAAAGCCAAAGAAGAAGGTTTCATTGTTCTAGCTTCAAAACACCATGAATTTCCATACAAACTCTCATCCCCCTAACAACCCTTTTTGGCATTAAAAAGTAGTCTATGTCCTTTCTCAGGCCCTAGAATATCTGTGTACCCAATTTGAAACAAACCGGTTCAGTAATTTCGGCGTTAAAGCCGGACAGACAGAGTTATATTAGCATTTATAATATTAGTATAGATATAGAACAATGGATGAAACATATGCTTTCAAGTTATAACTATCCTTATTAAGTTACTATACCATTACCTAAAACAAGCAAGTTAGAAGAATAATATTAAATAAACAAACTATTCAACTCTGCAATATTAAATTAGATTATTACACTACACGTAAATAAGTCACCAAATATAGTATGCCTTTTAAAGGAATAAAGTTTAACAATTATACCACTTATAGCCCTATACATTAATGTTTTAATGTCTACAAATATGTTTTCTTTCTTTTTAAAGCTATTAGATTTGTTCGATGCTGAAGATCCGCGTGAGCGTGACTTTTTGAAGACCGTGCTTCATCGCATCTACGGGAAGTTTCTGGGTCTACGAGCTTATATACGAAAACAGATCAATAATATATTTCTTCGATTTATTTACGAAACTGAGCATTTCAACGGCGTGGCCGAACTTCTAGAGATATTAGGAAGGTACAGCTGTCTCTATTATCGTATATCCATATATTGATTTCTATTATTGCCAATAGGTACTAATTATTTGAGTTCAACCTACCTGGACTGATTCAGCTTTGTAACCAAAAGTATATCCAGAGTTGTATTGTTTCTGCAGTGCAATAAAATGAACATTTCTATGTTAGCCGAATGAAAGCGCTATAAGCTATGGGCGTAGATCTACTACGCTACTTGCGGAATGGCGAGCTTTAGGGAATGCCGCCACTAAATTACTAATGATTATCGGCACCGACGGCTTAACGCGCTCTTTTATGCCTACTTAAAAAAAGTAGTGTTGATATATTAAAGTGAGATGTAATTGCAGTATAATCAACGGGTTCGCCTTGCCGCTGAAGAGTGAGCACAAACAGTTCCTGGTGAAGGTGTTGCTGCCCTTGCACAAGGTGAAGTGCCTGGCACTATACCAAGGGCAGCTCGCCTACTGCGTCGTGCAGTTCCTAGAGAAGGACGCGACGCTAACCGAGCCGGTGGTGCGCGGTCTCCTCAAGCTCTGGCCCAAGACTTGCTCGCAGAAAGAGGTAATTCCCAAAATTGACCCACCTTATGCAAATTCCACGCAAAGGGGATGTGCCACCCTCCTGAATGACATTCACTTTAACACCTGGTATTTCAGATATTGTTTGTAGCTTACATGAGTAGTACTAATTTGAGTAAAGCAATTAACATTATTATTTTTACTAAGCCCTACGTTTAGAATGCTCGTAGCACCGTCGGGGGCCGAAGTGTTGTTTTGTATTAATGTCGATGTTTTCTACTAAATTTCAACCTCTTTTTTTAAATCCTTCAAACAAACAGAAGAACATAACGCATAATAAACGTGCAGGGAAAAGTAATTCTATTTAAAATGTAGTAAAAAATTATAATATATATTCATGTAACTTGAACCACATATAAGGGATCTTTGCGCTTATTTTTTTTATTTTTTTATCAAAACCCACTCATAATTCCTTCCATTGTGTATTGGAAGATGTTTATTTATTTTGGTACATTTGGATAATTATATCGTCATTAACATTTGACTTCATAAATTTGCATAGTTAAGATAGGTGCAAGTATGATAACGCAATATACTAGTAAACTAATACGAGTATAATATACATGTAGTGTCATAGATTTAATAGCTTACTGAACTTGGTATTTCAGATTAGGATAAGTTACGATGTCAGTGACGTCATTTTATTTACATTGCTATGATCCACGCCATCTGTGATTAAAAATCTGCACTAAATAACCTAACTAAGAACTTTGCATCATTTGTTATTGATGAATATAATTATTTAGGTGGTTAGTACATATTTTTTTTGTTCTAGGTGATGTTTTTGGGCGAGATGGAGGAGATACTGGATGTGATTGAGCCATCAGAATTTGTCAAAATACAAGAACCATTGTTTAAACAAATTGCCAAATGTGTTTCTAGCCCTCACTTTCAGGTAATTAAGTTATTAGATTTATTTGCTTAGTAACACTAGGAGAAATTAGACATTTTATAGAGATGTGAAGAAAACCATTTTATGTACAGTAATATACACTTTTATTAGACTTCCATTGAAATTGATAACAAATAGCTTGTCCTTCTTACTCTATCTCCTCCTTTCAACTCACTGTATGTCAAAAAATACCTATTTTAGTTGTTTGAGGTATTTATATATATATATATATACTAGCTGTGTCAGCGACTTCGTCCGCGAGAACCGTTCTTTTGGGATCAAATTCCTTCATCTTTATAAACTTAACTTTTGTGTGTTAAGATGTGGGTGCTCCCTTCCCTTCGTTCTTGATGTTTTTTAAAAGGTAGAAATATCGACTTTTTTAGATCTTTACTTTCTTTCATACATATTTCTTTGTAGAAGAAGGGTAGATCCCTTGTATTAGTTACAGGGCATTTCATATCCTTCTGTAGATTCTAACAAAAAACTTAAGCTTTATATATTAGTATAAATTAGAAGAGGTCAACTCGAAACTACTAGCGTATTGATCCTTTGCTTCATTCAGTTACATGGTAATAGTAATACCATCTGTGTGTTTATCTGTGTGTCTTACATTTTGCTTTTTTTCCGTTTTCAGGTCGCAGAGAGGGCGCTATACTATTGGAACAACGAATACGTACTGTCACTGATAGAAGAGAACAACCAAGTGATAATGCCGATAATGTTCCCAGCGCTCTATCGGATGAGCAAGGAGCACTGGAACCAGACCATTATCCCATTTATCTACAACGTGCTAAAGACCTTCATGGAAATGAATTCTAAGCTCTTCGACGAACTCACCTTTAACTATAAAGTGGACCGACAAAAGTGAGTTAGAACATATTCTTTTCACTTATCCTAATACCTAGTATATTTTACAACAAGAAAAATGTGGCTAGCGCTTTAACTTGCTGTCTATTTCGTTCTGTGAAAAATAATAGTATGAACCGTTTGTTTGTTTGTTTGAATACGAATCTCAGGAACTACTAATTCAAATTGAAAAATTATTTTTGTCTTGGATAGAGTATTTATCAAGTAAATTAGGGTATAAAACAGAGATGTACAGACCGAATCCCGCGGGCCTCTTGCGACATTATATGTCTATCTTTCAAGTTAATCTTGAAGATTGACATATAACGACGGGCGCGACTAACGTGGGTAACAGCTATAATTTATAAAGATGAAGAGTTTCGCAAAAACACTACGCGGCCGAAGTGGCTGGCACTGCTAGTCAAATATTTTATTAAAACCAACAAACGAAACTGAAAGAAGTTGGTAATTCATTCTTATTGTAAAGCTTTACCCTATTTAATGTTCGTTATAGAGAGAAGAAACGCGAAAAGGAGCGCGACGAGCTGTGGAAGCGGCTGGGCGAGATGGAGTTGAGCCAAAAGCGCGCGCAGGCCGCGATCAAGTGATGCCCGCCGCTCACTACCACAGACACACACTTTTATTTTCTCTTTATATTTTCTATTCGATTATTTCGTTAACGAACTTATTCATTTTTATACCTCTAACCCTGCGTCCCGGTCGCCCACCGCGACCTGTCCGGCCTTCCGGCGCTATTTGTCACTGGCGATGATCGGACCAATGTTTACCTTAGCATTTCCTATAGGTAACTATAGAGTAAGGATTTGGTTTTTCTATCTCCCGAATGAGTGATCGCCATAAGTGGCGCAACTTACCACCTGTCCTTTAATAAATGCAGTAGCTGTTGTATGCATTGGTTTGACTCGTTAAGCGCAAATTCGGCTTCACTCCGTCGGGTGACGAGACTCGAAACATCAGACTTTTCTGTGCCACATGTATGTTCTCCGTGCCCAAGATTAGGCTCCACTGTACTTAAATTAAAAGGTGAAGCTCCTCTCATCCACTCGGCTCGTTCGCTGCGAGATGTCAACGAACAGATTTACAGTACGTGTAGCGTGTTCGTGGAGGCGCGCGAATGTGTCTTCGTCCATCTATGCTTTTAATGTTCGCATAAACTTGTATATTGTTAATTATTTGTGTTTTCTTTTCGTAATTTATATTTCGAGACACTTCCACTAGATTAACGTGCCTCAGTTGCAAATAGCGTTATCGATTTCGTAGACGTTAATCGTAATTAAATGTCTTAGGTGATACCTTTTGCGTGCATGTCCATCGCCCTCGGGATCGGTGACAAACATAGTGACCGCTAAACCGGCGCTCGCGAGGCTTGACCGGGCTCAAGTTTGTCGTAAACGAAACTGCTTACTTTGTAGTTTGCAATTTCATAAGTGATTAGGTAACTTCAATTCTTGCTCGCTAGGCGTGCAGTCAAGTCGGTCATAGGCTAGGGCAGACTATAAAGTGTTCGTTGAGTTGCGATACAACTTAGGCGGTGGTCTCCTGGAAATGTCGATCGTCGCACCTCTCATTACGTACGTCAACAGCCTCGAGTCGAGGGCGGAGGCGCAGAGTGCGGGACGCGGCGGCCGGCGCTGTCCGGGCCGGTTCGTACACCGGCCGTACTAGTATTTTATATTCGTTCACGTAGTATATTTAGATGATTACTTTAGGATTTTTTAAATATTGTTAAATTGTTTAAATAAGTTAAAAGTTGTATGTATTATTGATGCATGATCGTATTGCATTTCGGATCGTCGATAGTAATTATTGTATTAATCGGGCACCCGGCTTTGGCTGAATATGATTGTACAAAAATGATGAAAAAAAAATAGGAAAATTGGAACACGTAATTATTATCGGTATAGTATCGGAGGTCCGGTGCGGGCGAGCCAGCCGCTTGTGAGAGTGATTAGAGCACGCGGGCCGCGCCATTGTCGAGTAATTTATATAAAATATAAGGCTTGTTTAGACCTGGCGCGACCGCACCCGACTCCGCCCGTAGATTGTTCTATGAATTTTTGTTTAATTAGATGCTGAATTCAATAATGTAATTTCGTCGTACTATCATTTTGTATAGATACATAGTGTAAATAGGCATTTATTTATTATAAATTAATAGCAGTGTGGTTTTATACACGGCTGAACGCGGCCGCGCGGCCGGACACTTCATGTATCATGCATACAGCTGACACCTAACGACTAAAAGTTCATTCGATCATATTGGAGTAGAACAATGCTATAGCGGATATAATAATTTGTAAGGGAATAGTCATTAATTTGTATGATATTGCTGTAGCCATTAATTTTTCTATCGTCACTCGTAGAGCGCGTCGGCGCCTCTGTATATACGGTACGCGCCTAGCAGCCTAGCGAGCGATTGCGTATGTATGTATGTACACTATGGAGATGTTTGTTATGTAAAATGTATTAACATTGCAAAAATTATATGATCTTATATATAAATTACTATTATAGTACACAGTATGGAAATAAAAAAGTTGACTCACATAATTGGAATTCTTTGAGTGTGTACGTGTATCGAGTAGACGGCACGCTTCTCGCCACTTGGCTAACGGCTTCGTCCCGCCCCGACTGTAACACACCGCAGACACTAACCACTTTCATTGTTTCCCTACGCGAAATACAATTTTCACATTACATAGTTTTTTATTTTCGTCAAGCGAGAATTTCACAGCAAAATTACGTTAACGAAAACCGCCTCTACATTGTGGCTAGGTTTACAGGTTCTTCAACACAAGGGTGTGCCCAAGCTACGTACGATCCACTGTGGAAAATAGGCTGGAAATAAACGCTTACAGTGCTAGAAAATGGATAATTTAAGAATGAATTTCCTTTAAAACTTTATCGGTTCGGTTGTTGTAAACAAATATATTCAAAACACACCTACTCATAATATCGTGATAATAACCACGTTTCGATATTTATTTCATAATAAGAACGTTTGATGAGGTCTCAAAAAACGTTAATTTACCTCTTCTATATAAAACTATAGTTTTTTTTTCTTTAAGTTCACCAACCTGTAAAAACTATGTATTTCGTGATAGCGTCAGCGGCTAGGTCCATTATGGCGATCCAAATGATGTATAACTCGACGATACAAGAAAATCAATATAGCGTTTCTCTATTACTGTCGCATTACCAAGACTACCAGGTACAAACAGACCCAAACAGCATTTTTAGATGTTCTCCAAGTGTTAACTAAATAAAGCGGGATCTTTAATTTAAGTACGACCCAGAGTTCGGTTACTTTTCAGTTGGAAATGTTTTCAAAGGAATCTTAAAATGAATAAAGGATCAAGGACTTACGCAGCGCCCGTACCGAAGATGCCGCCAGGGCTCATAGAACTTATGGAAGGTTTAAGCAAAGATGTATTGAAACATAATCCGTCTAACGTCTATGAATTTTGTGCGAATCATATGAAGAAATTGTTGCAGATACGAGATAATAAAAGTAAGTAATTTTGTGTTCTTATTCTGGATAATAGTTGAATAAATATTGCTTCCTTAATTTCAAATATAATACTTATAATTTTTTCTCATTCTCGTATACATACTTTTAAATTTTCTACCTAGAAAATAACACATTAAATCTGCAAAGAAGGATAGCAAAAGCTCAAGAAATCATAAGGCAAAGAGCTAAGCAACGATGTGAAAATAACATAGATTTACAAAGTGAAAAGCATAAAACGTTCTCAGATCATGATGGTAACATATTAGAACAAACATTAACGAGTGATGAAAATTTAGTACCTGCTACCGAACAGTCAGACAATGTAGTGTCAGAGCTTAGAATTCAGGGCGATTTGAATATCTCACAAGACGTTGATAATAAGGAGACTGATTTTTATATGGAGAGAGATCCCGAAAATTTGGAAAATAAGGAGAATACAGAGCACAAAAGTACTGATGACCTAGAAAATAATTCATATATAAACAACGTGGAGCTTGATTTTGAAAGTAAACAGCAAGAAGAATTACACACAAATGAAATGCAACAGGGTTCTGAAGATGCAAACTGCACCAATGACGAAGAAACTTCTATCTTGGTTTCGGACACCAGCCCGACAGAGACCCGTCTGATCAATGAAGACGTAGGAAATATTATTCCAGATCTTGAAGCATCATCTTTGGAAGTGCCAAATCTTAAGCAGCAACAAATTGATGCAAATAGTACCTTAGTATTGCCCGAAATTTTTACTGATAGTTCGGAAGAAATTAAAGAATGCAAAAAGGAAGACGATCACGTAAAAGATAAAGTTTCAATCACATTTAATGAGGCTGATAAGAAAAATGACGATTTTAACGACGTTAATATTAAAAAGGCTGTAGTTCAACATAACGTTATGGATTTAGAAACGGCAGCAATAACAATACAAAAAGTTTTCAGGTCATTCCTTTTCAGGACTAAAACAGCAAGTGTAGATGATGCTACAAATGTCGATATAAATCTGTTTATTAACGATGACAATGGCATTCTGGTAAAAATTCATATTTAGCATTAAAATATAAAATACTGGTATATTATAAGGTACCTATATTTTTTAACATTATTTATTTTTAGCACAACAATACTCACAATAAAGAAAGAAGGGGAATAAGCAGGATGGACACTGTACTACAAACAGTTAATGAGGAAAAGTCATTGTCATTATCAACAGACGATTCTTCTACTTTATCTAGTGCTGCAACGGTTATTCAGGCTCACATTAGGGGGTTTCTTGTCAGAAACAAATTAAATCCTTATAAATCTCCATCTACATCTCTTATTGATACCAAGGGTCTATCTGTTGCATCTTTTGAGGATGATATTGATCAGCAAAAAGGCAAAACAGTGTTGAATATACATATAGTGCCCGAAAGGGGTGGTTTTGATAGCAAAGATGAGAGTTTACTGAATTCCATGGATTTATCGATGGACGGCAGTCCAACTTCCATGTCTTTACATCCACATAGTTATGATATAAGCGAACGTAGAAAAAAATTAAAGCGTGAAGATGCCTTTCAATCGGTATCACCGCCTAGTAATAACAGCAGCAGTAGGGTGAGTGAAGACATTGACTCCGTTAAAGAAATTTTAGTGAACGGTAATTCTAAAGACATGTCCTACAACGATGTAAATAGTGGCTCGGTCGATAATGCGGGAAAAACAGATTTGGAAGATAACAAAATTAAAACAGCTGTTGAAAATGAGGATTATTCGCCACCAACATCTAGAGAGAAACAAGATATGTCTGATGAGAAGGATGTCGTAACCCCGTTCTCTGATATTGAGAAGAGATCTTTTGAATCAAATAGTGAAACATTGACTCACTCCGGTGAGTTTCATGAAGTTGTTCTGCCCACTAAAGTGTCCCGAAGCGACACTTCTATCGTCCGTGGTGAGTGAAGACAACTTTTATCAGGTGATAAATCTTAATATAACGTTGAGGCCATTGCATGATGCTTGATGCCCACTTCGTAGTTAGTGGTATCTTGGTTTGGATTGTAGCTCGATACTTTGTCAAATAGAGGATGATAAGTTTGAAGGATCAGTCTACATTCTTTGGTACCGCCAAAGGGGCAATAATACAAAATCATTTGAGTAAACCAGACAAAAAAAACCTATTTAATTTACAATTGATTATATATTTTATACTACCCTAACGCAAACTTTCAAAAATATCGTCCTACATAAGACAAAGAATATTACAAGTTTTCTACGCATTAAGTATTTAGATTAGTATAGATCGTATAGTATTTCTGTTTATTGTAGGTGTCTAAAGTTCACTGTTTTACTTTATCTGATAAACAATTTGTTACTAGTCTGAAGGAAATCTATAGGCTTAAAGAGGTTTATTTCACATTATTCATTATGAGTAATTTATAATACATCTTATTGTTACCTGATACGTTCAAAGGTCTCAATATATTATATTTTTTAATGCGTTTTATATCAAAAATTAAGCAAGGTTCTGAACTGATCGTATGTTTTTTTTTCAGAGTTTCATGACGTTTTGGCATATCTATTACTGTGGAATTACTCATAACAGAAGAAGACCCAAATCTATCACTAACTTATTATGTCACACTTTTAATTAATTCTTCACACGGTGCACCATTTCCTTCCAAATTCAAATAAAATATGTTAAAAAAATAATATTCTTTAATTTCACGCTTTTTGTACTACTGAGTACTGTCAGATATAAGATATCGATAAAAGTAAACTAGTTAACTTGGTTAAAATAAAATACTAATGGTCGAATTTTATAAAAGAGGAGGTCCTAGGGCTGACACATAGGTATAATAATTAAGTTAAACTATTAACATCTTTTTTTTTTACTTGAATCGAATCTTTACCGCCTTGCCACAAACAGAGGAGGGGGGGAATGTGGGGGGTCAGCCAGCTTGGCCGCTACCCACTAAACCTACAACTCCAAAAGCGCACGGGAGACTTACTAGACGCGGGCGGGAGAGGTTGGGAGAGTTGCAAATTATTAACATTTACGCCAACCCTGACCAATATCAAGTAGTTTATTAATTCTACTGTAACTAGAGATTAGAAATAAGTAAAGCTATGCAACTCTGATTCCTTCGTTTCTCGAAACCTCGACGGCTGACCATTAGCCAATTATATTTATGTGACATAAAAGATCACAGGCGCAGTATGAAGCGAGAACCACCATGGGTCAAAAATAATGGTTATATTTTATCTCACGTCGAAACATCGGTAGGAATTCGTTGTTCACGTATACCTTTTTAGCACGAGAGTAAAATATAGCTTAATTGAATATACAACGCGGCAATTTTTGTCATAGTCTAATAGCGCTTATATAGCTACGATTGTGCACTTTATAAATCGTTTTTATCTGTGACAATAAATGACAAAACTTTATCAAGTGACAGCAGTTGTCAATTGTTAGACGGCTATTTATATTTGTTTATTATGCTATTATTACCTTTTTGTGCATAAATACTCATTAAGAGTTATATTTATTGATTGATGGTTCTTGAAAATAAAATTTGTTCATAGCCAAATTCCATTTCATTTATCAAACTTGCAAATTCGGAAGTGAATCAGCAATGCCGTTGCCACCAGCACTGGCAGCGCGCCTTGCGAAACGAGGTATTTTAAATGCAAATAAAGTCAGCAATGATCAACAGACAAATGAAGAAATAATTGCTGAAGATTATGATAATAAGCCGGAGCAATCTGCGTCAAAGGAGAATTATTGGGAAGGCATCGAAGGAGTAAATGTTGACCCTATTAAAGGCCATAGAGGTTGTCCCAACAAGAGCAACATATATCATGAATGCTCGAAGTTTTGTCTAAAACATTGGAAGCAAGGTAAAGTTGCACCTAGCGAAAAGTATTTAGAGGATAAGCGTAAACTTTTAGATTTATGGCCTTTGATACCTGGCTGGGAAGAGGTTTACGATGAAGGGACAGGTTATTGTTATTTCTGGAACGTACATAATAATTTAGTATCCTGGTTACCTCCATCACATCCACGAGCCGCACCGAGTGAGAGCGCTGCTCATTTGCGAGAAGAAAGGGTACTGAAAGAAGGCGACGAAAGTGATGATAGTAGTGATGCATCAGACCAAGAAGTGCCCCAGCGCCATATTAAGGAGAAGCGTTACGATCGTCGCGACCTAGAACGTAATTTAGTTCACCATAGAGATAAGAAAAAGCAAAGGAGTAAAGACAATGATTTAGATCCAATGGATCCAGCTTCTTATTCTGATATTCCTCGTGGCAACTGGACTGCTGGCTTAGATGCTCACGCTAAGACTGGAGTAGATACAACTGCTTCAGGGTGTTTATATCAGATGAGGCCCTATCCAGCTCCTGGCGCTATTTTAGCTGCTAATGCGCAAAAAAGGTCACCATCACCATCAAATTAAATATAGACTTCAACCATAATGTTTCTTTCTAAAGTTCATACAGTATTGTTTTTATATCAGCTTAAAACACATTCTGGCATAGATTTAAAGGACTGAAATTATAACATCAAAAATAAGATAATATATGTTTTATTTTTTCAATACAACATTCAATTCATGTTCCTTTAAAAAACAGTAAAAATGCTCATGGAATTTATAAAATTGTCACAAATGCTTAAATACACTCGAAATGTACTTCTACAATCCCCTCATCCCCATTTTTTAAATGTTAGTAGGTACTTTAAAGTATTTATCTTAATTTAATATTTTTGTGTTAGTTTGTCATCAATCCATTACAGTGATTGTAAACATATTTATTTCTATTTGTTCTAATGGTAAACAGAAATCAACTATGTATTCTATTCAGATAGAACACCATTTCCATTCATTACATTTCCATTTGTTATTAAACTAATAAGGTTCTCTGAAGTAAAAATACCTTTGGGTTTTTCAATAGTAGACTCTGAAAAGTAAAATTTTAGATAAATGTTAGTAATATTAATAAAAATACCAATAGTTTACGCGAGTAGTACACATTTAAATAAAACCACTTTAACGGTTTAAAACTCGTTATATAAGATAAACTTATTTGAAAATGATTTCTGAACTTCGGCCCGACGTTTCGGATGCTTTGCAGCAGTGGTCACGGGCCGAAGTTAAAAATCATTTTCAAATAAGTTTAACTAATATATCGCGTTTTAAACCGTTAAAGTATTTTATTTGAATTTAAGATAAAATCAAAAACTTAACTATGCTATATATCTAAGAAAACGTTGTGAATTAAACTATATATAAATACATGATTTACAACGGTATATATTATTATTATATAACTTACCTGTCCTCACTACAACAACGAATGGGGATATGTCGAGAATTCGTGAAAGTGCACCAAATGAAGGTTTGTTGTTGAGATTGACTTTATAATACTTTTTGATGATAAATTTGTCAAGGCCTTCTTTAGTGGAACCAGATAAATTAGCTAATCTCCGTCTAGCATAATCTGCTGTAAATATCCCTTGTATGGATCTGAAAATGAAAAACCATATACCTGCTGGAACTATTAAAATATTAACAATATTATAAGAATGCCGTACCATAAATTTGTATAGCGTAATATATTTATTTTAAAATTAAATAGTATTGTATCCAATAATAAGTTAGGAGTAATGTATCACAAATTCTGATACAACGTAAACATACGCCACTACTATAATTATCAGAAAAATCATTAGCGTGCGAGATTCATAATATTTATAATTGAATTATTTAAATATTTTTTGATACATATCTGTAAATTTTACATTATTATATTTTATTGTACTCGTATTATTGTCATTGTAAAGCTATTATTATAAAGTCAAGATTTGAGCTATGATGATGATGCCTGTCAATATTGAAAATCAAAAGTCAGCTAAGCGAATTTTTATTAAACAGATAATTCAAGAAATATAAATGATGTCATCTTTAAATTTAAGAAATATTTTGTTGTGAAGACATACTTATTTTATTATTATTATAGGTAGGTAGGTAGGTGGCTGTAGTAAATGAGATCTCGTAATATTTATTTCATATTTATGGTCCTCGTCAAGGTGACACTTAACACAAGTAATTATTTTTTTTAACCAATGTGGAAAAAGTCTGTTCTCAATTCGATTTGTAAATATGTATTTTTGCTGGAAAGTTGATATTATTGTGTAAAAGAAATTGGAGTGAGATGGTCACAAAGGAGGGGAACTTTTCTTAATCGTATGGACCACCGGGGTGAGTTTTCTCATTCAGTACTTTAGAGTACTACAATTTAATGAAGTTGTAGAGTAGATCTAATGACATAGCTGTAGGACAGGCGAAGGAACTCCCCTTAAGATCACAAGAGCAACCTTATTTTGAAGCTCAAATAAAACCTTACACCTAGATAGGTAATATCATAAGGGGTATTCTGTATAAGTCAGGGACTTTTATGATAGTAGTGTTCAGAGCTGAGAGGCGGGCTACTATTTTATTTACCTTCGCCCAGCTGCTAAAGATAACGCGATAGGTAACGATTGTTTACGCTTACCCTTTGTCGTTAACTACAGCCAAAATTGATGTGTCACTTTTTCCCAACATTGTTATAGCTTGACTGGGAGAACTGTTCTCCGATATTGAAGGAATAACCTTTACCAAATCTTCACTCAAAGGTTTATTCCACCACCTATAAAAATAAAGTGTACTTATTATTCGGCATCTGTTAAGTTTACATCAAAGATTTCAAGAAAAAAACTGAAAAAAAACAGTCACTTTGTAATGGATGAAACAAGCAACGGAACTATGTTTTATGTACATTTCATGTATCTCGGCATTAAAATAAAACACTTTAACAAGGTTTAAAACGCGATGTATAATAATAGTTTTTAAACTTTTAAAAATTTTAATCAACGCGGAAATTATTTATAAAAAAAATGAACAACGGCACAATTAGCATTGACGCTTCGGATGCTTTGCAGCAGCCGTGTTCAACTTAGCATTATAAAAGATAACGAGTTTTCGTTTGATTGTTTTATTTATTTAAAAAAATATTCATTTTAAAAGTACTTTCTGTTATTTTAATAATCAATTAAAATATTCGAATTCTTTTAAATCTCCTAAAAAGACTTACCATAACTTGTCATTACTTGGTACGGACTTGAAACCTCTGACTTCCAGCCACTGGTCAGATATGAACTTCGTCATGTAGTTTCGGATACTGTCAGGTAATATAACCACACAACGCTGTCCACGCTTAAGGCTTTTAGCTGCCTGTACGGCACCCCACATTGCTGATCCACTGCTACCACCTACATATCATATTCTATATTAATGTCGTCATCATAATACAAAATCAATGCTGGAGATCAAACTTCCTCCACCTCATTGGTAGTGGGATACTAATACCACTACACTAACTCCTTCATTTTCGTAGATAAAGCGGGACTTAAGTTTTTTTTTCTGTTATCCGTTTTTTTATCTCTTTTCGGCATAAAGTCAATATCAAGCTTCTGTTGCCCGCCTGACCTGAAGCACTAACATGTTTCAACGTTACTTAATTTGGATCTAGTAAGTAACTCAAGAATAAATATAATTCAATATAATATATTGTTGTTTGCAATAAGAAAATTATATTATGCTTTGCTAACTTTACTGTCAGTTGTTTAATGTTTTAGTAAAATTACGTAATGATGTTATTCAAAAGCTTATCGCGGATCATAATTATTAATAAGGAAGGAAGGTCTTTTAAAGAAAACACGGGATTATTATTAATGGCTTACGCAATTGTTTTTAAACTTTAATTTGTGTGTTACACCGAATCCAAAATAAAGATTATTTGTTAAGTCTATCTGAATAAAACACGTGTAATATAAGTAAAAATATGTGTAATGTATGTATGTCACTGTAGCGCTAGTCTACCACATTTTGGAGGTAAGAGTATAGACTATATAAATTAAATATGGCGCCCTATGAAATAAAAAAAAATCAACGGGATTCGAACATTCTATATGTATAAGTAAAAAAATAGGTTTTGTAACTATACAATTTTTGTTGATGCTTCTATGTGTGTGAAATCCCGTTTCCCCCTCGTGGGGGCATGGGGCGAACTCATTTCTGTGTCCGTTTTACTGATCCGTTCTTTAACAGGCAAGTAGTTACCAGACTTCTGTGTCCTGCCTGACCAAAACAATTTTTTGTTTCTCTGGGATTCGAACCCAGCACCTCTCGCGCTTAACGCAATGCTAGGAAATACGTTTAACCATTTGGCTACAGCGGTGGTCATGTCATGATGCTTCTATGGTACGTCTTTAATTGTAATAATAAGCTTTTTAAATGTTAAATAAATAATTTTTTTATCGTTATTTCAATATGCACTCATAATGCGCGTAATTAAGTCATTAGCGGGAATTAATAACCGTGGGAAACATTAGTAGGTTATCTTATCAGTACGGACGTATTTTATTGAACTTTGATTAAAATTGTAAACTTCTTCTTATTTAGCTATATGCATTTAAAGAGTCCAATTTCAAAAAGGGTTTTAAAAATGATCAATTATTTGAAGGTATATAATACTATGGAAATAAAATATGACTCTTTTGAACGCTGTATTTTGTGGTTCTATGCTATCATATGAAAGCATTATAAAAAATTACTTACCACATAGAAGACCCTCTTCTTTAATGAGTCTCCGCGCCATGGGTAACGATTTCAAGTCATCAGTTTTAACCCATTTATCCACTACTGTACGATCTAGAACTCGTGGAAGGAAGTCATAACCAATGCCTTCAACCTGAACATTAAATAAATATGATTTTAGAGGCTATTGAAGACATAATGTGTAAGCTTTTAGCATGCGTATGGCTATGGTTCTATTATAATCTTAACTATTTACTTGGCATGAAAAATCTCATTATCTATTTTCTTGACTCTATGTCTATACTAATATGAAAAGCTGAAGAGTTTGTTTGGTTCGAATTGATTTGTTTTTTGTGTGAGTTAGATTAATTATCGAGGAAGCCTTTAGGCTATGAACCATTAGGCTGCTATCAATAGGAGCGAAAATACAGAGGGAAATGGATAAAACATTTCCCATTCTTGTTGCGGGCGTTGCGAAAACGGGCCAAGAAACAAAAAAAAATACTTAAATAGTTTCAAAATATGTCCGTAATAATATAATATGTCTATGTTTTAAGATTAACTCGCAAGAACGATGCGATGTGAACGACGCCGTGGGTACTAATACTTTCTATAGTTTACGCGAGTAGTACACATTTAAATAAAACACTTTAACGGTTTAAAACGCGATATATTAGTTAGTTTAATTTAAAAGTCTAATATATCACGTTTTAAACCATTAAAGTGTTTTATTTAAATAAGCTGAGGTTGCCTGCAAAAATAAATAAAGATGCCCAAAATAACTATTCCACGCGAACGAAGTCGCGGGCACAGCCGTATATATGTATGTAACTTTATCTTTTGAGTTTTGTTAAAATAATATTTTGCATTATGACGCAAGCCACGTTATTGTGTTAGTTGTTATTGAAATAAAACAGTTTATCAAAAGTTTATCGGCGAGTTTAACAGATTATCTTTAATATTCCCAAAGAAAAGGATAGAAACGTGGTAGTGTTCGCATATTTACATAATAGTTTTTCCGTTTATTGAGATCGATAAAACTCTATGTATGACGCACGTTAGGTACTGTTATTCAATATGATATGGAAGTGAGATAACCCAAATTTCAATTTATATTTTAGTTTTTTTTGTGCTGTAGCTCGGTTTTTGATAAACTTTTATCAAGTCTCACATTTACTTCAAATCATATCATATAATTTACGCTTCATCAACATATAAGTTTTTAGTTTTATTGTGTTTAACTAAATTTACCACTATTTAATTCCATAAAAAGGGCATTGCTTTGTAAAAAAGTATTATAAAAACATTGTAAAGTTTTAAAACACTTTAAACTTACTTCATAGACTTGGACATCACTAGCGTTCAGTTCTTCGGGCTGCGCGAGTATCGAGCCGTATGGATCGACTCCCACTATCACGCATTTGGGGCACCTCTCCTTAATTTTGTGTGCAACTCCAGATATGGTTCCACACGTGCCAGCACCTATCACTACCATATCTACGTTATCGTCCAGGGACCAGAGGATTTCCTCTGCTGTAGTGTCGTAGTGAGCCAGTGGATTGCACACATTATTGTACTGTTAAAGAAATATTTAAACATTGAGCATCTATTAGAATAGATAGGGTATTTACAGAGGTGTACAAGCTTTCAACAGTTTAAAACGCGATATTAGGTAAGTTATGTTAACTAAGAACCAATGTGTCAAATGCTTTATAGCAAAGGTTAACTTTTAAGTCAAAAAACAAAAGACTGGAAAAGAATATTCTTTGTTGATAATCTCTCCTTGAATTTTTAAAAATTTGTCATGTTTAAAACAAAATTTGTCCAAATTATTAAATTACCTGATCTAATAACACAGCATCAGGAATTTCAGTAACTAATCTTTTTGCAACCATTATATTACTTTCGGGTGATTCACTTGGTGCCTCTGTAGGGGTCCTGATGATCTCAGCACCAAGAGCTATAAGGGTATTTACTTTCTCATCTGACATTTTTTCAGGCAACACTATTATACACCTGTACCCTGCAATAATGTTTTTTCATGCCTTTAGTTAAAGCAAACATTTAATTGGCAAAAATGTTTTGTTTCAAATTTCATTTATTACCTTTAACAGCTGCAGCAAGCGCCAAACCTATGCCAGTGTTACCAGAAGTGGGCTCAATAATTACAGATTTTCCAGGCTTTAATATACCTCTCTCTTCAGCATCAAGAACCATTCTATATGCTATCCTATCCTTAACAGATCCACCAGGGTTCAAGAACTCACATTTTGCATCTATAATTATTGTAAAAATATCATTATATAAAATTTACCTATGTGACTCGGAAGACAAAAATGGAAAAAGTTAAGTATTATTCTTCTACTTACAAATGTCACAATCCAAGCCTTCTTCTTTTGGTATGTTTGTAAGTTTTACTAGTGGAGTATTTCCTACACAATTTAGAATATTGGGAAATACTTTTTTATTTCTATCTCTAAAAAAAAAAACAAATTTAAATAACACCTTTGTTATATTTTAATAAATGTACACAAGTTTCACATGCATAAATAGTAAATACAAAAAAGTTATACTGTGCCGAATCATTAAACTATGTAATTTAAATGGTCTATAATTGGTTTATATGTGCCTGTCTAAAACGGCTTTAAGTTAATTTAAAAAATTAAAATATTCAATTAGATCCATCGAACTTATTCACCTGTATTAGAAAAAAGCGTGACACTAAAAAAACTGAAGTAATATATACGAAATTCTATTTTTAAATTTAACATGTGGTTTTCTGAAATATAACCAAACATGCTGTTAGGAATGTTTCAATTTAGCGTATTTTTTAGGCTTCACATCTTCAAAAATATACCCCTTAATAATAAAAAAATAACTAATAAATGCAAATTTACTACTTACAGCGCATCTACAATGTGTTTCATTTCCTTCAGATTAAAATAATTCGCCGGCGCTGAGGCATTCTCCATTTTAGTAGTTTTTTAAAGAATATTAGACTTTTTTGTAATTGCAATAAATTTTAAAGTTTTATTTATTTGAAAACTTTGGACTTCCTTTTATGCCGCTCGAGTGTATACTGTATATCACAGATCACTGTCAAATCACTGTATATTAAGAGACACGCACAGACCGCACATTTATTACATTAACACCCTATCACAGATAACTAATACTTCCTTAAACTGTATTTACGTAAAGGATCACAGACTCACATAATACGAGCAAGCCATGAAATTACAATTATATTTTTTATCATGAAAAATTAATTAATAAATAATAAAGATAATGAAAAAAGTTACATAAAACTTCTCCCATGGCAAATATTAATTTAAATTATTATTTTGTCCCTTTCTTTAGTAAGTTACATAAAACCGAATCTAAGTGGAATATATTATACTAGCTGAGCCAGCGACTTCTTTCGCGTAGAATAGTTATTTCGGGCATCCAAATTCGTTGTTACACACGACGTCGGTCGCGTCCCTTCCAAGACAAGCATCGTTCTTGCAAGATAATCTTAAGAGATAGCGTAGACATATAGCGTCGCGATTTTTTTTTATCAAATAAATAAGAATCATTCTCTCATACATGTTTTGGCTATCTTGAACCTTTTTTCTCGGAAACCCATAATGATGAATATTTTTTCCAATTTTCTTCACGTATCTGTATCTTCGCTTGTATTAGTCACAGGTCGATGCTTTATATAGCCTATAGCCTTATTCGATAAATGCTTTAACCAACACATTTTTTTAAAATTCGAACTTGTAGTTCCTGAGATTAGTGCGTTCAAACAAAAAAAAAAAAAAAAAATTTATTTTTTTTTTAAAATACCAAAAAAAAAGGAAAGGCGGAACTTTTTCGCGTTAGGTATATTTCAGGCATAAACAAGGATTTTGTCTACAGAATATTTTTTTTATGATTAATTAAGTCGCATTTCATATCTGTTCTTGATTAACAAATTATTGTTATACATTATTAAGTCCATATGGCTGCATAAGCACAATTTTATTAGAAGTATAATCTGGTACTTATTATTTACTGTCACACAAAATAATACAAACATACGTTGATATAAGCATTAACTTTATTCATTTGATGAATGCAACTGTGAGGAAATAGAAAGGGGGTAGATATAATATTTATTTATAACTCAGTGTTTTTGTAGAATATAATTTAGGACGTCATCAGCAGTGGCAACACTTTCCGGTGTAAAATGAACTGTAAATAAATAAAATGTACATTACTACAGATGAAAAAGTCATCGGTTATCATGTTTCGTTAAAAACTTGTATGCTTTCGATAAACGGCTATTGCTTAATGTCTAAGACTACGGTTATTCTAAAATAAGTTGTTATTGTAAAAATGATATCTACCTTCACCATCAGTTGAATTGGTATTCTTTCCAATTATCACAAAGTCTGTTATATCAAGGATCCTTGAAAGCAATCCTATAGTTGGCATGCCCTTTTTGCCATTCTTTGCTAATGTGTAGCTGGTTTTCAATAAATGCTTCACGACTGGTTCATTAAAGTCGAAATCTTCTGAACTTTGTCCCGGGAGTTTTGTAGGATTTGTAGCGTTGTTCCGAAGACTGTCCTTAGAGACTGCACCGACAAACCACCTAAAAACGACTAGCGGCTATACTATTGATATGTATTAGAGCCTGTAGCAGCGTTAGGATGGGTAGGATACTTTAGTTAAGGATAGGTTATTGGCATCAGTATCTAAATCTTGTCGGAATCTCGCCAAAAAAAAAAAGCCAACTCATGTCTTTTAGTAACGAGAATTTGGCTAGCTGTGTAAATTGTTAAAAATTATATTTTGTTGAATATCAAAATAGGTCCATATTAGTAATCCTTACATTTTCAGGATTTCCACACACACAGCCATTCTACACACACTCATTAAAGTACACATCATATTTAATATTTTAGACACAGTCATTTTCATACCTTTTATCGTTTACCACAACGGCAACGTTTTCTTTATCCATTTCTTTAATGGCTTGAAGGCAACTTAATCCTACACCAATCATAGGATACTCATGCCGCGGAGTTAATTTCGTAATTGGGTCTTTCCACCACCTGCAATTAAAAATAAATTCAGATTGGAAAATATATTTAATTTGATTGATTTAGTAATATTTACTTCATGGTGTGGATAGGTGGGTCCAAAAAGAGATGCGCTTCCATCCACTGGTCACAGACAAATTTAGTCATATAGTTCCGTATTCCGTCTGTCAATACGACAACTACACGTTTTCCAGCGCCTAGATTCATTCTCTTTGCAGCTTTTACTGCTGCTGCCATTGCGGTTCCGCTGCTGCCTCCTGAATAAAAAAACAGAGTATAAGATGTATGAAAATAAATATGTAATGAGAAATATGTAAAGACAATATAGTTTTAAAGTACTTAGTTCACGTGTTAGTTCTTTGTGCTTTTTTAACTGTAAAAAAGTATTTCAATAGTAAGAAAATGTAATATTCTTCTATGGTATTACATATTTATTTTTTGTGCGTGTTTTAAATACAAACCGCATAACAATCCTTCCTTTTCACTTAATTTTCTAGCCATGAGAAAGGCTTCTTCATCGTTCACCACCTCAAAACCATTTGCTACAGATTTATCCAGAACAATGGGAGCGGTTGACCCTCCAATTCCTTCTACCTAGGTACAAATCAATATGGAACGCTTTTTTAAAACATTTAATCTGTGACATACCCATGGTAAATAAAATGCGGATATTATTTTAGAAAGTAAAGTAAAGTAAGTAAGTTAAACCCCGTTTCCGCCAGTGGGGCATGGGCCAAACACATTCCTGTGTTCATTTCACTGATCGGTATTGTAGAGGAAAGTAGATGATCAGACTCCTGAGCACTGCGCGAACCAAATAATCTATTGTTTTCCCGAGATTCGAACCCTGGGTCTATCGCAATTAACGCAATGCTAGGCAACACGTTTAGCCATTTATCTTGAGTAGTACCGCAAGTGGGTACCGAATAACCAGTTAGAATTGTTTTATTAACGTTTATAATATATGTCTGTAGTTTACGCGAGAGGTACACATTTAAATAAAACACTTTACAGATTTAAAACGATAAAGTGTTTTATTTAAGTTCCATAGTAAACTTATAACGAAGGCATTTTCACCACTGTATTAAAAATAACCGTACCAGGTATGAATGGTTCTTTCCATCAACATTAAATAATGTAGAGCCATCTGGTTCGGCAACTATTACATGGCATTGGGGAAGGTGTTCTTTAATCCTATGCCCCACCCCCGATAAAGTTCCACCCGTCCCCACACCCATGACAACCATATCGACATCTCCTAGCGCATGGATGATTTCCTCCCCAGTCGTTTCATAATGTATTCTTGGATTCATCGGATTTTCGAACTGAAAAATAATGGATTCGTGAATTATTATAATGTTAAATCAATAATAGTAAAGGGTCATTTCAGTGGCGGTGGGATTTAAGCCGAATGTCACTCGCAAATAAAGTTGTATGTTAAACATTATAATTTTGATAGTTTTCAAAGCTTTATTAATAAATAAATTACGACTAGATAAATTTAGTATTGTTTTAAAGAATCTGTGGCAGATTGTTGTTTCAATTTAAAACTTTTTTTCATTCTGTATTATCCTCATGAGTTATGTTGGTCTAGAGTCAGAATATCCGTCATTGCCGCTTACGAGGTTCGAGATACAACTGCGGATAATGTTAGAAAATTTATATATGAGACAATATTTAGAATAAAATTATTCATGACTTCTTACTTGGTTAAGTATAATCACATTCTCAGGATCGTTATCGTGAATCCGATGAGCTATTTCAATAGGCGACTTCTTCGTCTGAATTACTTCAGCTCCAAGCAGACGCATCGTGCTTATTTTCTCGTCTGAATTTTTCTCACCCGTTATAATTATAGATTTTCTTTCTGCAAATTATGGTTTACTCTCGAGTATATAGATTTACACATAAACATGTTTTAATTAAGCAGTAGTAAAGAATACCTACAATGAGTAACGATTTATTAAGAATCACTTGACATACAGCGTTTGTCCACAACATTAGTTGTAATATGTATAGTTACGACGGAAGAAGACATAAGTAGAATGAAGCCGCAAAGTAACAACGTTTTTTTGTAAAAGTAATATTTTATATATTTTTGTGTCTTAGATACATTAAAGCAACAATTAGCTTAGCTTCATATTTAAAATAAAAACAAACAATAATACATTAACATTTATATTAAACAAATATGACTTACCCATCAACGCTGCATCAAAAGCAACACCAATACCAGTATTTCCGGATGTAGGTTCAACAAAAACGGTCTTTTTTGTTACATTTCCACCGTCCTCAGCTTCTTTCATCATAGCCAGTGATATCCGGTCCTTGATAGAGCCCCCAGGATTGAGAAACTCACATTTTGCATCTTATTTGGAACATTTTATGTATATAAAAAGTTATGCAAGTATGTATTGTACATTTTACGCTTTAAATTGGGGCGTAAATATTGTTTTTTGTAAGCTTTAAAACTATTACTGTAATGTAGATTACGTTTTAAGAGAACATTTCCTCCGTTTACGTTTAAGAACTTCCATAATAAGGGTCTTTTGTATGGTAAAGGCTGTCGCTTTGTCTGTGCAAACAAGGGCCTCCCTTTATGGAAGATAAATAACACCAGTCATATAAAATCTGAATACGATGCCCCGTCGACCAACTTTAGCTTTGGATATTCACATTCCATAGATTGCAACCGAAGTGTGATGCGACCCGCACGGGATTTCGATATTCCTACCACACATTCCATATCCAGATTTCAAGAGAAAGTCTTACAAGTTAAAAAAAATAGATTTCAACTATGTAAAACTTGGCTGGGATCGGACCCACAACTTGTTGAATAATTTAACAATCTTGGCTAGTATTAAATCAACGGGCCTATCAAAACATGAGTATGTTCGAAAGATAGACAAACACGATTTCGCTTTTATAGTATTGTACAACAATAGACAACAATTTTTTTGCAAGTTTGTTTTTTAAGAAATGATTACTTGTAGGTATAAATAAGATTCTACTCACAAATATCACATTCTAGACCATATTCTTTCGGTATCTTATTGAGTTTTACAAGTGGTGTGTTTCCAACCATGTCGAGTATGCTGTCGTGAACTTTAACATTACTTCTGAAATTATCAAGTGTCATAAAAATCAATTCAACAGTTCTTCAATGAGTACATAACATTGCGTTAAGAGTTGAGTCCTGAGTTTAAAATCTAGAGACACCTAATAGTTTTGCTTAAGCATATAAGTTTTATTAACTACTTGCCCTAAAGTTTAAAGAGTGGGACGGACACACAAAATTATCTGCCCAACACCCCACAAAAGGAAAACATAATTCTTCACCCAACAGTATGTTTTTACATATGTTATTTATACCTGTACTATAGATACAATAAAATAAATTGATTATGTCGTTGGTCTAATGGTAATAATGTTAGGCTGAATAACCAACGGGTCTTGGGTTCAATTTCTAACAGGTTCAACAAGTTTTAAATATTATTTTTTTTCAGTAAAATTGAAATTCTGTCCGCCTACAGGTAGACAAGCCATGTAGTGTTGTTTCGTTTTCATCCTATGGATTTCCAGGACCAATGATGTTTGTAGATTTATTTATTCAATAAATATTATAGGGCTGTATTATTTCACCTTCAAGTATTCTCCATGTAGGTATTCTTAGCCACAACAACTGTTTAAAAATAAATGTAGCTTGTCTTTTTATAACACACAGACACACATACATACACAGATATGTAATAAATAAAAACTTACTCTGGTTTCCACGCATTTCCTTTTCTTTGATTAAATATAAACTTATACCTGGTATCTATTAAGTTATACATTGTGGATCAAATGAAGTTTCGTATTCAATCGTCTATGTATAAATAAACGCACTTGTCGTTCTTCCTTTTATAAGTCGTTGTGTTGTGATTAAAGTGCGTTAGGTTATGCTTATTAATAACATCTCTTTCACTTACGTCTTAAGATGGAAACAATAGCTATTTTCTTGCTCATTTTCCTAGCCTTAACGAAAGTGAAATATGTATATATATGTGTAGTGTATAATAATGTGTTGGATATAAAACACAGTTTTTGAATAGATTTTAATGTAAAAGCAACTTCCTTAATTATATGTAGTTACAAATTCAAACAGTTTTAATTGCCATATTTCGACAACACGGTGCGTCAGTTGCGTTGAAAAAACCCGTATTTAAAATAGAAGTAAGTAGGAAAGTACTAGCTGTAGTTTACGCGAGTAGAACATAATAAAAATACACTTTAAACAGTTAAAAACGCGAAATATAGACATCAACGACCCGACGTTTTCACGATTGCATTTTGATTGTTAAAATACATCTAAGTATTTCGCGTTTTAAACCCTTATTAATGTTTACACAGATACAAATATAAGAATTTAAAGATTTTTCTTTAGTTTCTAGTTGGTGTACCAACCTAATTTCACCAAGACATGTACAATAACATTGATCAAGATATTAACGCCTGCCATTATCCCACAATGAAATTGGGCCTAAATGATTTCCACACATTCACACTTGGTCTTTGAATAAATAACACTTAGTTCACTGCAAACTTAACACAAAGTCTTTTGACAATTGTTTTAAACATCATTGTCGTACAGCCAGTCCCAGAAGCGAACTCGGCTGGCTTCTGGATCACTTCCTTGATGGAAATTACCCTTATCTGTTATGTCGAGGTAGTTGATGCGTTGTGTGCTGTTCACGGGATTCCAATTGAAGTCAACTACCGACTGGTAGTCCACAGGCGGAGTCGGGGTCCTGAAAATAGAAAGTCAAAGTCAAAAATCTTTTATTCACGTAGATAAACTCATAAACGTCACTTCAGTTAAAAACTAAAGACTCTAAATTTTCATTGGTAGTAAATGTAAATTTAAAATTTGTTCTTAAATTAAAGGCATAAAACGAACGAGAAGATCTGGCAAGAAACTCGCCACTCCTTTTTTCGCCAAGTTTTATTATACAGTCTTCACATGCTGTAAGTGCACTACATAATATTTTTTCTTGTTAGTGTAATGTCCTCAGCATTATTATTGTTTAAATATTGATTAACGCCATAATAACCCTTTCCAAGCAACTTTTGTCTTACGATTTTAACTTATTTATTGACGATAAAATAATAAACTAAAGTCTAACTAAAGACGATACTAACATCATACATAAAATATACCTAAAGACAAACGCTGTAATAAACTGACTTGAAACTACTTAATGTAAACTTATCATTAATTTATTTGATCATTAATGAGTATTGTTTTCACATTCTCTTACCCGGTTTTTGCAAAGTTAGTCCACATTTGAACCATTTTCTTGGAGACCATTAATTCTGGCGAGTCACCGTCCAGTCTGTAGTTCAATCTGGAGAAGTAGAACAGGTAGCCCAGTTCATCACCGTGACAGGCTCCAGGATGCGTTATACCCAACATTCGTTTGAACAGCCCCAGGGCGCCGTCAAAGGCGAAACGGTAGAAATAAGTGGGACTCGTGAGTGTCGAATTTGCTCGAAGTCGTATCGTATCCAAAGCCGGCCTCAAGAACATTATGTCAGTGAAGAGCTGTGAAATTATGTAATATGAATATTATTAGAGATGCCAATACGGTTTCAACGGAAACCGATATTAAGCCGAAGTTAAATGAAACTTAAGAAATAAGGATAAGCTAGCTATCCCCAAATATAGGTTTCATAAAATAACTGATTCGTTACCAGTTGAGATTTCAAATTTATCAATAAATAAGTAAATACTGTTTATAGTTTACGCGAGTAGTACAAAAAGTAGTAGTTAAACGTTAAAGTGTTTTATTTAAAATAAATAAGTAAAAAAAAGTCATAAAATTTAGATGGTCTCAAAAGGTGTATTATTTAATGGGTTTAAAATATTTCTTTAATGACAGGGCTGCCTGGCAGTGGTATGAATTGCTCATTAAATTCACAAAAATGTATGAGTTTGTAGGACATTGAAAAAAAGCTAGACTAAATTTCTCGGGTGTTCTTCTCGGTTATGTTGCTCTTTTGAACACTCTTTAGAATCATGACGAACGGCCAGACAATTTTTTTTTTGACGAATCTCAATAATTTTTATCATTTTATAGAGAATAAAGTAAAAAAAATGAAGTCTTGATAGAATTTCGAAGTTCGCTTCATGTTTGTTATATAAATCCAGATATGGATTTAAATTTATATAATTCTACGAGAACAAATTCTTGCATTCTATTCACCTTTACTGCGTGTACAGATTGATAATATTATAAATGCATTCTACATATATATATTAAACAGCTGTTTATATTATTGAGTAAAAACGTTTTTCGTATATGTAACCGAATGTTAACCGAATTTCGGTACATCCCTAATTATTACTTAAACATAGATTGTAATACGTAAACGAGGCTGGTGACCAGCAATAGAAAAAGTGAGCAATTTCTTAAACTGCGTTAGATACAAATTACAATTGCAAAATGCTTACAATTAAAAATGAATGATTTTATCGAAATGTTAGGCAAAGCTTTACGCCCGATAATTTAGAACGCAGGGTATAGAATTATGTTTTGCGAAATCCAATGCGTTTAAGATATATTGTAGGTCATTGATTGAATATTAAACGTCAACTAAATTATAGATATTTATAAGTCTACAAAATACTGAGAATAATATTAACAGAATTGATATATACCTAAGTAAATACAATTTTCTAAGTGCGAGTCCAATAACTTAATACCTATTATGTAAATATTGAAAAAGTTTACATGTTGGATAAAGTTTTAGTTTAAAAAAAACATTTTTTTACTATATATAGACAGGAATACGCTTTGTGATTTCTTAAAAGTCTTAATGCTATGTTTCTTGTAATAACCTGTGCCACACAAGGTGCGAATTCTTACTAATAACATGAATAAATGAAGGAAACAATAGAATAAGATTCTTGCTGGCTCTTTGGCTACAGAACTCTCAAAAGTAGCAAATTTAGTCCAATGAAGCTTATATCTCTTGACGGTCTAGGTTAACGAATAGGTAAACGAATTGCCTAGGATTACGTTAAGCGTGCAAAGTCCTGACTTCGAATCAAAAAAAAAAAAACCAACTTTTTTTTTTAAAAAGAAAAAAAAAATATTTTAATAAAATGTTAAAATACCCCCTTTTAAAAAAAAAGTGAAAGAAGAATGAGTCCTGGGGTAAAAACAGATTGTTTCGGTTCAGCAGGGCAGAAGTTTGATAAACTGCATGTTCGTATAGAAAAACTTTCAATGTACGGGTACAGAAATATTTTCACCCATGCCCCACGTGGGGAAACGGGATTCTACTAAACTTACATCAATAAGACTGTCGATATTCCTCATGTCCACAGGCCGCTGCTGGAAGTAGAATGTTCGTATTTGCCTTGCAACCCTCTCCACCTTCTGAGCATCGGAGGACATTAATTCCGGAGGAACCACTCGCTGGAACTCATTTTCTAACTCGGTCAATAACTTAGGGTACCGTTGGAGTCCTGTAAATTCAAATTAAAGCAGTGTTAATGCTCTACTTGTCTCGCTTGTCAGTAGCGCGGCAAATTAATAAGTTATAATAAAGAGTAAGACTAATAATCATCCCACATTTTTAATCATTTTTTTTCTTAAAACAATATGTCGGACTACGTCTGGAGATCTGGAAATTAAATTGGTGATACAAATATCAAAATTCGTCACGGAGGAATCTCGATATTTGTACGAAAAATCCGTAAAGTTTAGTCGTGTTTCGGTATCAATCTGTGGATTTTCCAATATCCAAAGCTAAAATAGATCGACTGCGTATCTTGTTGTAGATGTTATACGGCTGGCGTATTTGAACTGTCATTAAGTAAACCGCATGCGTGTCTGTCCACCTCTATCACCAAAAGTACGATTGAGTTTTTTAATATGTAGAAGTTAAGAAAAGTAATATTTTGGACCTTGGGCATTGACTTAGGTACTTATTCAAATTTTAGTTATGCTAGAATAATGATGCAGCCTTCAACTTATATTATTCAAAATATATGAGTAAACACATTAAATTATAATGCCAATATCACAGTTAACCCAGATAAATAATGAATTTTTTAAACTGATTTACATAAACTATGAGTAGGTAGATTTTGGTTTATCCTTTTTATGATTTATTCTTTAGCTATTTACAAACGTCACTTTTTATTTAAAAATTGTATTCTTATTTTCAAATTCTGTATTGGTGCGTTTTTTCTATTCTAATATACATATAAAACTGACGAGATTGTTTGTTTGTTTGAACGCGCTAACCTCAGGATCTATTGGTTCGAATAAAATAATGTTTTTGTGTTGTTTAGGGCATTTATCAGCGAAGGATTTAGGCTATAAAACATTACAATGCAACCAATGGGGAGCGAAGATATATTGGGGAATGTAGAAGAAACGTGGGACAATTTAAGGGTTTCCATTGCACGCGCTGTGAATACGGTTGAAGAAACCAAAACAATATGTTAAAAAAAATGATTCCTCTTTAAATAATCTAAAAAAGTAAACACGCCTTGACCCGAACGACAGGCCGCGTACGACGGGACGCGCCCGATGGGATGCGAATGACGTCGTGAGTAACAGCCATTATTTATAAACACGAGGAGGAAGTTCGCAAAAACAAATTTTGACACCCAAAATAACTATTCTACGCGGACAAGTCGCTGACACAGCTAGTAATAAATAAATAAGGAACCCTTAGATTATCATTAAAATAAAAAAATAGTTAAGCTCTCTACTTTGCTATTTATGGACATTGAGAGCGAAGATTATTTTAAACTACTACGCTCCACTACTTCAAATAACTCAGTCAATACAGCGCCGAATGAAACGTATGTATGACATAATACATCTTATTTGGGGCATTTTCAATTTCACTGCGGTCTTCTGTTATCTAACGACAGTTGCAACATATTGTGTGTGACACTGCACTGTCGGTCACACTGTTATGTCACATTTGTTTCCGAGTCTTGTTTACATTACGAGAATAATATCGCGAAAAAATCGAAAAAAAAAAACATTTAACGGCTTAAAACGCGAAATGTATTCGTTAAATTTATTTACAAATTATTGTAAATACATTAAAAGCGTTTTATTTCAATTTGTACTACTCGAGTACTTAAATTAAAGTATATAAACCGCTCATTACACTGGTTAGGCGAGGAGGGAGGTCTGAGTTCGACCCCGAAACACAATTAATTGTTTGGTGGTGGATTGAAGTGGTCAACTATGCTTGCCTTCTAGTTACTAGAAATCTCGAAATGAACTTTTAACATACGAACAAAATAAACAAGGAAGTATTATAATATTTTCATTTCCTTCTCTCACTTGTAGATTACATTCGGGTCGACATTAAAGTGCTGGAGTGAAACGTACAAAACTATACACACTAACAAAATAACCCTTTCTTTTTGCTTCGCTTTTGTAAAAATGAAGAATAACAAAACCGTTACAATGTATCTTTGAACATGTCAAAGAAAAAAAAAAAAGGTTTTGCTATTCTTGATGATGATGATGTAACTACTAATAATACATCAAGTCTAGTGGTGGACAACTATGTATTTAATTGTATTAAAGCTATAAAATACAAGAAGCTACCATGCATGAAGGAATGATTTCATTGTTTTTAAACCAGCTTGAACACAAATTCAATGTCATCTGACATCATGGTTTTAGAAACAGACATTTGCAATTTCTTGTGAACATAATTCTACTTAAATCTATTTTACTTTTGTAACATATTATCTTAAAAGCTTACGATGTCATGTAGCGGAAGAATATACAGAACAACTTAAGCTGTTAAACGTGCGTTTTATTTGTTGTATGGTGAATAATCGTAAAGAAGGAATTAAAAACGTTCTTGTAAGTGAGCCAAGGTGATTGAAAACAGAATGAGTAATGTTGACGATTTATTAAGATCCATGTTTAAACAGTATATTGGATTGTGTAATCGATGACACAAACGCGATTCGAACCTACGATCGACAGCGTAACATGCCGTGGATCGTCAAACCGTTCCGCCTATATGATCTAAAACGGTTTCAATGTACATAAATAATATATAGAAACGTCGGGCCGAAGTTAAAAATCATTTTCAAATAAGTTTTACTAATATATCGCGTTTTAAACCGTTAAAGTGTTTTATTTAAATGTATACTACTCGCGTAAACTATAGACAGTATGTACATATATAATTTGTCATGTCAATTATGTTCCAGATTTTTCTCGCTTTTTATATTTTACACGTTGTAATTAACATGGAAGTGTGGATTGCGAAACGCATCTGAATTTCCGATTTCTTAAGACCGAGTAATGATAATCTTAGTCCTATAGCGCGCCGGAAGCCTTTAAGTAGGACGTAAAAATACTGTACACGTACCTTACTGGCACAGTTACAGATACTGTTAAAATTTATCTTATAAGCTAGATTCTAAAAAAGTTTATTACTATAAATAGTATGTTCGTTTTACAGGTTTTAATTTTGTTTCTATGCATAATTTTGATACATATGAAAACATGTTTGTATTGTTTATCGTAAAGGGCAAATCAATAAACTAGTCTTATACTATCTATACATCTTATTACATATATCAAACATTCCATAATAAACTATCAGTTCTGAACTAGTCTGTGCTTTACAACATCGGTAAATCGATGTACTACTAACGACTGTTGTACGAGAAATCAAAAATACCTTTAAAGTATTGTAATAAAGCGAAACTTACTTCGTAAGAGTAAAATCCCCTCTTGCGCATTGTATCCAGTCATGAAAGGCACATCTGCACCCGGGAGATAAGATTTCGGCAGCTGTGTGAAGAATGCCCCAGGAATTTCCGGTTCTACAGTCGGTAGGAACGGCAATGCGATGGTGCTCTGCAAATCTGTGGTTTTTCCTGGTGCGCCGAATATCCTTGCTGCAGCCTTGACCAACAGCTCGCTAGGTGTGGCTCGGAGGTATCCTAAGGAAATAGATCGTATCGTCAAAACATATGTATGAAAGAATTATTCCTCTTTAAATGATCTAAACAAAATAAACATGTCCGCGACACTATATGCCTATCTTTTAGGTTTAAATCGCAAGAACGACGGGACGACGCGGAATTTTGATGCCCAAAATAACTATTCTACGGATAAGGCGGACGAAGTCGCTGACCCAGCTTGTTTAATTATATTTGGTATAAATATATGTTTAAATGTAGTTCAATGCATAATTTCGTAGCCTACATATATTAAGTAGCACATTAAAGCAATACCCACTTTCTCGTATTTAACTGTAGTTTTGGAGTTACATTTTGTTTTTGTAGTTCACTAAACGGTCAAGTCTCTGAACTCGGGATTTTCCATTCGTGTTGACGCATTTCTTTTATTCGATATCAACATTCCATATTATTAATTTAAAAATGTATACTTTGAAACAGGTTTTTAATCTTATATATAAACACAAGTACCTGCCCGCCATGGTACAATAAAGTCTTTTAATTTCGACTTTATAAATATTAATAGATTTTAATATTAAGATAATCGATTTTCGACGATCGGAATCTTATAACATTCATGGAATATTCTCATGTTTTTTTGCAAGTCTATAGACAAATCACATTTTTAATCATAGATATTATCTTTTCTATGACAAGATTTGAATTAATATTTTTGTTCGACCTCTCTGACCTTGTTCGCAAATTATAATATACAAAAAACGAATAGCTACAAGCGATTTGCGATTTTTATTATTTCGTAGATACATCTCGCACAATAACAAATTACGCTTGCGATATAAAAACGAAACCTCGATAAAAAATAGTATGTTAATGGCATCTTCAAGAGTTATTCATCAACATTTTTATTACATTTATGAATGCTAAAATTTTATGCTAATAGCTGCTGAATTGTAATGATACCTATTAAGGAAAGCCGAATATCCAAAAATCAGCTCGATATTTTCAACTATTGAGTTATGTAATGTACTTTTAAATTTATGAATAAGTGAAGCCTTGTTTATCGTTGTAAAAACGTTAAAACCTTTCAAGAACTGTATAAAATAGGGCCATAAAGGTATGAAAAAAGGCAATGAACATAGCGACGACTTGGAGACAAAGGCACGCACATTTTTAGGTTATCATTTTTGCCCTCTCTAACGGAAACAATTACTGTGGCAACGGGATTCGAACAATATTAACGGGTATATGCTTAATCCTTACTTTATTTTCCACAAAATCTATCGACTATATTTTTTGTATATATGTCTGAGAGCGAATTATTCAGGTAAGATTAATCTTACTTAGCTTTTTATATACATAAACCCGGATGTATGATATACGACTTGTATATTATCTTTTTTATAAAGTGACGTGACTTCTTAATCATACATAATTGCTAACCAAAGCATTATAACAAGGTATTCTTGAAACAGAATACAAACATAAATATAGACATCAGTATCTTATGAATCCTCGGGAATTGTTTGAGCTGATGATCTTGATTTAGATGATGGAGGTAAAATACCGCTGCCATGTTACATCTAAACGGTGGACGGTGGTTCTTGATGCAGACGGAATTGTGATATTCCTACCTCCCTTTTAATATCCAGATTTCTAGATCTAGTTATCATGTTTCAGAAAAAAATGATCAGAAACATGTCAAAGTCAGATCCTTACCATAAAAAGTTATTTTATGGTAAGGATCGAACTCAGGACCCGTTGGTTATTAAACATGCATTGCTACCATTAAACCAACGGCCCATTAAAACATAGGTACATTATCCTTTGTGTCCATAATCCATATCTCAAAATAAATATTACTTTTTTTAAAAGATATGTATAAGTAATTTATAATGGGCAATATTTAATAGCATATGTATGTATTTATTAATAAATGCACAACATTGTTCGTTTTCTAGTTAAGTTCATGGAAGTTATTACGTTTAATACATTACCTAGAAGTTCAGCAGTATTGTTTGTGTCAATGCCAAGCTCGCGGCCAAGGTCAAAAGCTCTCTTCTTGGGATCCTTAGCCAGGGCCCAGGGCGATATGGCTACTCCGCTTTGCGCAATCGCACCATGGAACAGACCCTTGACAAGTAATTAACGTGTTACAGTTATTGAAACTTCTCGGTGTATGCATAATGTACTGTTTTGGCTACCTGGAATTTTAACAAAATGTCAGGTAGCCAGCAATATAAGTAAAAATAAGACTCAGACGTAGCTATATCACATGATATATGAGCTATATCATATAGAGAATTCTATATTAAATGAGGACTATTTACCAAAAAAATATTAAAGCGATAAAACTTACCCTAGAGATTGGAGACAGCATATGCATATGCACAGACGCCGCTCCCGCGGACTCGCCAAATATGGTAACACGATTTGGATCACCGCCGAAGTATTCAATGTTGTCCTGAACCCATTTTAGAGCCATCACTTGATCCTGTTTTAAAGGAAGATTAAACAAATTACGAACAATAAATCTTACAAAGCTTAGCCTAGTATTTTTAAGTATTGGGAGATCTATGAATAGAATAACCACCAAACAAAAATGTGTGTAACGTTAGGAAACGGGAAATAACTTTTTTTAATAGTCATATATTATTTATAGAGTTTAAAAATAGTTTATCAACTAAGATGTGGGTAGTATAGTGATGGTACAAAAGCCTCGTTTTACAATACAGTAAGTTGACCAGTCACTTATATATGCGTAAGTGTACGTACTAGAAGTTAACAGTTATTGTATTTATTTATTTAAAAAATGTATATCACAATTTTATCTTTGGTATAAATGATAGCGCGTGGTTACAGTTGGACAGCTAAGTGGTTTTTCTGACTGTCGGGGTTACTTTGTACTAGTACCTTTAAGCCCATATTTCCTGACACTTCCTCGTTTTCCAAACTCAAAAATCCAAGTGCCCCAAGTCGATAATTCAATGTCACTAGAACAACTCCAGCTCCCACGAGATGGTCCGGACCATAAAGGAAGGCGTTGCCAGATCCAACTGCAAAGGCTCCGCCATGGATCCACACCATTACTGGTAGTTGTGGATTGTATCTATCGAATCATATGAATGTTAGAAAAAAAATTAAGGTTATTTGTATTAAAAAGGATGATAATTTTACAATTGGGTTATACGGATGTCCGGTATTTATTGTTAAATTTAAAAAACATTGATTTCTTAAATACTCTGTCTGCAATTTACGCGAGTAGTACACATTTAAATAAAACACTTTAACGTTTCAAAACGCGATATATTTCAGTTAAACTTGTTTTAGAATTATTTCTAACAACGGCCCGACGTTTCGGATGCTTTGCAGTAGCTGTCTTCTCCCCGTGATCACGGACTATTGGTTCCTATATAAAAAACACTGATTCCCCAAAAACGACACCAATAAATAAGAGCAGACCGTGAGTTAGTTTTAAAAGCCAGCCAGTTATTGTCAATACCAATTACAGCAAAACAGATGGGCAGTAGTGTAGCAGATTTGGTTTTAACATTAGAAACGCCCGCATCTTTGGTACCACAGCTACTGCAAAGCACCCGAACGAATTGTCAGAGTTAATTAAAATCTAACTAATATATTCTGCAATTAAATCCTTGTCGTTTAACATTCCAAGCAATTTGGTTCGTATGGAATAGAATCTACATCAGGTAGCTACTTTTTTGACAATAAACATTTATACTTTATTGAGAGCCGTCCTACGCATTCTATTATCCTTAAAATACATTTTTAAACGGAGTTAAGGTAAACATATAACCAATGCCAATTCCGAGATTCCAAGATCAAAGGATCAATAAAAATAAATAAAGAAATTCCTTAATTAAAAAGACAAAAATACAATAATTGAACTGAAGCTATTATTTATTACCAAAACTTTTGTGATAATTACTACGATTCAAGGATCGGTCTTGCTAAAAAGTAAAAACATTTAAGAAAGAAGAGTATAGTTCGTTTTATACCGTTATAATATTTTAATATATCGTATTTTATATAAGGTACATAATTTGTATAGGTCATCAACGTGACAACACAACGATCATTTAGTTACATAATAGCAACACTTTCTGAAGTCACATAGAAGTGATTTGGTTATAACTTCCTTCCTATCTTTCCATTATAAATTACTGCTGTGTTGTGTGCCACTATGGTTTCTACAGATTATTGAGAAGAGAAATATCTTGTTTATTGATACTAATATTTGTACACATAAGAATATACTATAATTTGGAATTGGTAATAAATGTAAATTTACTTTTTAATTTTTATTTTTTTCACTATATTGATGTTAAGAATTGTCTGTAGTTTACTCGAGTCGAACACATTTAAATAAAACATTTATACACATTTAAATATAACAATAATAAAGTATATTTTTATTAGATTTTTTTCATTATTTGTTTTTTACAGGTCAGTAAGTGTCCCACCTAACTCTACTTGACTGAAACAGCTAATCCTTGTACCTTGATTCCAATAAATGTTTAAATTTTTAACGTAGGTAAATACAATTGAAGGAGGTAGTCGAATTTCATACTCTTTATATTTATTTTATTTGCAAATAGAACCCCGAATCGATACTTACCCGGAAAGTTTATCTGGCAAGGCAGGCGTATACACGTTAAGGAACAGGCAATCCTCATCTCCCTTATAAGTGTCGAAGAGCATGAATCTATGTGGGCACACTGAACCTTCCTCGACGGCATCGCGAATACCCGTCCAGGGTTCAAGTGGCGCTGGAGGACGAAATCTTAGTGAACCTCGCGGTGGTTCTGCATATCTACAAAAACATTATAGTTAATTAGAATTCTATTTGTCGTGATAGAGGAGAACAGACTAGCGTGGGGTTTACTTGATGGAGGAAAAACATGTAAGGAGATGCGCTGTCGTCCTATTTCGCTTTAGATATTCATAAATCTTCAGACTAATACTGAGACGCAACTAAACTTCACGCCTTTTTTATCTGTGCACGGTAGTACTGGGCCCAGGAACTACGATATTTCTACCTTTTAATATCCAGTGTCCAGACGAAGTCCAATATGTTTTAAAAACATAAATGATTAGAAACAGATTGGAATCGGTGGGCATCGAACCCACGACCCGTTGATAGTTAGACATAGATTGCTAACCAACGAGATCGTAAATAAAGCATACTTTTGAATTTCTCAAGATAAATGTTTTAAATATCCATGTAAGATGTTTCAATTTTTAATATGCTTCATATAAGTATTAAGTATTTTAAGGACAATAAGTATTCTGGTCATTTCCTACATGGCTTTTTACGATGTTCATAAAAATGAACTAAGTTAGTACGTGTTGTTAACAAATTATATTGTCATGTTTTATGTTTTTTTTTTGCTGTCTAACTTCCTGTTCGGCTCGTAGGACCATATCATTCAAAAGCAAGGTCAGGCTCATATTCCTAAATTGTTATTTTAATTGGCACACAGTAGTTCAGATGTAGCCTCCAAACGGTATTATAAATAGATATGCTATAATCACGTAGATGTAAAAAATTAAAAAGAAAAAAATATTTGCCTAAAACAGCGCTTTTGCGATAGATACCTTATTCCCTTAAAACTATAGTAAGGTGTTTGTAGAGTTGTCCTAGCGATCACTCTTCGTCCTCGCAAAAGACCCAGCCGGGTCTCCACCACTGGTCCACCACCGACTCGCATGCGGTCCACCAAAGCGTGGACCAGTCTAACTGCCCGTTGTGGTACATTTTGTAGTCGACGAAAAGCGTGTTTGAGGCCCTCCGATTCGCTAACTGTACTTGATAGTCGCCTCCATGCTCCAGTCACCTGTTAGAAAAACATACATACAGTTACATACAAATACAAATAGTAACTGTGACTTTTTGGTTCCAAATAGAAAATAGATATGTCGAATCTTCGTATTATTCCATTGCAACTGAGCTATGGTGATATAATTTAAAACATTTAGTTCATAGTGATATAAAATTATTTACAGATTACTCCAATTACCCCTACATGAGAAAGAACCAGAGTGTCCAAACCAAATCAAATCCAAATAGGGTGAAAGAGAGGTAAAAAATTTACACTTGGTGACCACTGACCTATTGATGTTATTATAGCAGATGGACTCTTGGGTCAATGTTGTCAGAATATGTCAGATTTTATAATACGTGCGGTCATATTCGATTAATTACATAACATGACGTGAAGACGTTTAGTCCGTTTACAAATGAGGTGCTTATCGCCATCGTTGCCTAACTAGACGAATTGTATTGCTCTTTAGACCATTGTGCCCTCGTCTTTAACGCAACTTCACGTGGTCTCGTTATAAATGTCTTATAATTTTACCCAATGCTATTACAAAAATCGTGAGAGCTGGCGATTGTTTTTGTAAATTTGAAAATAAACCTTCAAATAAGAGACTGAATTCTATGATTTTTATCATTGCTTTACGCATTCACTTTGTGAGGTCGTTAAATGAAGGTGAATTTTTATAAAATGTGTACCGAAATGCCCTTTGAGCATTTATCACAAACGACAACAAGACCCATTTGCACAATGAATAATTCATGACACACCTTTAAACTTAGGTATATATATCTGCTGTGATACGGAAAAATATAATTTCGTTAAAATATCAAACTGAATATAATAATGTTTAAACATAGTAGTAAGATGTAAGGTTTTCACCAACGACTCAGTACGAGTAAAGTTTGTCGTCATTATAAATAACGCAACCCGGGATTTAAACCCGAGAATCAAATCTAATCTTATGAAATCTACTAGTTATAGTAAATATAGTAAGAAACGGCAGACATAAAACAATTTCATAAAAAGCCTTACCTTCATAGAGTTGAGACTGCTTGCAGCATTTGCAACGACATCACCAAGTGCGGCAGGCTGCAAAGCTCCACTGCCCAACACAAAAGTCAAAGTGCAAAAGACCACACAAAAAAGATGTACGCGCATCTTTAAACTTTATTCTTTTAGTCTCTTCTGTTCGAATATTACATCACTTATGTAGTTCTTCACATTGTACGTTTATTATTCACACTTATTTCATATACCATTCTGTTCGTCCCCTTTGATACGTCTTTGACGAATGTTCTCGAATCTACGGCAGAAAAATTTTATCACACTCATCGGTTATATTAGAGAAATAAATAAATTATTAATCAATTTATCAAATCAACTAAATAAAAAATCTATACTAATACAATATAAAGCTAATGAGTTTGTTTGTTTGAACGCGCTAATCTCAGGAACTGGTACGAATGAATGAATTTGTGTTAGTGAGAAAATTTATCGAGGACGACTATAGGCTATAAAACATCGCGTTATGACTAATAGAAACGAAGAATCAGCTGAAATTTTGGAAAAACCGGGGAAAGTTCTTATTTTTGTGGGATTCCCATGCGTACGCTGCGAATACTGTTATATATATCCAAAAAGAAGAAATAAAGAATGATTCCTCTTTTAATGATATAAAAACATCTCCGCAACACTATAGGTCTATATTTAAAGATTTAGTTGCAAGTCGTGGGCAACAGCTTCAATCTATAAAGATGAAGAGGAGGTTTTTAAAAACAAATTTTGATCAAAATCACTATTCTATGCGGACGAAGTTGCTGACACGGCTAGTCAATTATAAATTGAAAGAATTACGACACGGGCTGGAGTTTCACTGGCATCCACAGCATTCCGTGCTGTTCCTCTATCCAATTAAGGGCTTATTTAGAATGTGTCCCTTATCAAATAACGTTATCCTTCCTCCGTACTATCCATGTTCCGGGTTAGTAGATCTCGTTGATACACGTTGCAAAGGTATAATAGGTAGCTTGTTTACATAATCACAGAATTGTATAGAATTACCGGAAAGTACCAAAGACTGCTCTCAATTTTAAAGTAATCTTTACTTTCACAAACAACTTCAATGGAAATACATTCTTATAAAATTTAATCTCGGTCTCCATATGAAGCGATGAGTAGACACATTTCTATGTCCAAGACTCAGATCGATTGTCTTATCAGGCGAGTAGATGATTAGACGGTGGCCAAAAAACGTTTTAAAAGTATCTTATATTTCCAAAGTTTCTTAGCGGAGATCAAATCGAGAGAATTACGAAATAGGCACTATTTGATTTTAACTTTTATTGTTAAAAAAAGACATTATATTACATGTTATTAACTCTATCGTTGCAAATAATATTTTTTATTATTAAATTCAAAGTGTTTATAATTAGTTAGTTATTAACTTTAAGGTTATCATTCCATTTTGGCTACAAATTACATTAGATGGCTTACATTAGACATCAACGCGCTCGTAGCACGCAACTGCTTTATATGGAGTTTAAAACAAAAATCTTTAAAAATGTTCATAACAAAAAAAAATTAACAATGGCTATAGATGTTTACTATAGTTTATAATAATATAGGCTTATGCTATGCTTTGTCTTGACTTTTATTTAAATTTTATAACCAAAATTCACGTCGTCATCTTAATACAATGGCATGGGTTTATGCAAGCAAAGAATTAGAACCCTTACGTAAAAGAAATGTGTTTTGTTATGAGTTTCATAATGAGAAGCATACATTTTTTTTTTGCCCTTTTAAGTTGCTATATAACTTCAAAAATAAAAAATTTAATTTAATTTTTTCGCAACTTTTCGATACAAAATTTAAGTATTACTTATAAAGGCGAAACCGAATGTATTAATTTAAATGCTTTAATCTTGTTATTATGTTTCTTATATTAATTTAAAATTAAATAAATGCCAGGGTTTGAACTCTGGTACCATGGATTCAGTATGATGTCATATTAGATTAGCTGATAGGAATGGAATCTATGAATCTGTCCAGTGAGATAACAGTTGCCTAACTTAATTCTAACGTTACTTACTAAGGGGAGTTATAGTCCGTGCAATAACTTGATTTTTAAGTCATAGAGCAAATAAGTTAGCTGCATAAGCAAAAATTAAAATCTATAAGGAACGAAGTAAAGAATGTGGGTTAGTTACTAATTACATAATTTATTTATTAGTAAATAAACAAGCACATACATTATGTAACACCGGAACAACACAGGCTTTGTAGAAAAAATATTTCGTTTCAGAATAAATACAGTCTAGCTTTATAGATGGAAATAAGTTTGATCTCGTATGATTATGCGTAGCAGAGCGACAACCGCGCGCGTCTTGTGCCAAATACTTAACTGCCGCTTACCGAGCGACGGGTCTCAGCGGTTACCCAACACCACCCACCACAAACCAGACCATTATCCAATACAATTCAATATCTCCATAAGATTATCGGCGCTGTTTTGTATACCACCGCATATGAGTTCCGGGTTCACTTGACGTTTTCCCGAAACATCGAAGTTTACTTTGTTACATCAAAATAGTACCGTTACATTATTATTATTTTTTAAATTCACACTAAACTCTTATATGCATATAATTATCTTTATCACGAATATGTCCAATTCTTATACGATGGATCGGAAGGGAACAGGAGGGACATGTAGTACTTTTTTATAAGTACCTGGTATAAAATTAACATCATTAAATTCTATACAAAATTATGAATTTCAGTTTACGCATTTCTTTATTTTTAGAAAACATACCTACAGTCAAATTTAAAAACAAACATTGTGCGTTGACAGTGTTCTATTAAAATGTGTATGTACTAATGGCGAATACTATAGAAATAAAGTTGTATTTGTCCCCCTTATGTTAAGAAAACTATTTGCATAAAAATATAAATAAAAAACAAATTTTCGAATGTATTCTATTATTTTAATCATAGTTTATACACCTAATATGAAATTAACTTAATATGATTTCGTCTGAGTAACAATATTTTTACTAGATTATTATCACTGTTTTTTTTCTGCGAATGAATACTTCAACAGTCTGCATAGTGTCTCGTTGATAACTGCTGTCAAACGTTACTTTGTGTCACAAACCGTCACCGATTTATTGAAGCGTCATTTGTCAACCGCAGCTGATGAATGTTGACCAAAATTATTATGAAGTTGTCATAATAAATACATTTATTACTATCAAAATTCTAACGAATGTACGACGCAAAAAGGTTTCAATAGTTTATTCGATAACAAGTGTATATTCGCAGTTTGTCTAAACAACGTACATGTAAAAGTTACAATTTAACTACAATATGGCTACCGTTGACCCGAATGTACAAACCGCGGCCCCTTCTGCCCCAAATGATTTGCCACCACCTTATTCGGCTGTGGTGGGTAATCCTCCATATGGATTTGTAGCTGCCGGCGGAGATAGTTATCCACCAATGGGCTACCAGCCACCTAAATCTTTTACTGCCCCTGGTGTATATCCTCATCCTCCTAATACTGTCACGATTAATCAACCCCACGCTGGAGATATGCCACCACAAGTTCCAGGGATATCTATACCTGTAGGAGTGGTCTTGCCAGCTGCCGTTGGATCAGAACCAACAACTGTGACATGCTACAACTGTGGCAAAGTTGTCACTACTAGGGTGACTTATACAACCGCCTGGCATACCCATTTGGTTGCTGGATCAGTTTGTATAATTACCATGTAAGTACTCCTTCATTATACCTCTCATTTTTAAAAAGCATTCTTTCTGTGCTTGTTCCTTACATGCCACCATAAAACTTAACATAAATTTTGTGAAAAGTTATTTGTTTAGAAAGGAATTGTATTTAATAATAACAATCAGAAATTGTTTAAATTTCTGAAACAGTCATTAATAGTTGTTTTAGTGACTATTTGATTTGTTTCAGGGCTTGTTCCTTGTGCTGCCTGGGTCTGGTTCCATATTGTTTTGATACATTCAAAGATGCTGAACACTACTGTCCAAATTGCAGTACTTTTATTGGCAAAAGCAATAAATGCTAAAAAAATTGCAATAGATAATGTTTAAGGATGTTAAGCAACATTGAATTCATTATGATAATTCTATTTATACATCAGTTGTTGGTGCCATGTTATTAATATATTTATATCCCTCTCCATACATCCCTTATCCAAATTATGTGTTCTATAAACTATATGTATGTGTGTACATAAATATCCTAAACATTCCACTTACCTATAAGCCTTCTCAGTTCTCTAGAACTTCCTTTTTAATTTTTCTTTTTATTAATTAAAAATATTTATTTAATCAATTTTGCCTTATTATTGTATTTGGTTAAACACCAATACCTTTTAAGAATCCAAACAAATCCATTCCAATATTAAGAACTATGTTACCTACTATATTGTCTTGAACAACGCGACAGTTACATTAAATACGGTCTGTAGTTTATGCGACTAATTTATAATAATATATAAAATACTAACAGTTTACAACGGGATATATTTTAACTATGGCCCAAAGTTGTAGCAATGCTTTGTAGCAGCCGTGGTCATGGGGAGACTATGTTATAGTTTTAAGAAAATGGCTATTTTTTCATATTTTATACCCTTTTTGCATTCTAAGTAAATGCTAAGATGTTCAAAAATGTAAATACATTATGTAAATGGAGTGTGTTTTCTTTCATATAGGCAAATTCATTTATACAGGAATGTTTTTAACTGTATCCCTATGTACATGCTTACTTTGTATGAAATTTATTTGCAAATAAATCTGTACAAAGAAAAATAATGGCATATTGTTTTACAAAATAGACTGCTAGGTTATCTGGTATTTGTATATCTTACAGATAAGATAAATATGTTGTTCATGTCTGATAACACAGTATTATAATGTATTATTAAGAGTGATCAATACTGCGAAATGGTTTATTTTTATTATTGAACAATGTATATTCCAGATGGAGACAGATCTGTAAACAGTGAGCAAGTAATTTCCAGTAGCAAAAGTGCAGATCCTCCTCCACCGTACACCGCAGTAGACCCATTACGTGATCAAAATGTAGTAACTAACCAACCAGTAATACATCAGACCATAATTGTGCAACAGTGCCTTAAAGATGAACCTGTGCTTATAGATTGTCCTAGTTGTCATAAAAGATGTATGACAAAAGTAGAATATGCTAATTCCAGAAAAACTCATATGCTTGCTGGATTTCTCTGTGGATTGACAATGTAAGGTGACTCATGGTAATCTTAAATTTTTTCAGCTATGTTAAACGCTCTATGTATCTATACAGTTTTAATGTTGCAGGTGGTGCTCCCTATGTTGTCTAGCAGCTATACCCTATTTGCTAAGAACATGTAAAAAACCTGAACATTACTGCTCTAATTGCAACTACTACCTTGGATCAGCATCCAAATTTTAAATTAAATAGATTTATGTACAACACATACAATAAATAATTGTTGAATTTAAAGACAAAGGCACATTTTGCTTTTCTGTATTAAATAAATCTAAACAAATACAAACTTATTTTAACATTACTTTTAATTAGTTTAACTGCAATTATAAGGTACTTGTAGTCTGTAGCAATCTGTTGCAATTTTCCATTTTCCTTCTACAGCCACAATAACAAAAGTCTCTTGAAAGGGTTTCTTTACATCGTCATTTTGATATGTGACATCACCACAAGCTTGAATAAGATAAGTCAAATTATCTGGCATAAAGTTTTCGGAGACAGGTTGAGCATCCAAAGTCTTCACATAATGACTGCTTGGTGGTAAATCGAGCAGAAACTTTTGAATCTTAGCGTTACCATTTATGCCATTTCCATTCCATACTAATAATCCTGCATCCAAGTATAACTTCGAGGTTAGGTGTCTGCTGTTATCCAAATGTTTATAAAACAGTCTCGTAAATTCTTCAGCAGTTTCGCACGCGTTGTCCACATTCTTCAAAGCCAAGTCAGCGGCCATATCAAATACAACATTTAAGCCAAATACTTGAATAGTTGTATTTTTAGAATGCTGTTTATTGTTTATATAGAATAACAAGTAATCCTTTTTTAATCTATGATTGAACAACCTAAAACGCACAGATAGTGTCAAATAATATATTTACTATTATACATTTAGTCGGTAGGTTGATTAGATTATATACAAAGATTATATGGTTAAGTTTGTTGGATAATGTGTAATTTTTCTATTATTCCATGATAATACGTAATACCATTGTGAAGAAATATATTACCAACTCATAAGTCGCTAACACTGAGCAAGTATTCACTACTGCACACTAAAACAGATAAAAAATCAGTAACATATCGTATGGAACATATATAGAATGTACGGTTTTGTCCGACAGATATCATTAATGTCTTACTAAAATTATTAGTCGGTGTTTTTGTCATAAAATTGTATAACAATAATAAAAAATATTACGTCTTAATACGTAGGTAGTTTGTCACCTTGGCCCTATCACACATTATATTTTGATTTCACATATCGCAATGACCATAATCGGTAAAGACCAAGGCATTAGTACATCCGCTCTAACGAAGTCTCCTTATAAATGCCAATTAAATAATATTTTTTCTTATAAACTCATATCGTCAACATTAAAGAGAGCAAGATTTGCTGCGACTATCGTCATTCGTCAGCGATTGAAATGAGTTCCTTACCGTTCCTTACAGCCCTAGTCATGTGGCACTGATGGATGTCAGGGTTATACGGGCAACTGTCACCCGCACCATGTTGTAGAGAACCTATTACGTACATATATGTTATCTTAACATGGATTATATATACACAAAGTATAACTTATGCAATGTTTTGAATATCCTCCGGTATTTACAAGTTTGAGTATTTAATAATTTCTATATAGGGTAATTGAGTTAATTGTTCCAAATGTTATCTACGAATGTAAAACTGTTTTTAAATAATTTGCCTTTGAGATATACTCATAAAATTGTTTTTGTGCGGTTAAAACACAACATTATACTTAATAATGAAGAAGGAGAGCGTATTAATAACAACACGAAAATAGCACAGGATTTAATGAAATATTTGGAAAGTAATAGGGAATATTCTAATCTCATTCCACGTTTACCAAAAATGCTTCTTAAGAAATACAGGAATCCAGAGATTATGTATTTAATAAACAGGAAAACAGCAAAGGATATTTGTACCACTATTCATGACCACCTTGAAAAAGATGTTCCAATTGTGGAAGTGAATCCAGGTCTATGTTATCTTACGGAAGAGATTTTAAAACGAGAAAGCAATAAAGTATATTTGTATGAAAGTCATAGAATGTTTCAGAATTCCTTAAAGGTACCTTAACATTTTTATTTAAACTTATAGGACACATAATGAAAAATGAACCATCAAGGGTGGTTATTAAAAAGTTTTTCTTTCCAGGAATTACAAGACAAGTACCCTTCACAAGTTTCTTTCAAAATAGCAGATTTCTTTAGAATGTGGAAATTAGCATTTCAAGATAAAATGGACCAAGGAAACAGAGTAAGAGAACTTTTAGGTGAATTAGCAACTAATGATAGAGGTATATACTGAACATGTGTAAAGATTCAAAAAACGATACTTGGCATGAGCAGCCCTGTTGGTGGAGCTGCCCCTGTTAATGACATTTTTATTCCTGATAAAATACTTTGTCTTTTTTTTAAGGTAGAAAGATAAACATAGTGGGAGCTATGCCAGGACTTTTGTTTGTAAAACATCTTATAAACACTATAGTTTTTCATGATACATTAAGTCTTCTTGGCAAACCAGATTTATTTATTATACTACCAAAACACCATTATGAGGTAATGTTGTCAAAAATCATAATATTAGGTTAAAATAAGTAATATTTATTAGTATTATATCAAAAGTAATTCTTACTTCAGTTTCTTACAGATCTCACTGTTCAGCATGGAAAATGTTTAACAGTTCCATCCTTGTTTCAAATAATGTTCAATTACAAGATTCTTGAAAAAGTGCCCAAGGCCCACTTTTTGCCCTGGAGATATCCAATAAACAGTAAAAAAGCATGTGTGGTATGTAAAATTATTGTTTTCTGTCAAGGCCACCAATAGAAGGATGGTTAAATAATCCACATAAATTATTGACTTGTTGATTTCTCTATATGTGGTATTCATATGTGATTGATACCTAGTCTTTAACATGTAAGTAATAAAGGCAATAGGGTTTTGCTATGCCCACCAAACTCTATAAATATTATAATTTATTACCCCTAAATTCAAGCCGCCAGCAAATAGGGCGTCAATTAAACTTAAACTCAATGCAACGGTTGGCTTTAACATCTGAGTGACAAAGGCAGTGGACAACTTTAAAATAAGTAGGTTCCTTGAATTTAATAATATTTTTTCAAATTCCAGATAGATGACAATTTATTGTATTTAGTTAAGATCACGCAGAAAGAGACTCTACCCTGCGCTCCTTCTTACTTGCCTTTACTGTGGTATTTCTTTAAAGCGAGAACTTTTTCAAAATCTACCAGAGTTATTCCTATGTTAGAGTAAGTATTATATTATATATAAGTATATTTCACATTTAGATTTTGTCTATATTTGGAGACTGTAATCTCCAGATTTGTGTAATATGATTGAAAAATTAACTAGGTGGGAGTTGTACCCAGTATTTGTATTAAAATATGCCTAATAAATAATATCAACCCATATATTTGAAAGAATTTTGCTAATAAACTTAGGCCTGCAATGAAATTATTCAAATTCATTAATGACTTCAATGTAAGATTGATTTAATTTCCTCTGTTTTTCTTGTAAAATTTATTCAACAGGCAATGGATACCAGGTTGTGGTGTGTGGTTGATTACTGGCCAAGATCCCCCTGATATTAATGAAGACATTGCACCAAACAGTAATGATGCACCATTACCACATATGACTATTTTTACTGAATTTGGAGATCTGACTCTACCTCAAAAAGTCACAATTTTTAAACGGTGAGAAATTCTTTTCTTATACAGTACTTATGAAGAAACGCAATAAGAAAAGTTTGTTTATTATTGAGCGCGGTGATATATCTAATTGCGCGGTGCTATCCGAGTTTTGTCAAATATGATGATGAAAGAATCTTGAATTTTTTTAAATGAATATTTAAAAAACTTTGTTTTCTGCAATTAGGCAAGAATTTTCGAACAACGTTACAGGGAATTATAATCTTTCAAGATATGAGTTTCTTTGCGCCGTTAAATATATGATATCCTTAAATAAATAATTGAAACGCGATACACACTAGGTAAACATTAAATACATTCAGTGATTTTTATTTCATTTTAAGTTGGTACCACTCGCGTAAACTACAGTACTAGTTGTTTTTTTTTAAATTTATAAGTGTGAAATCCATCCCCCTCACGGAGCATGGGGCAAACACATTTCTGAGCCCGTTTCACTGATCCGTTCTTTAACAGGCATATTCCCGGATCAGACTTCTGCGCCCTGCCTGACCGAAACAATGTATGTTCGTTTCCCTCGGATTCGAACCCAGGACCTCTCGCGCTTAACGCAATGTTGAAAATGTGATAAACGAACCGTATTTTTCAAAAATTGGATTTGATTTTATTAATAGCAGAATCTTGACGCATTTTATTAATTCGGTCATTTTGCATTTTTAAGACCTATCTTAGACCACACGTCTGCTTGCTTAAATAGGTACATCTTTATTTTTCAGGTTTGTTTCGTGGCCCGAATTCGAGCATAGTGCATTTAGAGCGACCGTTGAAAACAATTTACCAAAATTTGCAACTCAAATAGATAACGATGTTTCGAATGAAACTCACCTCGATGAAGTCGATGATTCTGATTCAGAAAGTGAAAGGGAAAATGTAGAATAAACAGTTTCGTGATAGACTTATATTATTTATACAACTAAAATTAAATTTTCACACGAAAATGAGCAAACATGTAACGGTGTTGTCAATAAAGTAAAACATTGGTTTATAAATTACGCTGTTTTAATATGAATCTTATCCTTGTTACTTTTTATTTAATAAAACTGTTCAGGTTCGAATCCTGACGGAGGTTGTTACTCATGATGTCAGTTAAAATATAAAGAAATATAGGTATATTTGGAAATTTGCATAAACACAGCAAAAAGTAACATACAGGCTAAGTATAATGTTACAAGTGTGACGTTTGGGGAGACCCTAGGATTACTTAAAATATCTGTATACTGTATACTTTAAAACCGAGAATATACATATAATAAATATCGTAAATTAAATAACAATTCGATATCACAAATAACTAATTTCAAATTGGTAACATAAAATTAGGTTTACCTAATAATAAATTTAAACAAAAGTTCAAATTTTAAATGCGTCTGCCATAATAGTGGAAGGAATGAGATATTCATAATTAATTATATAACAAAAGAAACAACCAAAGAATTTAGGAATTACTACACAACTAGGTTAATATTTTTAATATACAAACATTAACTATGGTGTTATTATATAAATGTAAAGACTATATATACAAATTTTATTTACAATTGTAATCATTACCTATATATTGCTTTTATAAGATTTACTACATTTAATGATACAGAATAATTGTCAAAAAATAAATACTGAATTTCTTTAACTATGTCAAATGAGTTTTTATTTATATAATTTACAATATTTTGTTTATGAAAACAACAACATTAGAATTAATGAAGACTAGGGAAACCTATAAACAAAGAGGAATGTTTACTTAAGTATTTCAAGCCTTGTTGTATACTTCTACGTTTCAATAATTTACAGTGTATTTTTCATGTAATACCTTCACCGTCTATATACAGATTGCAACTATATGTAAAATGAGTCACTTTAAAAAGTATAATTTAAATAATTTTCAAATAAAATAATTATTTTCTTAATTAATTAAGTACATAGCATAATACAATGATTAAGAGAACGCTGTTATAAATTCTGGAAATGTTTATCAACGTGTAAACCGCGGCTGTTCGATTTGGGTGTAATGTAATTTAGAGTGGGAATGTCTAAAGATATTTGATTATACTTTGTCGAGTTTTGATTCGAACTTTTCTGCAAATTAGTGTTGGTTTCAACGTTGAAGCTTATAGTTTTTAAACTATTTTGCGAAATACTGGGACTCGAGACGAAGTCAGTCCACTCATCGTCATCGGCAAAGGCCGATTTCTTTGGTACACTCTGTTTGGGTTTACTTGAAACGAAATCTCCCCAGATATCATCGTCGGTTACCTCGCTTTGGATCGAACTCACTTTGTGTACAGGCGATGGGCCCTTACTTGCGCCGCTCGAACCCGAATCACTTTTCAACGCATCTAGACTTTCAAGTGGATTAAAACTTGCCAGATTTTGTAAGTCTATACCTGGCTTTGGCCAATTTATCTGAGAGTAACTTTCTAAGGAGAGGGGTTGCAATATTTGACCGCCTTGCTGAGGACGCATTACAGTACTCGGATTATTACTTATCGGCTGTAATATATTAGCAGGACCAGGCTTTACAGAAGCGTTGGTGGGAGAATCACATTGGCTTTTAACGTACTTAGGTGATAAAATTTCATTATTTTTCATATCGAACATATTCACTTCACTAGGTACAGCGTTTATGGGCTCCGATTGCATAACGTTATGATTGTTTGGTTCCGCATTTTTAAATAAATCATAATTATTTGAAACATATGTCGGAGTTGCCGATTGGAAAGATTCAAATCCATCATTGACAATAATATCTTCCTTGGACACTGATATAACCTCATTAGGTAGAACACTGTTTGTATCTAGTGAATTTGGTGTGTCATTATTCCATGTAGTGTTTGATATGAAATCAGAGAAATCATCAAATGTCTCTTTCACTTCTCCAGGATCTGGCCAATTTAAAGTAGGTATAATTGGTTCCACTTTCATTGGTTGTAACATCTGAATTTGATATGTGACATTTTTTATTGTTGGAGGACTATTAGATACATCAATTTTTTCTTCAGGCTGTGCTGCCTCAAAGTTTTGTTCATCAGTTGCAGATGCACCTTTGAAGTCTTGGAATTCCCAGTAATCATCACTGTTCTCCACATTAGAGTGCTGTGCTCTAGGTGCATCAACATTTATTTGTTTGTTGTTAACATTTGGCTGAGAGAATAATACTGACGGTCTCTCATCATAGTGAATTGTCTTTGATCTTGGAGTTTCTGAGTCAGTTGGAGTAAAAATATGTGTATCTGGCAAATTGATATGTCGTAATGGCTGTACACTTAATGTACTGGAATGAATCTTCTCTATGTCTGTTACTGAAATTGTGTTTCCCAAAACATCCATATCTGAAGATCTAGGTATTTTGGGTTCCTTTTCTGTAATATTAGCTGAAGACAAAAAAAAAATACATTTATATACTGAACTATTTTGTGACTGTATGTTCTTTAATAACTATAAAAATTTATCAACCTTATATAAATAATCTTATGAAATATCTACTTTAGGCAACATGAGTTATGAACATCAGATAGGCAATTTTTTTCTTTCAAGTAGTGCCTTTGATTTTAATATATAGTTTCATCCAGTACTTCAATCTTCTATAAACTACTACTGTACTTACCGGTAGACAGTAGGTCTGATATTTTCAGAGTGGATTGTTTGTGAGCCATTTGATCTAAAGTGGCCATGAGGTGTTCTAAGTCTAGGAGTAGAGCTTCAGCATAAGTGACTATAGGATGGGATAGAGGATAAAGCAGTATTGTTATCGGTGAAAAGATTGGTATTAATCCATGTGCAAGACATGCAAAAAAGATGTGAAAATTCATTACATTATGTTTGTTAGCTGTGTCATCAAATGTATTTAATAATGTTATAAAACCCTCTAAGTTAGCATATTATTACATTTAGCATAATTAGCTGTAGAGAGTAATGTGTATGTAGACTTACATTCTTGTCCATCTGCTTCTGACCAAGACGGATTTTCTTTGTTTGATTTTTCCAAGTGCACAGAATCTGATTGATTACACATATTTGGAGTTGACACAGGCTTTTGGGGTTTAAGTGGCGCTGTACTTAAGTTTGTTGCATACTTTGGGGTGAAGTAGTTCCTCTTTGGGCCAAATAACTACAAATGAAAAATAGATATTAGTTATTATCGATTATTAATTATTAAAAGTATTATGTATACAATAAAAGGAAAAATATATATACTCACTATATTTCTTGAATCAATGCAGAGTGCTTTTAAAAGGGTTTTTTGTCCTAATGAATTATTCCAGTATACAATATAGGGTTGCCTCTCATCAACATCCTTTAAATGGTGCCAAGTTTCGCTAAGCATTTTATCAAGATTGCCTTCAAACAGCTTTTCCGAATGAGGCATATCTTCAGTAAAAATATTTGTTAAAATATTGGTTATACTTTCTACAGCTTGTGCCTCATTGTCATTAGCCTGAAGATTCAAAACAGTAACATGTGGAGGCATTTGTTCATTAACAACTGTGGGGTTAAAGTCTTTTACAGAGGACTTAAAATCATCAAAATCCCCAAAGTCATCATCTGTAAAATTGTCTAAAGTAACTTGAGTGTTACTATTTTCTATACTTTGTTGATCACGTAACTCTTCTTGTTTTGTTTCCCCACTATCAAAATTAGCTTTGAAATCACCAAAACCAATATCCTCAGAATCATTATTTTCCCAAGGATTCCCAACATTTTCAACAAAATCATAGGTGGTTTGGCTGACAGTAGTAAAATGAAAATCTTCAAATTTGTCAAAATCATCAGTTACAGCTATGTCTGTGTCAGATTTTTTACATAAGTTAATATCAGATGAAAGGTTTTGATTCAAATCACTTTCTACATCTTTTTGATCATCATTAACTACTATGTCATCCATCATTTCTTCTTCTGTCATACTATTGTTTGTAGGAAAAATATTATTTGTAGAGGTAATTTTTTCAATATCATTTTCTTTTGTATTATTATCTGTGACTAGAATATTATCAGATATAGTTTTATCAACAGCCTCTGTATCTTCAACAAAACATGTGATGTCAGCCTCATTGTCCTCATTTGCTTCATCTGTTTCAATATTTTCTTTTAAAATGTTTCCTTTTTCTATCTTTAAATTTAAATCCTCAATTACAATGTCATCACATTTCAAAGCCATATTATCTTGTTCCACAAAATTTGAAGATTCTGTTTGAATTGCTTCAGATGCCTTGTCACCAGTCAATTTATCTAGAGCAGTTATTTTATGTTGTCCACCCAAATCTCCATTATAAGAATGACCTTCATCGTAATCATTAAAATTTGAGAAGCTTCCATAATTATAAATATCTTCTTCATCTTGTGATACTGAAATATAAACAATTTTGGCTAAACATTTAAAAACTAAATGAACAGATAGATTTAAGTTAAAAGAGGCCAAATACATGAAACGTATTATGAAATCCATCAGTGTACAACCATAGATGGTTGAACACTATTAGGAACAAGTTTGTTTTGGAGAGTCAACAGAGCTGTAAGTTAAAAGTGATCTTATTTCATAAGATTTTCCATTTGGTATGAGTTCATAAGATAACTAAGAAAGTTAGAAAAAACAGAAGGTAATTCTGTTACTTACAATTGTACTCTAAATCAAATTCTTCAATATTTTTGTCATCCTCACATTGATCTGGTGGAGGGGGTGTGCTACACACTAAAGGAGGGATCGACATCCTGAATGTAAACGATGTAAGACGAATTTTACAGAGACTTTCTTATGCAAAAAACATTACTTTCCCTGATCTTTGGTCGTAAAAGTGAATTATGACTTGGATACTCAAACCAAAAATCTAATAAAATAATTTATGTATTTACAAAAATGTATTAATTAGTAATAATAATCCTTTAGCAGCTGTTCACATTAAATAAAAACATTTGACAAACTGACATAGAGTAGGATAATATATATTGCAAACTGGGATAGCTAACAATAGCCACATTAATTGACACAAGGTATAGATTATATACACAGATCAAGTATAAATTAACATAAGTGCTGTTACTACAGATAATATCTACATTTTAGGTACGTAATTACGTATTAACATTATTGACCGATAGTGTTACGAAGGTTTAGGACTTTTTATATTTATTACAAACTACGTATGCACAAATCTTCAAATTTAAAACTACGTTTTGGGTCGTCTATGGTTGGTATACACAGATTATTTATTCTTGTATATCTATAACCTATGCTGCACTTCAACTTTGACTGCTTTGACTTGCTAACAACTTCGTTCCTGTGACGGCGTTTTAAATTGCTTTGACCAAGCTTCGGCAATTGTACAATACATAAATAATTATAAGTACGACGTTTAATTTATTTAGTTTTCCATTGCACTTGGCTTATAATTATATTGAAGTGTTACTTTTGCTACGTATACCTTTCTAACAAAGCGGGTAAGTATTTACTTAAATGCAACATATACATAAAGTACAATAATTTACAATTATATTAATATTTAATATTATTGTATCCAATTAGAAAAGACCCATATGTATTACTTCCGAGTAGTAGGTAGTCATTTTTATTTTATACTTATATTAATAAATTGGTATAAAATAGACTTTTTCGATTATTTAGTGAATGTGCTGTCAATAACCTCTGACATATGTCATTGCTTACGTGTCGATCTCGGCAGATTTTAGGTTCTCTGACATCGTAGCAATGAACCGAACGCATATTAATTAAATATTGAATTTAGCCGGTTTTTTTAATAGGCAAAGAGACTTTTGTATCGGCATTTTCAATTGTGTTCTTGGTTAGTAATACAAAAATTTTCAATCAATAATCGACACATTTAAAGCAACTCATGACATCGGTTTAGTAAACTAAATACAGTGATAATAGTATACTTAACATTACTTTGTATTAGAAACTGCTATCTATAATATTAATTGAATATTCTACTGTTGAAAGGTGCGGTTGAAGCAGGTCTCATGGAGTTACAAGCTTTGCTTGTATTATGTGGAATTGGAGTAGTTATAGTAGCAGTGGTCCTGCTTATGGGACTATTTTCGGCATCAGGAACGAGTTACGAAGAAGCTATCGCTCAACAGAGAAAAGCTGCTAGTGAACTTCTAGCACTGGCGGAAAATAAGACTAAGAATAAGAAAACAAGTAAAAAAGCCCATAAAAAGGTAAGTTTAGGTAGCCTTTCATTTCTTTAAAGAAGTCTTTCAATTATTACTTACCTTAAACATAGTAGTAATAAAATATCTATACTTTATATCCTTTGACTAACTGACTATAGATTCAATTACCAGCCTTAAACTAAGATTTTGATTAATATAAATAAAATTCTTATAAAAAATTTACTTTATATACATACTTTCTGGATTGCTGTCATTTTATAACAATCCTATTTATTAATAATATAGCTAGCAAAGAAAGAAAAAAAAGAGAATGTGCCGGCCACTACAAGCAGTGAAGTTGAAAGTGAGGTGCCCGGAGAGAGTGGTTTAGAAGACGAAGTTACTCCAGGGAAACCAACTGTTGAGTTTCAGCCTCCTGTTGTTGTTGAACTGCCACAGGATGCCCCATCCAACATAAAGGTATAAACAATATTGATTTAAGAAAGCTGTTTTCTAGTCTTATTTTATCATTTGGGTTCTTTATACATTTTACTAATAGCATGTGCAAGATTAAATAAAATACATTCTTTTTTTGTTATTTTTCATATATATATGAAAAAGTATTGTTATATACAAAGCCTCATAACTTATATAATATTTCAAAAAGCAAAAAAAGGTCTTTAACTATTTATAGTCAGAATTTTTGGGTTTTGGGTGTCTCCTGGATGTAAGTTGAAATTTATATAGCTTTCTTAGTATTATATGTGAAGCATGTCCGGATATTGTTAGATCTTGGGAGAAATAACACAAACTTAACGATACCTATATTTAAGAGTATTTGAAGGTAAAGATACCTTTATCTTATCTTTATTTTTAATATTATTGACTTTTAATAAGAGAATGTTATCAAAAAGTACACAATATTAAGATATTTTAAGTGTTATAAGGTCAAAGAAATTATATTTATACTTTTATTATAAGTTAAACATACTTTGTAAAACCTATGGTTTAATTTGATGTACATTATAAGGGATATACTATACAGATTCGCAAACGCGGCAAGGAATCTAAAGTAAAGCCCATTCTCGTAAACAAAGAGGATCCGAGTTGTGTTAGCGATCCGAGTATGGCAGATGCGGTTACGCAGGTCGTAAACCATTTTGAAGAAATTCAACCCAAGGATGAGTTCGAGTTATTCCATTCTTCACACTTGGGGGATAAAGTGAGTTTCTCACTTAACCCATCAGATGTTTTGTCTTACAATAATAATATATATTATGCAAACTTTAGTACAATTTGAAGGCCTAATGGTTGAAACTAACATGTAATTAAATAAAAGTATTTTGAACAAGTTAAACCATAAAATACTATTAAATTTGTCTATAACCGGACGTAATTATTGCTTTTCAGCATTTACGTTATAACTCTTTAAAATATTGTTTATTTAACGGTTATACTTGTGTTAATTACAGTACAACTTAACAACTAATTACTATAGAAAATTATAATTACTAATTAGGTACATGTGACTTTGTAGTGCTATAACCATAAATCATTAATTCATTCATCCGACACAGCATTTATGTATGTTTAATTGAACACTAATCATTCAATATTATGCATATATAAAATTATATCTATATGATTGTGGCATGTTTACATAGCATGATACTGTGGGGTGTTATTTTTATTTAACAAAGTGTTAAACGACACCTGTTCAAATCCTAATACTGTAATAATTGAACAGGCATCTGAAGCTAAAGACGAAGTTCTGGAAAAGAAGGAGAAGTCCAAGCAAGTCAAGGGTGTTGCCAAGGTTCAAAAACCAGTCAATGAGCCTGTTAAAGATGTTTCACGAGACAGAAACAACAGTGGCGAGGCTCCCAAAGAACAACGAAAAGGTTTGTGACCAGTATATTTATGACGTTTATACTGCGGTAGTATTAAAAGGGATTTCAAAGAAAATTTTATATCTATGACACAGGATCCAACCGTACACAGTAATGGTGCTTTGACATTCCATTGCAATGCAGAGTGACAAATTATCTCAATTAATTTTCCTCATGCTCAAAACCAAATGACATTGAACTTTAAATATTGTCATGTTAATATTGATTGATAAACAAGTGTTAAAGAAAGTTAAAAAATTAACCCACTGATACTTAAGTACATAATCACTTTTTTAATGACTATAGCTAAAAAGACAGAGAAGAAGGCTGTAGAAGAGTCAGCTGTAGTTGAAGAAATAGTACCCCCTCTAAATGCTCCCCAACCGAGTGAACTGACGACAGAAAAGTTGCTAAAACAGGCGCTTGTGACTGCAGCGCCTATGTCTTCTCCAGCACCCATGAAGAATAAAAAGAAGAAAGCCGAACCAAATGTTCTTTCTCTTATTGGTATGTATTTTTCTGTGTGAAAGTTTTATTTTTATTGTTTGACATGATCATTATTTAAATTATAAGTGTACATTTTTTATATATCTTTAAATTTAATTATTTTAATTATCAATCATTTTGTTCCGATAGCTGGTGACAGTGGTGGTGTGTCAGTGAGCGAGTTGGTTAGAGTTGTTAAGGAGGCGTCTCTCTCACGCACCGAAATACAAATACTGACAGACGCTTTACTCAACAAACAACACGACCCTCTTCCGGAGCACTCTGAGTGGACAGAGGTATGTATTTAAGTTAACCCCCAACTGAATGAACTAACGTCACCTATATCGACCCAGTTATTAAGTTGATGTTTATGTGAGATTTAATACGATACTGTTGGTAATTGAGATGGGCTAGTTGGTCTTATAGTAGCAATGTATGACTAGTGATCAATGGATCTGGGGCACCACCGAGATTAACTTGTTTTTAATCATTCAAAAATATTGCTGAAATATCATCTACAGATGAAAAATCCCTAAGGTTTATTCTCTTCGGTTCCAACCTGTGTATTTTCGAGAATTCCAAAGTTCTAAATTGGTTGACAGCGAGTTTATATCATAGTACGTTTTATGGCTAGGGTATCAAATGAACTCCTTGCTTTTCCTTTCTCTTCTATCTTAAAAACAAATTTTAATACTTACCCAATATTCTAGGGTCCGAATGATCCAATGCAAAAAGTGAAGAAGCAGCTGGCTGATAAAGAAAAGGCTCTCGCTGACGAGATCGAAGCGTCACAAGCCTTACACGCTAAACTGAAAGAACTAAGGTAAACAATATTTAATATATGTATTAATAATGGTGAGCATGTATCTATACAAAATTAAATTTGGTTTAAATGTGCTTATCTCAAAAATTAACCAAGATCCATCCTGTATGTCAACCAATGAGGTAAGCCTGTTACTGTCATGGGAATATCTTGACAAATTTCACAGAGTGCCTTGCCTGAATAGTAGGAGTTTCGAGTGCGTTGGTACAACAACTGAACTGATTTCGAACGAAACAAGTAAAGACTACATAAAATAGGCATAGATATTTCTCTAATATGTTATGTATAATATAGTTATATGTATGTATGTTTAATTTTTATAAAAGTATGTCTCCATATCAGGACTGTCCTAAATGCGGAACGTGGTCGTGCGACGAGTGCCAGCCGCATGGCCGAACAAGCCGCGGCCGCATCGCGCGCTGAACTCCACACTCTGCAGACCCGCCTGCAACGCCTCTTAGATGATAACCATGCGCTCGCGCAAGAAAAGCTTGTGGCAAGTATTTTCTTCCTATTAATCATTGAATCGTATAATAATTCTAGAGGAGTGTCTGCAAGATGGCGGGCGCTTATGTATTATACAGTTGTATAATACATGTAATATAAACTATGCCAAAGATCTTTATTGTAATCATTCATAATTGTTACTTTTTTTATTACTTCAGTTCCAAGCAAAGCTAAATGAAGAAAGTGAAGCTCAAGCCCAGAGAGTACAAATGGAGATGCATATTCAGAGACTGTCGGAGGTAAAGCGATATTGTATTTAATTTTTTAAGCACTCTATAATATTAATTGCTTATAACAAACAAACGTTGTTGCTTTTCCAACTTGAATGGCTTGATTGATTTTAATTAAAAATTATATCCATTCGGTTTACACCATGGCATTACACAAATTTCTAAAAAGTTCCTTTTCCCTGTAAGATATAGACTATTAGAATGTTTACTAGTTTTGAAATATTATTACACTTTACAAATTAGTATGTATTAATTTAATGAATTTCTTCAAAAGAAGTTTCTATAAAATTTAAAGCATATTGTTCCAAAGAATCTTATTATAACAAAATATACTTTATTTTCTTTAAAATTTAAAAAATTATTTAGATTGGTCAATTTTTTTTCGTTTGTCTGTCTGTTCATTGTGTTTCTACAGAGTGTTCAAAATAAGCAACTGAGAAGAACACCCAAGAATCGCAGTTCGGCTTTTTTAAATCTGTCTTATACACTAATACATTTTTGTAAATTTATTAACAGGAGCAATTCATATTACTGCCAGGCGGTCTTGTCATTAAAGAAATCGTTCAGACAATAATACGCCTTTTTTTGAGACAATCTAAGTTTTATAACTTTCTTAAATTTATTTATCGATAAATTTGAAATCTCGACTGGCAATGTATTATACGTACGAATACAATTCCCCGCAAACGAAATACATGTTATGGTATTAGATGTTAATTCATTCATTCATTTAATTAGATGTATGCATTGATCAATGAATTTTTGTGTTACGGTGCAGGCGGAAGCGGCGTTCGTTCAGCAGTTAGGCGCGCTGCAGGCCGAATTAAACGCGCGCGTGCTGGAAGCTGGGCAGGCGAGATGCGAAGCGGGGGCCGCACGAGACTCGATGATTATGGCACAGCAACATGCTGCAGAACTGGCCCAACAGCTACAGGTATGTATTTATATGCGTTTGACCAAGATTATCTGAATACTGTCTTGTTTAGGAGGTACAATTTATAAAACACTTTAACGGTTTAAAACGCGAATATTAGTTAAACTTATTTGAAAATGATTTTTAACTTCGGCCCGACGTTTCGGATGCTTTGCAGCAGCCGTGGTCACGGGGAGACTAAAGATGGAGGATTCTCAGACGTCAAAGTAAAGAATTGTACGGCGCCATCTGTTCCGTCGAAGTTGGTATTTGGCGAAACTGGCGGGTCCTTACAGAATTGACTAACGGTGTCTTCGCGTTTGCTGGTAGATGGGATCGATTTTTAATATGGGATCCCAGGTGTTTGATAGTTTGAGGCCGTCCTCCCTATTGAAATTTCGGTGTTTTTTGATTTCAATTGTTCGGTACCAATCTTGGAAAAATCGACTCTCCTTTGCGAGGATTTTTGGTTGTCAAGCGAATGTAGTGATTGGGCCCTTCTGATGAGTGTGGATACCGAGATTTGGAGAGACGTTTATGTTTTATATCCGGACGTTTCTTTAATTCTGTTTGAGATGTACGCTTTGTTTGGCGATGTAGGATAGGCCACAATCACAATCCAGTCTTAAACGCTGCATCTTGTAAAGGGATAGAATTGTGTTCAGGAATCTGAATTTTGTGGGTGAAAATTGTGTCAATAGAAGCTCGATTTAGGACTCTGCTAATTCTATCTGTAACTCCCTTCACATATGGTAGGTAGGCGGGCTGACGTTTGACTGTGGGTGTTGTTCCTGTTCCTGATGCTGGGAGGGACTCTCAGCTTGTTTTGATAGGACCTGCTTGAATGCTGTAACTCCTATTTGTGGGCAGATCACAGAGACGGCGGGCTCTCTGAAACAAAGATACTCCGACAGAACTAAGTTGGCTGGGGTGGTGATGTGAGTACGTTCAAATACCTATCTGTATGGGTTGTTTTTCTAAAGACGGTATCCCAATATTACCGTGTTCATCACGAATTACTAAAATGTCTAAGAAAGGTAGTTGTTATGTCCTCCTTCCATTGTAAACTTAATGTTATTGTGAATTGAGTTAAGGTGTGTAAGAAATGCAGATACTTGGCTTTGGGTAAGATGGTGAAGGTATCATTAGTATCGTTGTAAGTTAGGTTTAACCGGGAAGAAGCAAGGGCTCTCTCCTCAAAGTCTTCCATAAAAATGTCAGCAACTAAGGGTGAAACTGGAGAACCCATGGCTACCCCATCTACCTGAACATAGAAATCCCCATTCCAAAGTAGGTACCCGGTTGTCAAGCAATGTTTAAGATATCCGCATATTCTTAGATTTTGTTTAATAAGTTTGCTCTTATATTTTGATACAATCAGCTATGGTAAGTTTGTAAAGAGTGATGTGATTAACTTCTAACCTCTTCCGCACTTTGACCTTTATGTTTCTACAAACTGATACGAATCCCTGACGTGAGCATTTGTATTTCCCCTGAGGGGGGCAAGTGTTCTGGAAAGTGTTTTGCTATTTATAAGTGGGCGAATCTATTTGACTAACTATTGGACGTAAGGGATTGTTTAATTTATGAATTTAGGTAACCGTACATTTTAGGTGGCTTTATGGTAAGCTTTGACATCACATCACTCTTTACAAACTTACCTATAGCTGATTGTATCAAAATTATTAAGAGCAAACTTATTAAACACAACATGCCTATAGAATATGCGGATATCTTAGAACATTGCTTGACAACCGGGTACCTACTTTGGAATGGGGATTTCTATGTTCAGGTAGATGGGGTAGCCATGGGTTCTCCAGTTTCACCCTTAGTTGCTGACATTTTTATGGAAGACTTTGAGGAGAGAGCCCTTGCTTCTTCCCCGGTTAAACCTAAGCTTTACAAGCGATACGTAGATGATACCTTCACCATCTTACCCAAAGCACAAGTATCTGCATTTCTTACACACCTTAACTCAATTCATAATAACATTAAGTTTACAATGGAACAGGAGGACAATAACACACTACCTTTCTTAGACATTTTAGTAATTCGTGATGAACACGGTAATATTGGGCATACCGTCTTTAGAAAAACAACCCATACAGATAGGTATTTGAATGACTCACATCACCACCCCAGCCAACTTATTCTGTGGAGTATCTTTGTTTCAGAGAGCCCGCCGTCTTGTGATGCTGCCCACTTAAATGAGGAGTTACAGCATTCAAGCAGGTCCTATGCAAGAACAAGCTGAGATCCCTCCGCAGCATCCCAGGAACAGGAACAAGCCACCCACAGTCAAACGTCAGCCCGCCTACTACCATATGTGAAGGAGTTAAGATAGAATTAGCAGAGTCCTAAATCGAGCTTCTATTGACACAATTTTCAAGCCGCACAAGAAGATTCAGCAATTCCTGAAACCAAGCAAGTGTACTATCCCTTTACAAGATAGCGTTTACAGACTGATTGTGATTGTGGCCTATCCTACATCGGCCAAACAAAGCGTAGCATCTCAAACAGAATTAAAGAACACGTCGCGGATATAAAACATAAACGTCTCTCCAAATCTGCGGTATGCCAACACTCATCAGAAGGGCCCAATCACTACATTCGCTTTGACCAACCAAAAATCCTCGCAAAGGAGAGTCGATTTTTTCCAAGATTGGTACGCGAAGCAATTGAAATCAAAAAACACCGAAATTTCAATAGGGAGGACGGCCTCAAACTATCAAACACCTGGGATCCCATATTAAAAACTCTGGATCCCAATAAACAGCATACCAGCAAACGCGAAGACACCGTTAGTCAATTCTGTAAGGACCCGGCCAGTTTCGCCAAATACCAACTTCGACGGAACAGATGGCGCTAGCGTAGCAATTCTTTACTTTGACGTCTGAGACATCCTCCATCTTTAGTCTCCCCGTGACCACGGCTGCTGCAAAGCATCCGAAACGTCGGGCCGAAGTTAAAAATCATTTTCAAATAAGTTTAATAATATATCGGTTTTAAACCGTTAAAGTGTTTTATTTAAACAAGATTATCTGTTTATCCGGTATACAGCCTTTGGTACAGTTGTAGAAAATAAACGTCGAGTGATCACTAAATTTTCTGTATTATATTTTTGGTACCCTTAATATATCTTTGTTGATACCATTCACAAGATAAGTTCCAAATTATTACAGTGAAAAATTAAATATAATAGTACATCTATAACAATATTCACAATTAATTAATTTATTGGTGGTGTTATTTGTGCTATTAGGAAGCGAACCGAGTATACTCTGAACTCGAGCAGCAACGGCAGTGCGCGGTGCGAGCGGAGCAGCTGGCACAGCAAGATTTACGTCAGACACAACAACGACTTGCTGGTATGGATTGTGATTTACTGGAGTAAGCTTTAAATTAAATTGGTGCATAGTTATCGAACAGTTTGGTTGCATTGTCAGTATAAAAAAACTTATGATTCCTTATTACCCTGAGAATTTGTTTACTATTACATATTCATTTGATATGGTGGTGTTTTTATATCTTATTCAAAATAGTGTTTGTAAAAAATACACTTAATAGATACACAAGTTTCTCAGCACATCTTTTGCACAATACAATATATTCCACAATACACTTTGTTTATACCACACATTCTACTTTGACAGGTTTAACCGATTTGCAAAATGAGGTGCAGAGGTTGACTTCACAAGCGCAAACAGCTGAAACTAGCCTAGAAAAATATAAGGAGGATTCTGATAAACAAAAGGAAGAGGTAAAAATGCTTTCTCTCTTTGAATAAATCTTTTAAAAGAAACAGTAATCGGAGATTATTATTGCTAATTTTATTCATGTATGTGTTCTTCGTCTTAACGTGAAGGGCAGAAAAATTCCATATTTTTTTACTGGTCAAATTTATTGTATTTAATTTTTAACAAAGCACGTATTTTTTTCCTTTTCGGGGTAATGGGATAGAACCTGATCTGGATGTAACAGGCTTTTGGTTAGGCTGGTGGATTGACACATACAGCTAAAATACTATCAGTAGGAGTATTTTCTTGAATAATTGACTCTTATATGATCTTAAATACTGGGATTTATTTGAATGTTGTTTTGACAGATGCTCAAGGAATTGAATACATTACGTGAGCAGCTTGCGATGCGGGAGAGCGAGTTGGTAGAGCTAAAATTAATGAAATCGACACCTGCTCAAAATGGGTTGCCCTCTGCTGAAGATACAGATAAACTAAAGGTGAAATGAACAATAGTAAAATATTTTTTTTACAAACTTTAATGCTGAATGTTTAATCTGTAATAGAATCTGTATCTAGCTGTTACCTACCCACAATCGTTGTTCTTGTAAGTTAACCTTAAAAGATAGATGTATAATATCGCGACAGGTTTTTTAGATCATTTAAATCAGAATCATATATTCTTTTATACATATTTTTCGGGTATCTTGAACCGTTTTCGCAGTGCACGCAACGGAAACCCACTAAGATGAATAATGTTCCCCGTTTTCTCCATATTTCTCCCTCTAACCAGCACAAAAATACATTTTCAACTTGAACCAGTAGTTCCTGAGATTTGCGCGTTCAAGCAAACAAACAAACTCTTCAGCTTTATATATTAGTATAGATAACATTTGCCTCAAATTCTAATTATACATTTTTTTTACTCTTTGTTCAGGCGAGCGAGTTGGCTAAAGTCGAAAGCGTAGTCGAGGCCCTACGCCGTGATCTGGAAGCCGCACAAACTGCGAACTTAGATCAGCAACAGCAGCTGTCTACCCTGAACCAACAGCTGCAACAGTATAAGGAAAAGAACAATGTATGTGTATATAATGTGTACTTTTGTAAGAGGGAATTCATTTACAAATATATAAACATTAAAATTGACACCAATAGTATATAAAACAAAATAAGCATAGTTTCCCAAAAGGTATTCGTTTTATGAATCGAAACGATTCCTACAACCATTGGTAAAAATTAGAAATACTAAAAACACAGATAACGGTACAACTGTAATGACCAACACTATGCAGATACCAACCTTCCTGTTGTCTGCATTGTGTTGGTCAACACCTTAAGCAACATGAAATGTAGTATTAAGTTAATAATATTTGTGCAACATTCCATTCCTGTTTTTCCGTACCAACTGTCTCTAATGAATTTGACTCGAATTACTCAGGAGTTGCGAACTAAAAACTGGAAAATAATGGAAGCTTTACAAAGTGCGGAACGGTCTCTGCAAGCTAAAACATCGAGCGCGTTGCCGGCCCAAGGCCACTCTGTAAGTGGAGAATTTAACTGTAACCATTCCTCATTTATCCCCCTTAGGGCCGTCTATAACTTACGGCACACAAATAAATCTATCTTTTCACCTATCCATTATTTTTACAGCGGTTCATATTTATGAAACTCCTACTCCTTCCTCCCAGAAAGTTATCGATTTATGTATATTAGCTACTTAGCATTATTTAAAAAGAATTGAATTTAAGACCCCTTCCTTTACCCCCTTTTTACAATACGCTGACTCTCTTCCTTCCCCCTCACATGTGACGTAAGTTATGAATGGCCTCTTTATCGCTGTTATCAAAACGCTCCTTGGCCGGCTTCGCTTATTTGCACAACTCATTGTAGCGCTATATGTAATCAATTGGCTATTTGAACATGTTGAAGTAATTCAAAAATTTACATTGCATTATATAATACAAGGTAATACAGCTGAATAAAACTTTTGTCCATCTATAATTAATAGATACTTACCCACACAAAATGATATGTCATACGATAGAGTACATGAATGTCGTATAAATTCTCGTTACTTGATAAAAATATGGTGATTATAATAAAAAAAATATTACAACAGTTAAATAGCTAGTTGTAAAACGCGCGAGACATCCCACTGAAGTTTGTGTCTCATTACTAGAATATAATAGTAGCTAGCTACCAATGTAATCTTGTAATTGTAGATAAAAATCGTTTCCAGGAAGCAATATCGAATGCTCAAGAGTTACATTTCAACGAGGTGATCAACGTCCTCCGCTCTGTGTGTCCCACGGCTGCGCCCACACATTCAACTGGTTACGACTGGATCAAAACATTCGCTGACAATGTTAAAAATGAACTACACAAAGTTGAATCGGAAAAGGCCGCATTCGAGAAATCACTCGCGGAAAAACTCGTACAAAAAGAAAATGAAAAGAAACAAATTGAAAATGAATTACAAAAGAAAGTACAAGATAAAGAGAACGAGAGATTGAGAGTAGAGAGAGAATTACAAAAGAAACTTGCGGACATAGAGAAGGAAAGAAAATCGTTAGAGAGTGAAATGCAAAACAGGCTTCTAGAGAAAGAAAACGAGAAGAAAAGGGTAGAGAGTGAATTCAAGAAAAAACTGGAGGAGAGTTGTGTGAAGAAACAAGTAGATTCGAGTAGTTCTACAGTGAATGGTTCCAGATTAACAGAAATTATTTCTCAGAATGAACAGTTGCAAGCGTCAGTTAATAAATACAAAAGGATCATCAACGATACCGTAAGTCTACATAAAATTTTTACGTTGCGTTAGGTTTAACTTCAGTTATGTTCTCGTATCTCGTTATATTAAGAACTAGATTCTGCATTATTTAAAATATCTTATATATTTCCCGAGCATCGTGAAACAGCAAGGAAAGATCTCTCAGACTATGTACATGCAATATCCACTCAAACTCCTAAACAGAATTTAATGAAAAGGTTGTTGCATACCTTCTTCGACAGAGAGCGCACTACACTTGTTATGTAGTTTGGTTATTTTTATTTTTTTTGTGAAAACCCGTTTCCCCCCTAGTGGGGCATGGGGCGAACCCTTTTTTGTGTCCGTTTCACTGATCCGTTCTTTAACAGGCAAGTAGTTGATCAGACTTCGGTGCCCTGCCCGACCGAAACAAGTTTATGTTTCCCTGGGAGTTTGGTTATGGCAAAGTTCAAATAGTTACCCCACTTTATAAGTCCTTTTCTATTTTTTTATCCTGTACTTCTGGTTGCCTGGTAGAGATCGGTTAGCGATAAGGCTGCCTTATATTATAAGTTAGTACGGAAGATTTTTTTTATATATTTTTTATTTTGTGGTGTGTTATAAATAATAATGCTATAATACATAAATATACTTGTTAGTGTAATTAATTGATTTAATGTGTTTTGAACAGGAGGGTGTTCTGAGCCAATTGCAGCAGAATGTGTCCGTCGAGGAGGCGCGATGGGCTCGACAACTTGCCGATCAACAGAGGGAATTGGATGAACTCAGGCAGAGGACTGTTCTGCAGGTACACTACTTCTTCAAGCTAATTTATTTGATTTATTTATGAATTACAATTGGAAAAGCCAAATATGGTGTTGTTTTGTGAGTAGTAATCATAGTAGTTATTTTTTCACTAAGGCCCGACGTTTCGTATATTCAAATACTAGTCGACGAAACAGATGGCGCTAGTGTAGCAGTTTTTACTTTGGCGTTAGAGACACTTTCCATCTTTAGTCTTCCTGTGACCACAAAAATAATTTTCAAATAAGTTTAACAAATATATATCGCGTTTTAAACCGTTGAAGTGTTTGATTTAAATGAAACAGCCAAAGCCAAATATTAATTGAACAAAACACAAACAATAATTGTTTTGGAAATTAAGGAAATCTTTGATGATCATTTTACATATTGTACATAAAGTGCCTTTCCACATAGGAACCTATGGCGTTTGCGTACTCCTGCATAGAGAAATCGTTGTCGACAATTATCGAGGAGGTACATTGTACTTGTGTCAAAGCGTTACAGTGTCGTTGATACAGTGGCTTTCCTGGCTCTCTTCTTGTTTTTGTGTACTTTTGGAATGGAATTGTTATTCAAATAAGACCAATATTCAACAAAACTGAAAAGGAAAAATAATTTTTCGGAAACAATTTGGTCTAAAAATGTAGTCTTAAAATAAAAAATTACTTGATATAATGGTTTCTATTATATTGTATTTCAATACTTTTCCATTGTGGCGTTCAAATAAATATAAGGTGTTGGTTAATTTTCAAATTAATTTCTCATTTACAGCCTCCGCATTAGTTACTTTATTCTTCTATAATTATTTCAGATGCAAAACAAAATAGATCAATTACAAGGAGAATTGCAGAATGCTAAAACTAAAAATCACAATGCTAGCTTCACTGATGCAGAAAGACTGACTGAGGTAAGTAGAAAATATGTCATATAATATTTTATTACTTAATAAGTCTTAAGAAGGGTCGCCTGGAAGAGATGTCTTAATAGCGATATGGCCGCCCATTACACTCCATACTTTAATAGATATTCTTTTTTTTAGTCATTGTAATTGTGTGCGTGTGTTGTGTAAAAAGTATAAATAAATAAGTCAGCAAAAGGGAACTATTTAATTCGTTCCGCTCTACACCGTCTGACTGCGCAGGTGATAAACTATAAATCGTAATAAACTGTTTCTGGGTGTGCCTGTACAAGTTCCTTACACTTTGCTTTAAGTTAGACGACTCTAACTATATTCAACATAATTGTTTTATGTCCGCAGGAGAGATTGATGTCCAGTTTCTCTAAGCCACAAGTTGACGTACACAACGGGCCACTACAGGTGAGTTATCATTAAAAAAACTGTGCTGAAAGTTCTGGGCCGTTCTGGTGAGCTAAATACTGATTTAGTGCACCAGAGCCTTAACTGAAAACTAAAATTAAAAACAAGAAGTTTTCTTTAGGATGACAGCTGTCAAAAAGTATCCGAAACGTCGTAACAGGTCGTAGTTTAAAAAGTATTATCAAAGCTATTTGATAATATTTTTAACGTATTCGAACTGTTTTAAATAGTTTAATTTAATGTATGCTTAAACAATTTTCTATTTTCAGGCGTCCTTAGGAGAGAAATAACGAACGTACAAAGCGCGGAATAGAGTAAGTGATCGTTGCTCGTACTCGGTAAGCTCAAGAGAATGCAGATAACGCCTTGAACACTCGACAACAACACTGCCGCTGCTAACTTGTTAAGGATTCCTAACAGTGATGTTATTAAGGTTATTTAGTGAATATCTTATAGGCCTTCAATCTAGGTTTTAGCTCCCTCAGCTTGTGGTCCTATTGGCAACAGCGTTAATAGATGACCACAACGCTATATTGAATTAACCATATGAATAAATTTCCCACTTGAACAGATTTTTAGCTCCATTTGAGGCAAATATTTGGTCGGTTCAAGAGTTATTTCCTCATTGCATCCCAGTGCATTACTACAGTGTGTACATAAAATCTTTTAATTTCTAAGAAAAATATAGGACTAATTTTTTTTTATGTTTATGAATGCTATATATACGTAATTTCTTTATTGTACGTTTGGATTCATTGTTTCTTTATAGCGTAATGTATAAAAGACACTTATTATTTAATCACTGTCGGACAATTTTGATGACCTTAAAACTATGAATGGACATTTGCAATTATTTTCAATAAACGATTTATAATTTTGAAATCTGATCTGTGTACGGTATCTGGATAAACAATTTGCTTTGACTCCCTTGATGATTCTGGAAGTGCATCTGTGATTTTAAATTATTAAAATGTTCTAATTATAGCAGACTCAATTTGAATAGAATATCCAGAAATGTATAATAGCTTCGGTGGGTATAAGATATGTATAAGTTAATGATGAATACCTAATTTTAATATCGATTACAATTTGACGTGATATGGAAGGCAAGAAGTTTCAAAATATGTACGCGTATTATGCCTTCTGTAGAGAGCCATGTAATAAAATTTAACCATTTTGTACTTTAAGTTTTAAAATTGCAATAATTGTTTAATTATAAGTGATATGAGTAAATTATTTTTGGCTTAATATGTCTATTTAAATTTATTATAATTTTTTAAGTTATTCCGAATTTAAGTTAAATTCACGTTTGGACAATTTTAGGGAATGTTGTTTTATTTGTGAAATTTTATTTTATAGCTTTTGTACTAGATCATAATCATTTTTCAGTGCCTTAGAATAAGATTTGACTCTAATAAGCTGACAGTTTTTTAAATGGTAAGAACTGTTGAGGGTTAACGATACTTTCTGCAGATTTAGTTTATCTAGCCTGGTCAAGAACATAAATATATCGTCGCGAAGAACATTCTATTAATGACGTCAGAACTTATTTCTTTTACTGAATTGCTTCACAACAATGATTAGGTTTTCATTAACAACACAATTGACACATTGCATTTTTGGTTAAGATCGCTGTGCTGTGTCAAATGTCCATAAAAACGATTTAACTTATATGTAATTATATTGTTTTATTCATAAGAACGGTTATGTATAAAAACTCATAATTTTTAGATGAAAATATAATCAAATAAAATATTTCTACAATTATTGTTTCTCTGTTTACTAATGCTTTACCTCAAAACTCGCGTCGTTTGATAAGAATTGAAAGAATCAGAGTAACCGATAAGACCTAAGTGTTTCAAACGCTATGAACGTTATTTCATTGAATAAAAAATATATAGTAAACGTTTATATTGGCCACTCTCCCTATCACTGCCCAAAACTTGCTTTAATCCCCGGATTTGTATTTAACATCTTGGTTTAACCATTAATTAGGTAAGTATAATAATTATGAGGAATAGATTCGTCGAATAATATGTAACAACATGTTGTAATCATGTAGATTACCGAGTTGTTTGATATTTAATTATAACGATACAACAAGTCAGGAGGAATTGCTTCAAAAGACTATAATTACTTTCATTTAACAATTTATTAGATAAATAATATGACTTACGCATTGTCACAATTAATCGCGCTTACGTCAGGGCCATAAATATAATTCTAATTCCTTTCGATTAATCGATTTGCACGTATACTAAATCCTCCTTAATTAACACGATTAAAAGGTAACAACTCGGCGTAATGCAATACCGGAGTTTTGGCCTTATCTTTTTCGATAGGTAATCGCCGGAGCCCAATTCGCTATATTAGTGAACACGGTGTAAACTATATTTTATGCAAGCGTTAAGTATACGAATGCAAGCAATCTATCTGCTGATATATTTCTTCGCAGTGACCCGCGCCTCTGTTATATTTGAGGATTGCGGTAAGTATAAGTTTCATATTTTTATAAAGTTTTTGTCTTGTCTTAGTGAGTTCGTATGGTCTGGCGTCTTAGTGAAGTTAATAGAATGTAATTGTTAACTTCACTGAGACGCCAGACTTGGCTAGAATAAGTCCATCTCAAAATTATACCTAATATATTTTTCCTTATCAAACTTTTTAAACGCTTTGTCACTTCGCTACCAATCATGTTTATGTTTATTGAGAAATTCAGGGATAAGGTTTCACCTAACTTGCATAGAGTTCAAAGGCTTACTACGCTGTTCTACTGCAGGTTGGTGAGTAGTCTACCACTGCACTCATTCCGTAAAGATAAGCGCGACAACTTAACATGTCTGCTGAGTCATGAGGTTGAATACTGCAATTCTTGCAAATTGCTGGCTGTAGAAATTTTTTAGCAAATTCCAAATAACAAAACTTAATACCTTATTCGAACTTGAAACTCAAGTATGCCATCTATTAACCACCACACCAACGAGACACTTAATGCTAACCAAACTGTCGTTTGACATTTATATACATTTGTCTAATCAAGGATCATTGGTCGATACAAACAAGAAGGACGTAGAGTGCGGCCGAATTAGTGGTTGACGTTATTTAGAAATATCGTAGATTATGCAAGCTATTTCGTAACTCAAAACAGTATATTCTTTGGCGTACTATATAGGTATAACATTATTAAGATAACATAAGCTAAGCTGAATATATATAGGTCAAAATTAAATAAAAATAGATCTACAGTTCTGATTTCTTTCAACTTTAAGAAATATAGTAGGCACCCTAGTAACAGTTCAAAGTTAGTTTTGTAATCTTTGTCACAATTAAGAAGTATTGAAAATTATTTCCTAAACCTCACATTAATTTTTAAAGATTAATCTAACGGAACGTCTTGAAATAAATAAACGTTTAATTAGAGGATAACCTGCTGTCTAATATTCGATTAATGTGAGGCCAATATCCTGATGATTATGATAATAAGTACCGTTTATTAATTTATACCTTGATATATTCAAAAACTATATATAAGTATGTGCTAGTGTTACTCATATAAATGACATACGAGAGGTATGGAGGACAACCTTAGTTTAAATAACGTCCACAAAAATTAATATACATTTTTACTTACATGTATAGTAATAATTCGATTGATATAAGGCAAGGGACAAAAGAACCCATTTGAAATATTTATTCGTCCAAATTTTAGGGTCCGCATATGACTTGGTGACTGTAAACATCGATGGCTGCGACAAAAATCCACCGTGTTACGTTACGTTGGGGGATGAGATTCCAGTCAACGTACGATTTTACGCAGGTAAGTGTATTTTATAATATTATTTTTATGGAACGGTTTAGCTCTGTAAGTTAGAAAAGTACCAAGAGTAAGATTCCAATACAAAATGTATATTTTTTTAAGTATCTCTTTTATAACAAATTAACGCCTTATGAAATTTTCTTCATGATTAAAATCTGTACCGTTTTATGTGTACGCGACACATAAAACGGTATAGATTTGTCAATCCGTCCTTTCTTTTAATAGACATAAACTTATAGTTGGAACAATGTCATACTAATTTAATGTAGATGTTTAAATTAAGACTCCACTTAAAACAATAAATACTTATCGAGCTTATGAATAATTCCATAAAATAAATATTTTAATCACCTCTGAGATAAAGTGCTGAAAATTTTAATTTCGTAGATTAGAAAGAACAGGATCATGTAATTTTGGTAAAAAATTGTATGTAAGACAAGTTAAAGTCACCGACTAGCGTCCTCATAGAAGTCCTTAAAATCAACCGTTGTCAAAAAATATTATAGACGCTTACTTATAGCCCATTTATTTTCCAAGCTTCACAGATTTTATATTTCCATCCATATCAACATATAAAATATTGTTTAATCATTAAACTTTAATTACAGACACAAAGCAGCTTTTGTGTTGTAAAAAATGACAATTTCATTAGTTTGACTTGTTATTGCATATGATAGCATTATATAAATTAAAAATACAAAATACGAGAAGAGACAGTTTAGCTCAATTGGACAGAACAGCAACACAAATCTTTTTGAAGTCGATTTAATTTCCATTTGGATCATCGATTTTTTTAAATCTAAATATTTGGCTCGGGAATAACGGGCTCGTTGGTCTAATGGTAGTCTGGATTCGATCCCCACCGAGTCCAGCATATTTATTTTTCAATTTACAATATTTCTAAAACATGTTGGATTTCGTCTGGAAATCTGGATATAAAAAGGGTGGTAGGAATATAGAAATTCCGTCCGAGTCACGAACCACCACAGATGAAAAAGCTTTAATGCTTAATCCCGTTTTGGTTTTAGTCTATGGATTTCCGAATATCCAAAGCTAAAATAGGTCGCATCTCGTTTAGATGCTATATAGAAATATCACCATCAAGCCTTTCTGTCCTCCTCTATCCTTAAAAAATATATATTTTAATGAATAATAAGATAGACCTAAAGGCCAATTTGCTTATGTACGATTCACAGTATGTATTTGTAAGTCATAAGTGTAAATGTTTTTATTCCAGATTTCGCATCATTGCAACTGGATCAAGATGTTGTTATTAAAGTGAATTTTGTCAACGAAAGAACGCCTGTTACACCTGGTAAGTACAGTTAATTTTTAATACACCCTATCTAAAAAAAATATTCTAATTCATCCAAGCCTATCCAAGCGTTTTTTTGTCGGCAATGTTCACAAACTACTGTAATGATGGATATCGTATCTTCTTCCCGTGGTCTCCCCGTGACCACGTCTGCTGCAAAGCATCCGAAACGTCGGGCCGAAGTTAAAAATCATTTTCAAATAAGTTTAACTTGTATATCGCGTTTTAAACCGTTAAAGTGTTTTATTGAAACGTATCTTCTTAGTAAAATATTTTGTATGTAACCTTACGGCAGTAAAATTGATGGTATAATTAAGTTTATTGCGTTATTGTAAATGATATTAGATTTACATTAGACGAGAGATAGATTTTTTTATATTGAAGAATAAATATATATTGCATGTTTTTAAACTATCATAAAATAAAACCCTCTCCATAGGTACATATAATATATAACTGTTGCACGCGTGTTAATAGATTTTTTAACGTTTTAAAACCATAAAGAATTTTTATGTTTTTTGCAGAACCGTGTGACATATTATTGTGTCCTGTCCAGACTGATGCAATTACGTCATTTACAAGTACGATGTCTGTGCCTTCTAAAATGGCATTAGTAAGTTCATTAACGATTCAAAAAAAAAAAATTACACATCCATAAAAACACAAAATGCATTACAAACATCGAAACGGAGGAGACGTTATTTTGTGGCCATTTGAAAAAAAATGTTATCAAGTTTTTTCGTGAAACAAACCCGTGACTTCTCTGAAGTTTCGACTAATGCTTGGCAGCGCATTTATAATTCTCAAGCTCAATTCTCGACTAGTACCGCTTTAAACTTAAAATGTCTCAACAATTCATTTAATTTATAAAGCACGTGCTTTTGTAGTTCCCTAATAATATATTAATTCTATTCCGTCAAACGTACGGTTACTGTTAACGGCCTCGGGTGAAAATACATAATAATCATACAAAAAAAACTATTGTGTTTTTATTTTTTCTTTGTTATTGTTTTTTTTTCATTGCCACAAAAAAATAATTATTATGTTGTACGTTGTGACCAACGTTAACGGACAACGTTTTCGTGCGCTCTCGGTATTTCCAATAGGAAACATTTGTTTGATATATAAAAACACGGCACGTTCAATGTATCATGGAATACGTACGAAAAAATGAACAAAGGACAATAAGTATTATAATTTACACTGTAGGATGAATAATACGGTCGTTATCTAATATCTACAAGTTACGCTTCAAGTTTTTATTGCAGTATGCAGGAATGAGGAAAACCATTTCGTGTACACTATTGTATACATAAAAATTAAAAGTCTGTATCGGTTTATTGCTCATCACGGTTGAGTTAAATGGACCAATTTAAATAGAACATTGTAAAGGGTTAAAACAAGCAATATATTTGTACATGTAATCGAATTACAGCCCAGAGGTACTAAAGGTCTCAGTAATGCCAAGTCAAATTTGCTACGCTAGCGCCATCTGTGGTCTCATTATTGGGAGAAACTAGCAGGATTCTTACAGAAATGATTAACGGTGCCTTCTCGTTTCTTGGTGTAAATGATCAGGTCGTAATTAAAATAAACCATATATAACCAATAAACCACAAGTTCAAATATATGTTCGCGTTTTAAACAGTTAAGCGAGTTTTATTTAAACATATAGGTACAACTACAAATAGCAATTAAAAAAACCCCTAAAAAAACTTTAAAGACACTATACACATTAAAAGTTCAAACTACTGTTTTTTGTAGCGAGTAGGTACGTAATGCGATAATGTTTTATGACACCATATTTCCATGAATAAAAGATTATAAACCAACGGATGCCTTAATTAATATTGTTATTTCATAATTACAATTTGCATCTCGCGTACACGTAAAACTAAGATCTACTTGGACTAATTTTATTTACTGTGTGCTGTTCCTGCGACAATTTTATCCAAAACGATCAGATTGCATAGACATAGAGGGTAATAAAAGTATATATTTTGTTGGGCTTGTTAGTCTAATGCTAGCAATGTACAGTTAATAATCAACGGGTCGTGGGTTCGATCGCCAATAATTCAATTTCTAATCAATTTATTATTTAACTGAAACCCGTTGGATTTTGTCTGGAGATCAGGATGGATGACAGCAATATTGAAATTCTGTCAGGGTCACGAGCCACACAGTGTTATGTTTACACTCTGTGGATTTCCGTATATTTAAACAAAAATAGGCAGACAATAATCTTGTTAAAATGTAGTTTCCTAATGTAGTTCTCTATCATAAAAAATACACTTTATCCTCACAAAACTCTAGCTTATCATTATGGGAACATTATAAGCAAAAAACTGAATCATATGGGACCTTCAAATTATTTCTGTATGTTGCAGACACAAAGAAAACATCTTAAATTATTATTCTAAAATGTCTTTTTGCTTTTCTTAGAATCAACGCGGATATCTTCAATGGCGGGTGTACAATGAAAAAAACCGTGTCGTCCTCTGCTATTCGGTGCTGGTTCAGACGCAAACGTACGTCCAGAAAATGATGAAGAGAGCGGCTCTTCTCACTAGTTCTGTCCAAGGTGACAAAATGAATAAACAACAGCATTATCCGCTCGGCCATCCAAGAAACCCAATTGGCAACTTACCGAACGTCACTTTCGAGTTTTATGGATAACACAAAGATAAATATTAAACAACCAATTAATTTATGAAAAACTTATATAATTTTTGTATTTATTTCCAATAATTTATTCGCAATTTTAAGTTTATGCTTGTTATATTTATTACACCCCTAATAAAATTTTACGTCTTTATTAGACATGTTTATTTTCGTTGCCTTTTTAATTATATAATCAATCTATTGTTTGTAAAGATGGCGATTACTTTAAATAAATTGTAAAGAGCCTTCTAGCACATAAAGGTTTCCTAAACTGATAGAGTGCGGAGCCTGTGAAGATGTTTCTTCGGATTCAGTCAGAAAAAACTTGTTTTTTCATTATGTCAATATTATTGTTAATAAATTGTAACTTATCGGTGTATTTTTCTTGAGTTATAAGAATCTTAAAAACGAGTTGTCGTTACAAAAACCGTAAATATGTCTTATTAGATATCATTATTTTGTCGTTAAGAAAATATTTTCCTGAACAAAAACTTAAGTAAGATTAGACACCATTGGCCTTGGTTTTTCCCCTAAAATGTTTAAAAAATATCATAGACATACTATTAGATACCTACTCGAATTTTTCATACGAAGTATTGAAAAATTATTAATTTTGCTGGATCCGAAGGAAACCAAAACCCACTACCTATTGATCATTAGCCATATCTACCTTGCTACTATTGAACCAACGAGTCCACCAATGACACTTTTACAAGTATATAAGCACTGAAGAGACGAAAACGAAAGAAAGTGATTCAAAAATCGCCAAGTGCACAAACTTACCCTTCAAATCTTGTTTGGAGTAGCCTTTTTAAGTGCCCTGTACCAAATCCAGTTTTTGAGGTCATTCTCCCAGAAATTGTTAAGAAGCCCGAAGAGGATAAATATATACATATTACTGTTCTGAAGTACCTACATATTAGGTACTACTCCGTAACTCGATATACCGATTATTGTTGATCGATATATATAACACATTTGTTTAATTCAATTTAAGAAAAGGAAATTAATGTTGTCAGTTTTATTATTAAAATTGTTAAATCTAAATAAAAGTAATTCATGTGTATATCGAATTCTAGAATTTTGAATCTATACTAATATATATTAGTTTATTATTAGCTTTTGTGTTGAATAGAGTATTTATCGAGGAAGGCTATAGGATATAAAACATCGCGCTGTGACTTATAGAAGCGAAGATACAGCGGGAAATGTGAACAAAACGGGGGATATTTTTCATCTCTATGTGTTTCAGATGCGGACGCTGCGAAATCGGTTTAAAATACCTAAAAATGTATATGAAAGAATGATTCCTCTTTAAATGATCTAAAAAATCTATATTTCTATCTTTTATTTATTAATGATTAACTTGCAAGAACGAAGGGAAGAGACGCGATCGACGTCGCGGCTAACAGTTTAAGTTTATAAAGAGACGGGGTTTGCAAAAACTAATTTCGATACCGAAAATAACGATTCTCACGGATGAAGTCGCTGGCACAGCTAGTAAATATATATACAGCAATTTTATTAAATTACAGCACCGACATGACCATTAGCTTTTCAATATTATGAATAAAAACTTTTTGATCAACTGTTCATCTTTAAAAAACAAAGACTCAAACGTTGCAACTGCAACGATAATTAATTACTTACCATGCAATATAAGATTTTGTATTTTCAAGTCAATTATTAAAACAAAAAGGTTTAAAGTCTTTTGAACGAGGTAGCTGCGTCGTCAAGCGGTCAAGCGGAGGTGTTTAGGCTGAGGTCTCATAAAGGCGCTGTATAAGACGTACGGGGAATTCTAGAAAAGAAATTTCAGCTGGGGAAAACAAGTTCTCTATATCTCTAGATACTATCAATTATTACATCACTAACGTCGAATTTTAATCGAGAATTGCTATTGATGAACTGTTTGGTCATCATAACATAATTGAAAAAGTGTTCGCAACGTTTCAGTTGTTTTGTTTCACCATGACATCATAAGGGTATGGCTTTATAAGAAGAGATTTATCAATTATGGCAGTCTAACATCTCGAAACTATGAGTGCCTTTAATTTCTTCTTCCTTTAAATTTAAGAAGCGAACATGGTTTACCTACTACTGACTACTGCAACAATTATAGGTTTCCCATGTACTGAGTACTGAACAATGGGATCTCTAGTAAGTATTTTGACCCCTAAAACTTCAAGCGGTCTTCAGCGTATTTAGGAGACCGCAGACTTAGCTAGTTGCTTCTGATCTCGTTGGTAGCGTCTCGCCAGACATAGCCATGTTTTCAAAGAGTATAGTTGTGTGCTTGTTCATTGCGGTGGCTGCGGCCACTGACGTCTTGCAGTGTCCTGGTACGTTTTACGTAAGATACTTTGACCCGCTTTCCTGTTGTTACTATTTATCAAACAATAATAAAAGAATGATATTACTGTAAAATAGTGAAAGGCATCATGTTTAACATTTAACTGAAGTGTGCAGTGTGAGCTAAAATTATAATAAACTTTCCATTGGAAAATAAATATTAAATGCTAACACTATTAGTCTCAATTGTTCTCTGTAAAACTTTGAAGAAAATGTGTTCAATACTCTCTGTAGTTTTTCTGTATTCGAAACAATTGTATTTAATATCTAAATTATAATTCATTTATTTATTAATAAGGGGACTTAGATCAAAAACAAGTACTTAGCAAGTTACAGTTAAGTAGTAGTCTAACACCTTAAGTCACAGCTTCTATTATTTCCATTATCCACATAGCCTTTGTTAAATAAAAAAAAAAAAAAAAAAAAAAAAAATTTTCCCCCCCCGGGGGGGGGGGCCCCCCCCCCCCCCCCGTGCCGGGGTTTTTTCCCCCCCTTTGGGGCCCCCGGTTTCCCCCCCCCCCCGGCTTTTTTTCCCCTCTTTGTTTCATGCACCTTTTAAATAAACTTTTTTAAATGATCAACAATTAGGTAATCAAACAAATTGCGAACATCAAAGTGGCCAAGTGAATCGAGTATCATAATAGTACTATTGTGCGATTTCTCAGAATTATCAGTAGGATGTAACTTAAGAATAGCAGACCATAAGACTTAATACCGGTAGATATTAACATTCCAACTAAGCGTGTAAGTGCAATTCTGTATCCCCACACAGAGGCAGGCACATTTCTGTGCCCGTTTTACTTCTCTATTATATTAAAGCAACTATCTAATTAAAATTCTATACCGTACCTGACTGATATTATTATTTGTCCCTGGATTTTGAACTTAGAGGTTTCGCACTTATCGCAAAACTCGGCAATTGACGTTTAACAAGTAAGTAATGTGCTATATTACACTGCGTGTCTTAGGAAATTTTTTCACGATCTGATACTATGCAACTTTGTAATGATTGCCTACTCACATTGAACTTTATAGAAATTTGGTCAAATAAACTGGTTTAAAAGTCTATCTATATGTTTATAAAAAGAAAAAATCTGCTTGTCTCGATAAAACTCAACAACGGCCTATTAAGCTGACTTTGCTGGAACTATACAAAAAAATTACGACTGTAAACAATCAATAAAACAAAAACAATTATTTCCTATTCCGACGTGATTTTTTTACGTATTAGAATAAATAACTGCTTCTTCTCGTTGTAGAGTAGCATTCTTATTTAAAAATGATTTAACCAATCACTACTTATCCTTGGCGGACAGCTATAACTAGTTATTTGAAAGTTGAATAAAAAAGGAGTATTTTATAAACGTAAGATTATTGAAAATATAAGGAACTTCCTTACAAAAATGGTTTTTGTTTAACCAGCCCAATTAACAAAGCCCTGTTGAATTTGTGCTTGCAGTTGTCAATCAATATATATATTATGGACATCGGAAAATTAAATGCAAGTCACCTCTAGCTTGATCTTGATTCTCGACGGAAACCGGTAGTTACCTCGAAGCATCATAAACTTATACATATTCAAAGGATAGAACTTATGACAATTAACAATGTTTTTCTTAGTTTGCATTTTGCGCAATTGCTTTAAATAGATACATTAAATTTAAACAGACCAATAAAACGTGGAATTTTAAATGTATAAAATATGGCTTTGAAAGACGATTCTTAACGAAGTATTCAATGTTCTTCTCCATCATTCTCCATATTTTCCTCTTTTATCAGACCCTTCATCGTCCATCATTCTTACGTTTGTGACTCTTTTTGTACCGCTACATTCTGTTACGTTTTGTTTTCTATTTCTGTCTCATCTTTATTTATGTCACCGTACAATCAATTCTCTTAGCACAATTTCCGTCTTTTAGATTTTTTTTATATCATCCTTAACTTTTTAATTTTTTATATTAACCCTTAGTAAATTCCACGATAGTCTCGCAAGAATTTACGATTTTTAAGTTAAACGTAGCATCATTGGTATAACGTGTTAAAAGTAAGGTCTAAAATATTATACCAATATTTGTCTTACATAGAGAACCTTTCAATTAAATAAACCTTAAAACTAAATTAATTGCTCTGCATCAATAAGTACTTACAGCGAGTAAAATTTTAACTTAATTTTCTTCAAATTGGAGGCAGCTATATTAATAATTTTCGCTTCTGCTTTGCTGAGCCTTGTAAAACGTGTTATAAATGATTACGTAATGCGGTAACCTCTGCTTCGCACACAACTTACTAAGCAGAACATAATTGAACGCAAATTATTATACTGATGATGCGCAAAAAATCGCACTAAGTCGAAAATAAACAGAAAAATATTATATACCCACTGTTCTACCAAAAAAGTTTACCAAGCAAAACTATCGATAGATAAACTACTCTACTATCTAAAAAAAATTACTATTGACCTAAGTTGAAACAATCAATCGCGTTTTAGACCGTTAAAGTGTTGCTTTTTCTCTTCTTCAAGTTGAAACAATCAATCATCCGGACCTGAAACAATGACCTAAGCTAAAACTGAACACAATTTTATTATACCTAAAAGAGATTTTTAAAAAAGAGATTTTAATTTAGAAATCTGTTTTTAGTTAATTATGATAATTCATTTATAATATATAAAAAGAAGTACCTGACTGACAATTAATGTAGTAGGTATAAAGACATAAGGAATATTGAATATATGTATTTTATATTTCATATTTGTGTATTCCAGGTAAATCGATACCAAACTTAAAAGAAAACGTGCAACTGTCGCCATGCAAGAAACCACCTTGCAAACTGAAGAAGGGGACTGATCAACACATTACTATAAACTTCACACCAGGTTGGTATATTTAAATTCATTTACTTCCTTCATATTCAAAATAGGGTCAAATATTCACGCTCCTCACAACCTTAACAAGTTTTCTTTTGGTTAACTATTTTATACAGCTTGGGTAGAGACATATGACTAGCTGTGCCAGCGACTTCTTCCGCGTAGAATAGTTATTGGGCATTAAAGTTACTTTTCTTAAACCTCTTCAAGCTGTTAAGTTTTACCCACGACGTCGGTCGCCTCCCACCGTTCTTGCAAGTTAAATCTTAATAGATAGACATATGTTGTCGCGGACATTACTTTAGATCCTATAAAGAGGATTTTTTGGAAAATATTTTTTAGGTACCTTGAAACCCCTTAAATATGAAATTGTTTCACATTTCTTCCACATTATCTGTTGTTTCTTTGCCCCTATAAATTAAAGCGTGACGATTGAAAGCCTTCTTCGATAAATAATTTAAAGTCTAAACCATTTTTTTTTTTATTCGAACCAGTAGTTCCTGAGATTAGCGCGTTAAAACAAACTCTTCAGCTTTATAATATTAGTATACATAGATAGAATATATATACAGAATAATAATTAGGACGCGACAAATTTTCTAAATGCTAGTGAAGCAGAACCCAAGCCACTGTTCGTCCTTGACAAGCTGTGTTGAAATGATGTTTATTTAGAATATTTTAATCTTCAACCCAACAAAATTCTATTGACACGCATTAAGCTGATGGTCAAGGCGAATTCAACGATTCAGTATAATCAGTTTTAATTATCCTATATTATGATGAACATCTCGCTACAAAATTATTTTTAGCCGAGTTTTTACTTGCGGCTTCATTCGGGACTAAAGACAGATAATCGACGACCATATTTGAAGATTTCAATTTATTTTTCTGTTGAATGCCACACAGTTTCTTTTTACAACTACCTCTATTAAATTAAGTGAATTAGTTAGTTGTGACGTGAATGAAAGTAATAACAAATGAACTAATGCATTGACATGATTGTCATAAGAACAATAGACAAGTCGAATTAATATATTAAGTGAAAGTAACTTGTATATTAGAATACTACACTTCCTAGAAATTCGACGATTCACTTGTTGTATATTTTTACATTCAATGAATTTCATTTACCTACAGTCGAAGCCAAATTTAACTATCTCAATCTAAGTTTAACTTAAAATAAAGTTTAGAGACCTTTATTTAAGACTGTACACGATATCTATCAATTGTATTAATTTTAACCAAGTTCTGGACTTAAAATAAATATAATGTAATAATTTAATTATTCTTAAAAATGGTTTAAGAATAATATTATAGCAAGCGTTTGATAAAGGTAATAGAACAGTTCAATAAAGCTCAAAGAGACAATTAAAATTTATATCCCACTAAATTCTAAATACCCTTTACAGACGAAGACATTACGGAGTTGAGGAACAATGTGATCGCCGATGTCTTCGGAGTACCGTTACCTTTTGTGGGCGTGGACGGCATTGGTATTTGTGACAAGATTCTCACAGCAGACGGACAAAAGACATCCTGCCCACTAAAGGCAGGAGTAAATTACACTTACAAAGACTCATTTCCTGTCCTAGAAATTTATCCACAAATTGAAGTCAAAGTACATTGGGCTTTAGTGGGTAAAAAGGAAAAGGTTGTTACTTGTTTTGAGACCCCTGTGAAGATTGTTGGAAAGAAATAGTTCGTAACTAGTGCATATAAAGATAAATAAGTACGTGGCGTTATTGTTATATTAGTTTCATATTTGCAAGATGATCGGTACATTTAGAGTCTGCAGAATAGGTACTTTAAAACTACGGGTATGAATTTAGCTACAAAATCTACTAAATTCAATTAAAGTAATAAAATTTAAAGACGAATGAGTGCGCAAACTCTGGTACGATTGCATATAATCATAAAATTTATATTATCAACAAAATTTTGTACTTACTGATCTAATTGTTTAATATGTAATGTCGAGATTTCTGAATAAATATTTTTATAAGAGATTTCTTTTTTTTTCTTTTACTTATAAGAATCTAATACTTTCTTTATATACATGTATTATAATTTATAAAGATTATTTAATGTTGTTTAACTTTAAGACTTCTTGTATCAAAAAAGAACGATCGCGATATAAATAAACAAACATTTTGAGAGCAAATCAATTATATAATTGCATAGATATTAATACAATTATTGTATGTATATATTCTATAGACCTAATATAATGACTACTTCCTCTATCTACTAGCTATAGAAAACGACTAGGGGCCATCCAAGGAAAAGAGAACGGATTTTTTGACCAAACATTTTAACACGACGGTGTGAAAAACTTCGTCATTACAAATAAGTATTTAATCAAATAACGTCACAGTCATCTAGATTAGCAAATTTAAGATGACGTCACAATAGAGAAAGGATAGATACGCAAAAATATTACTTGGAAAAAATTTTGAAAAACTGATGTTATTTATGGATACCTACCCCTATCTTAGAGAGATAAATAGATACGTGTAAAGTAAAATAACTAAGCAAATCATACAATTTGAAGCTTCCTCTTTCCTCCGGTAATAATAGCAGGGACTTCGAAGCAAATGACATCACTGGTTCCATCATTAAGTGCCCAGTGAACCCGCAAATTAACTTGAGGGTAAAACGCTTCGACGGGTATAACGTTTGTATATACGTACTCCTGGTCTGCGGCAAGTGGACAAGGTGATGGAGTCCCATCTTCGGCTCTCGTCACGTAAGGGCAGACATCGGAACCGGTTACGCCTAGGAACGGTAGTGGTAAACCAGCAATATCAGCAAAGACATCGTTAGTCAGAGTGTTTATGGGGTTTTCTGAAATATGTAAATTTCCTATAATAATTAATTTGAAAATAGTCTTTCGACCCATCCGTTTTGTCTTGAACACATAACCGCAGTGTTCCGTAATGTTACTCTAACAGCTGTTACGTTTTTTCAGACTTAAAACATTAATTGATTTTTTACTGCTTTGAAATGCTTGCACTTTGATTTCATTTATTTATCAAACAAAATCAACACTATTTTCTCGATTTCACATTATATGTGCATATGCATTGAACACACACTACGATAGTAAATAAATGTATTTTAAGACACAATAGACAGGAAAAGTAAAGATTAAGATGGTATGAAGTTAGTACCTGTAGGTATATATTCGGGCAATTTTTATAATTTATTTAGATTTTAGATTTTTATAATAATACCTAATTTCTATTCTTTCCTTACCTCTTGCAACAATAAAATGCTGATGGATGGATTTTAATTACTAAGTTTAACAAAGACTAATGATTATTTATGTCAGAAACAAGAGATTTTACAAGGTTCGACAAAAATAAGTAGATGTTGTCCTACATGGCAATTCGCTGAGTTTATACCAACTAACATAACTCATCAGAAGAATTAGAATCATACCTATTACTTAATAAAAATAATTAATATATAATCTATATTATAATAATCATCTTAGCTTTTTATGAGGCGCCATATTATTGTTACTATGAAATTCTTTTCGCTTCCCGTAATAGGTATTTTTATATGCGTACTCAAAGATATGTTTTTTTTGCTCTTAAACGTAATTAACAGAAAGAGAGTGAGAGTCATTGCAGTTATATATTAAAATAACAGAATAACACTTATATTAACGAATAAATCTAATAATACTAACTTGGTCTAAATTTAAAGGTAACAGTTGTGTTCGTTCCTTTACTCAGTTTGCACCGGCCCTTCCCACATGGTGATACTTCGATTCTCTCTTGCAAGTTATCGAACTGCTGACCTGAAGTTTCAAAACATATTTCACATTTTAAGCCTTTATTAGTGTTTTATTTATTGATAAATAGTGTAAACTTTTGACAACGCTTGGAAACTATAAAATTGAAAATTCACTATGGAATATACCTACGTTACTTTTAATAAAACACTTTACCGTTTTAAACGCGATATATATTAGTTGAACTTATTTGAAAATTATTTTAAGTAGCCGCTGTCACGGGGCTTTGCATTTCCGAAACGTCGGGCTGTAGTTAGTAATAATTTTCAAATAAGTTTAATTAATATGTATTGCGTTTTAAACCGTTAAAGTGTTTTATTTAAATGTGTACTATTCGTGTAAACTACAGACAGTATTTACCTACGTTGCTATTACGCAGTTATTATATGCAATTTCACAGCCATATTTTTTAGGTTTTGATTTTCGCATCTATAATATCTAAGCGTGTGGCACGCTTAGATATTATAGATGCGAAAATCTAATAAAGATAATAGTCGTTGAACGTACCTAAGTTTGTCACGATTTCATAATAACAATAGGTTTTCTATAATCGAAATGTATTTAAGAAATAGCAATATAAAGAATATAATTTTATCTCGATTGTAAAGGTGACCCGTCTGCAAAACATCATTGGATCCTATCTTATACAGTTTTTCAGCAAGATGATATCTTTGACATGTATTTAAGCACCAAAAAAATGCCTTCGTGAGCCGATGGGATACTGTAGATAAGGTCGTCTGCATTTATTAAATTCCTCTTACGGATCTGGGATCTAACCCGTTTTTTCGGGCGGTTATGAAATGCCATTTTTATGTAGTTATGATTAAAATCTTTTAAAAAATGACGGGTAATATACGTACCGGTAAATCGAATAAGTGACATTTGAATTTATTGTAAAACCTGGATACAGCATTTTACAAGTAGCGTTCTCAGTTGAATTGAAATATACCTACGTTACATTGACAAAGTTATATTACCGATTTCGTATTACCAAATACAAAAGGAACTGTGTACCGGAAACAATTTTTTTTTCTCACACGGTTTAAAACTAGGTATTCTTACCAATGCATTGTACTACAGGTGTCACTTCACTTGATGTCGTTGTTATGCAAAAAAGAAAACAAATGAACACGTAGGATCTCATTGTAGCGATAGACGCAACTGATACTGATTGAGACACAATTGTAGAACGGGACTAAACCTTAATAGTTTGCGAATTTAAATAAAACACTTTAACGGTTTAAAACGCGATATATTAGTTAAACTTATTTGAAAATGACTGTTGTTTTATTTAAATGTGTACTACTCGCGTAAACAATAGACAGTGTTTAGTTTGCGAATGTTACTTATCGTCGATTTTTATTACCTACGATATTTGGAGTTAAACGCGCATATTTGGCCTTAAAATAAAAGGATGTCAATATTTAAATAAATTAATCTTAGAAAAATAATACACATTAATGTAAATGTATCGGTGTTATGTAGCACTGTAAATATTTTTATCGTTCTAGTGTTAAATCGCGAGTTAACCCTAGATATGTTATAATTTTACATTCATAATCGTACTAAGACTATAACGATTTTAAAATCGTGTTGGTTTAGTGGTAAATGCACCGCACTTCTGCCTGTGAGGTAGAGAGTTTAACCCCGGACGTGGACTAAAATGTACGTGTCTGATAAAGGCTTAAAGAAGAAGCAGCCCGGGGTATCCTAGGACACAATTTATTCGGTCTGGTGGTTTGATTCAAAACGCATTGTTACCGGGTAAATTCATAATAAGCCGCTTTGTTATAATAAAAATAAAATCCAAAATTTTTTTTAATGTTTATTACTAAAAATAGTTGGTACTGTAGACATAAAAACACAATAAATAATTAAAAATGAGGCAGATTAAAATACTTTTGTAATACCTGAGTAGTATATACTTAATGATAAAAAATCTATGAGTAATTTGATCTTAAAAACAATCAAGGTTTCTTGGGCGTTTGAAACACTGAGTCGCTTCACAATAGCACATTACATTTCGTTCTTAAGCCACGACATAAAAAAGGTAACAAGAAAATAAACAATAAGAACATATTCTAAAAAGTAAAACTGAAACCATTTACAAAACGCAACAGTCTTAAAGACTTTCATTAAAAATTTAGAATGTTATGAAAATCATTTCTCATCATTATATGTATCTAATATAAGTTATTGACAATAGACTGATTTTAACCATAACATTGGTAACATATTTCACAATAACGGTAATACACTAAAATTTGGAAATCTATTAATAGTAATATCGGTTGGTGTAATTCAATAACTCATTCTTTGAGCGAAAAATCCTTCAACTAAGGGCAAGTTGCTTTAAATGATATATAGAGCCATTACGCACTGTCGACCAGTCGCCGGCGACCCTAGTTGCTTGGGAGACCGACGACCAAGTGCGTAAGCGCCCATTTTAACTATAGTAACTTACAGTCGCCGGCGTCTAGTCGACAGTGCGTAATAGCGCTTAACACTTGTGTGGTTAGACATTTAACCCACCTTAAAAAGAGTACGTTATAACCACATGTCATCTCTTTCTTTGCTTGACAATGTTCTGTTTGCTGTTGGCCTTACCTGATTGGCCGTCTATTTAATCAAGACAAAAAGGACGTAAGTCCTCAATACTCGGACTTTGTGCACGTGTTGAATATCATTTATAAAAGCTAATCGATAAATAGATCATTTTCAAATACATTTATATTAGAAATAATAATAAAATCTTCGAAACATATCTTGTGCGAAATAATACTTTATCGAAAACGATTGAGATTTTCAGATGGCAGCTTTGTGACGAATAATAAGATCCATTTTAAACTTAAAAATAGCAGTAATAACCTTATTTTAAACACCTCTCGAGGCACTGTAATTCGTACGATTACATGTAGTGTCATTATGGGCGACGTTACCCGCTATATTATATCACAAAATCAAAAAGTTACAAAAGTATTTTCAGACTATGCTATATTGTAATAGCATACAGAATATAGCAACACAATAATGTGTAGTAAAAATAATTTACTTTTTATTATATATATGATGCATTAGGATGAACTTCACACTGTCTTTGTATATTATATAAGTATATAACTGATAAAAATGGCTCTATACAGAGCATGTTACGCAATGCTGTATGATATTATACTATAGCATACTCTAAACACACTGTAATAAATAGGCAAGAATATTATCTGTCGGGTTTCTCGTTCGAGCCGGCCAAAGTATGTCTTGGTACTTTTAAGAATGCGTCTTTCAAATTTCCACAATTAGATTCCGGGGCCACCTCAAGGTATTCTTTCATCTTCTCCAGTACAATTCTTGGGTCACTCCCAATCTTATATTCCTCGACAGCTCGGTACACAGCCTAAAATAAAATAAATTTGGACGATAAAAATTAACTAGACGTAAGAAAATACAGTAACAAGAAATATTAATAAAAATAATCAAGCCGTTTGGACTTTAAACGCACCTACATATGCTTTCGCATTTATAAACGGAGTACCAACGATAAAGAGATATATAAGCGATTATGTCTTCTGCAATACATTTTTTATTTTTATGTATTTGATGGCTGCTATAATTATGAGTATTATCTATACCAATATATCCGAAGAAATTGTTTATTTGTTTGAACGCGTTAATCTCACGAACTACTGGTAGAAATTAAAAAAATATTTTATGTTGGTTAGAGCATTTATTGAGGAAGGCTTTAGGCTATAAAACAGCGCTGTGACAGGAGGGAAGAAACAGCGGGAAATTTAGAAAAAACGGGGGAAATTATTATATTCCTTTATGGGTTTCCGATGCGTACGCTGCAAAAACGGTTCAAGATACCAAACAAATATGTATGAATTATTGCTCTGTAAATTATTAAAAATAATTTCCACCACACTATTTCTCAATTTTTTAAGATTAACTTGCAAGAACGAGGAGACGCGACGGACGTCGTGGGTAAGAGCTTAACAATTCTACGCCGACAAACTCGCTGACATAGCTAGTGTATGTTGTGTATGTGAGTGTTAGACGAAAAACCAATTGTGTACTTAGTGCAACGATACGATGTTTGTCATGGGTTTTATAAATCTTCTATCGTATTTACTACTGCCAATTGAATTTACGCTAAGTTAAGTCTTTGCTAGTTTTGTTACGTTTTCTAGAAAATAATAATAAATAAATAATAATCCCTCTAAAGAAACCCTGTACTTGTGTGTCCTACACAGCCATCGTGAGATAACATTTACAGTAGTTTGTCAATGTGACCAATCTCTCACAATCATCATTATCCACTTATCCAGTCAACTCTCAATTGCGGGGTGTCGGCGTAATCGTTTGTTTGTTATCTATCTCTTTTACTCTACCGTCTTTTCAAGTATATTAATTACCTTTCGATTTATCCGTCCCTTTCTTACACCATGTCCTGTATTTATGTTTTGCGTCGATCAAAACAAGGTAAAATTAGAAAATTAACAGACTTCTAATGAGTCCTCTGTGAGGACCTAGATTGGGTCGAAAAAACGACTAGAAAAAATACGTGATACGAATCAGGTTCATAATTATATCCCGGGATTATATACATTTTATTAGTTACTAGCTGACCTGTCAAAAAGTTTTTCTCCGTATGAAGTTGAAATATTACTAAATACTAAATTTGATTTATAATGTTGCGAACATTTTTTTTTAGATTATTGAAGGAAGAGTAATCCTTTCATATTTTTTTTGTATTTTCGGCCGTTCTAGCAACGCGCGCAACAGAAACCCTAGATTAATAATCATTTTTTCCACATTTCCCTGTTTCTTCGCTTCTATTAGTTGCAGCCTGGTGTTTTATAGTCTAAAGCCAGCCAACACCAGTAATTCCTGAGATTAACGCGATTAAATAAACACACTCTTCAGCTTAACATATTACTATATATTTCTTTAACAATAATCTTTAAGAGATATTTTTTTATTGGTCTCTTCTCGGTGGTGTCATGGTAAGACAATGGACTGCTGAACACAAGTTTCAGGGTTAGAATCCTGAGTGGAATGAGAAACTTTTCGAGTATCAGCGACGTTAGCAATAACTGGTGTTACCACAACATCTCTAGTGCAAGTAGCGGATTATATAATTTAGTGGCGGTAGTTGTAACCTACACTATAACGGTGAAAGTCTAAGCTTAAACCAACTCTTCTAAAAGACATCCTACAAGTATTACCTCAAACGCCGGTTGTTTGTGATTGTGAAACGCCCTCCGACTGCCGTGTAAAATAAAAATTCCATCTTTTGTAGCATCAGAGCAAGCATCCCCATACATGCACTGGTCTGTCCTGTAGTTATATCTGCAGGATAGTACATACACCGCTTTTTCGTGGTAGTGGAATATTATGTTGATTATATCCTACAAAATTAAATTTTAATTAGGAATGGTCAAAAACGTTAACTATTTTAACAGCATTAATTATCTATAGTTTACGCGAGTAGTATGCATAAAAATAAAACAATATTTAACCGTTTAAAAGACAAACTATTAGAGTTATTATTTTAATTTTGTCTTTCAGATGGTGATCTGAAATGTTGGGTCGTGGTTAAAATATAAAAAATATGATAACTAACACATCTTTTATTGAAATCTCTAGACAATATGAATAGATACATATAGATATAATTCTTATTATTATTATTTTAATTAAATCCAGGAAAACTCACCTGGTCACCCCAAGGTATGTAAAGTTTATATTTCAACATTATGGGCGTCACATAGTCCACCCATCCAAAATCACGCATCCTTGTTAAATTCATGAGCATCACCCCAGAATTCAACCCTAAAAAATATTTGCATTGAACAGAAACCAATATCGTTCTAATAACTTCTAGGGAGATTGGGCCATCATTTCTTTTTTATAAATTAAAATAATTTTTTTATAATATGTTGCTTAATTCTTCTAAAGAAAATTATTTAATTTAATCTTTAAGTTTAAATACAAGTGCTTATTAATGCACAGTGTAGCAGGCATATCCGTAGACTAGTAGTAATGTTAGTACAAAGTAAGTAATGGTTTCAGTCAATAATATTTAAGTAAATCAATACTTCTTGATGGAATTTGTTAGAATTTATGAGATTGACAATGATGTACTTTAAAAAGCTTTATTACACAAATGAAAAGTAAAGAAATCATACCATATTTGCCATAAAATGGATGTTTAGCAAATCGAGGATACCAAGACACATTAGGATTATCATCTTCGAGAGACATAGCAGATATCTGAGTTGCATTGAACCTAGAAAACTGATCCCATAGGTGTTGCGGTGGGCCTAAGAATAGAGAGTCCGTGTCCACATATATCATTGCATCAATGTGTGGAATAAGTTTCTGAAAAAAATGTGATGATTATCAAAGAAATCAACATTATGCAAAGAAATATATTAATCTTATTATACTCTTAATTAATCTTATTAAATAATTAACAACAAAACAAATAAACCCTTAAACTATATAAAATTAATATAAACAACAAACCGGAATAAACAACCTCTGTGCAGCACATTTACTGAACAAATTAAGCCATTCTTCACTGTGTGCTTCAGGAAAGTTAATTTTGTGCAGTTCAAAGTCCAATTTATCGCCTAAAACATCCTTCCACTCGTTCAAAGTCAAACTAAAGTTGCTTTTTAATTTATCGTCGGTAAATATTATAAAATACAGTGGTGTACTAGTGAAAATCAAACTAGATTTAATTACATTCAGTGATTCAGTAAATCTTGAATCACAAACTACAAAAGATATGATAACTCTATCCTTAATTTGAGAGGTTGTTGGCATTGTATATCTGGAAAAGAAAAGGATGAGACGTGAAAATACTAAAAGTATTTAAATAAATATGGTAGAGAGTAACGAGAATTGAAGCGCAATGACAAACAAAGAGTATATTATTGCCATGCCATGCCATTGTTATACCAAAGTTTATTTTCACAAGCGTTATTTAGTAATGTAGAAAATAAAGAACTGGTCAGAATAAGGATGGCTATTGAAACTACATTTTTATAACATACAGACCATTGCAGTCTAATCGAACTCTTAGGTAGAATCTAAGATGTTAATAATATAAATAAACATACCCGTTATTTTTAAAAGTCACATTGTCCTCGAACCTACGTTTATCATATTTTGTTTTATTAATAGCATATAAAAATAGGCAACCAGATAACAAACATAACAACAAAAACAATTTTACCAATTTCTTTTTCATCTCGTAAACTTTTTAATTTCAAATAACAAAGCGATTTCATTTCATTTTAAAAAATATATCATAAGTTTATTTAATGTCACATATAAATTAGCATGTTAATTTATTTTATGTGCTAAGAAATAATAAATGATTATTCAATTAAATAAAAAGAATCATGGTTATATGAGTTATGAGAACAATATTTATTATTTACATGTTGCACCACAGATAAAGTAAAAAAAGTAAGGTCTTGTAGGGTAAAAACAAGCTAGTGTCGTAACGAGTATTAAAATACAGCAAACATATTATTTCTTAACGGTGCCTTTCAAAATTAAAGAACATAAATATGAAAAGTCTTTAAATGGAAAATGTATAAAACTTTAGGAGTCTTCTTAATATTTGCTATGTTACATAATCTGCAATAATTGTCAAAATAAAATGTAAATATATCACAAGTTAAATGTTTATAGTTTGTTTAAGAGCTGTCAGCTAAGTAATAAACTTTGACTATAGAATTCTTCTTGCCACAAATGGAAAAAAAAAAAAAACTAGTAATTTTAATTAGTAGGTATTAAAAAACTGAAAGAAAAGTTAATAATTATGAGCGCCAAAAGTGAAGACGCTATTCAGGATAAAATAATAAATGCCATCAAGAAAATTCCAAAAGGAATATCAGCAGCGCAAATGGCTGCAGTAGTCCCAGAACTATCATCAGCTGAACTGGTTGGAGCTATAAACAAATTACTACAGCAAGGTCTCATAGATCTTTATAAACAAAATGGCACTTTAATTTACAAGTAAGTGTTCACTTATAGGGCTAAGCCATAACTAAAATTCGCTGGTTAACAATATTTATTTATGCATTTAGGTTAAAAAATCAGTCCACACAGCAAATTGTAAAAGGTGCTGATAATGAAGAAAAAGTAGTGTACAATTTGATAGAAGAAGCAGCAAATAAAGGAATATGGATCAGAGAAATAAGGAACCAATCAAATCTCAGCAACCCACAGCTAACAAAAATCCTAAAAAGTTTAGAAAGCAAGAAACTTATTAAGGCTGTTAAATGTGTTAATGTATGGTAATTTTCTACTTACTACTACTACAACTAAAAAAGTAACATAAAATATTTTTTTTTCGTTAAAGGCATCAAAAAAGAAAGTATATATGCTGTACAATTTGGAGCCAGATCGATCAATTTCGGGGGGTGCTTGGTATCAAGATCAAGATTTCGAGTCTGAATTTGTGGATATTCTCAATAGACAATGTTTAAGATTTTTACAGCAAAGGGCAGATAAAATTAGAAATAATCCTAGAGGTCCTATTGCTGGACGAACACAGTCTTATGCAACAGCGGTTGAAGTTCAAAAGTATATAACAGATTTAGGTATAAGTAAGGTGAGAGAATTTAACCATTAATTAGAAACATATAATTGGCATCCATTAATTTCTTAAGTTTTTCAGGTTAAATTAGAAGTGGAAGATGTGATAACAATTTTGAACACATTAGTTTACGATGGGAAGGCTGAGAGTAATGTTTATCCAGATGGGAGTAAGGTGTATAGAGCTATTGAATCTCTTATTCCCCCACCCGGTTTAGTGCAGGTGCCATGTGGAGTATGTCCTTTATTACATAAATGTTATTCCACAGGTCTTATTACACCACAAGATTGTAAATATATGACTGAATGGCTAGAACAGTAAATAATAATAAAATATCTGGTATTATTATTATATTTAAACCACAGAAATATCATAAATTAGGTTTAATTGAAGGTATTGCAATGGTGTTTATGACTTGCTTAATTAAACAAATCTAGTCTAAGACTACATAAGCATTGAGTTACAGGCAATAGAAATTATATTTTAGTAAACAAAAGGTCTTGTACAAGTTACAATTCTATAACATAATTGATTACTTATCCAACAACATTTTCTCTCAATTCTTCAACAACTCTTTGATTAATAGAATAATTTAGAAAGAAAATCTTTGTGATAAGCCTTTTTTGCATACATAAGTGGCTATGGTCTGATATTTAAAATAAATAAATAATAGTTACCATTAACTTAAACAATTCAGAATCCAAAAAAATTGAAAAGTGTGAACAAGATTTTTTATTGTATGCATAAACAATTAACACAAAAAAATCATACTAGACTTACTTAATGACAATATTCAATAAATTAACTTTTCCAATACTTTTCACAATTTCAAACAAAAAAACTAGTTACAATGGAAAATTAAATTTATTACATACATATATGTTTGTAAATAATATCACAAATTGTTACCTTTAAGTATCCACATTTCTACCCATTGAGAATATATTATTCCCGTTTCTGTAACACATAACACTTAAAATACTTTTATCTACAAAAACAGAACTTTGGCAAAAATTGTTAAAACAAACTTCTAAAATCATTTTCTATATTGTGAAGTGCTTCTGATAGTACAGCTTGTTCCCTTCTATGATTTTTATTTTCAATAGGTTTTCTTTCAGTTTCTTGTTCTTTTTTTTCTGAATGTACAAAATAAGTGCTTAAAACATCCATTTGAATGTAGTTCAATGAGCTTAAGATTAAACCATTACTAGGGAAGGGGGTTGAATAATTTTGTGCAGCATGACTGATTTTTTCTACTTTAGGTGGTGAAGTTCCAACTGGGTTCATATTAGGAGGCTGCGGGCTAGATGGTTTTTTTGTAGGAGGTTTTGTTCCTGATGGGCCACTCGGTTTAATATCATCTAAAATTTTAAAAAATAAGTCAGCATATAACAATGCCGTGTTAAAAAGCAATATAATTTAAAATAAATTACAACTCTAGATAAAAGAACATTTATGGCAAAGTAATAGCTTTTTTTTTAAATACTGTCTATAGTTTACGCGAGTAGTACACATTTAAATAAAACACTTTAACGGTTAACTTTAATGCTTTGCAGCAGCCGTGGTCACGGGTGACCACAGCTGCTGCAAAGCATCCGAAACGTCGGGCCGAAGTTAAAAATCATTTTCAAATAAGTTTAACTAATATATCGCGTTTTAAACCGTTAAAGTGTTTTATTTAAAAGCTTTTTTTTTGTTATTAATTTTTATAAAAGTAGGTGTTAATAAATTTATGATTATTAAGAGTAATATTTAATTATTGAAGTTCAATGTTTATTAATAATTTATTTTCGTAACTCAAACAATTAGTAAATTAATAAAATAGACAATCTACAAGTCATATAAAGCACCTTAAGAAGTTAAGTTAACACATACCAATTGCATGTATTAATCTTTCCATCTCCCTTAGTTGCGTTTGTTGCTGTTGGACCGTAAAGTAAAGGTCAGTTATAGTTCCCGTAATATGTTTCATTTCAGCTTCACGTTTTGCTTCTTTGGCGGCTTCTTTTTTACTTTGCCTAAGAACAGAGACCTTTTTGTGATAAGGCTTTTAAGTCAAATCATTAAATTTACACAGTACTTACCTGTTATATTCAACTATTAACAGGCTAGCACCAATGACAAAGATAACTGTCTCTCCCAGAAGATTAGCTCCAAGCTCAATAGCCATGTCCTGACTCAGCACTGGTATATTGACAGGCTTGCCTAAGTTTAATATCCACATTTTTGCCTTTACTTCGCACCAGTTGTAAACTAAGTACAAAAGGAAGTATACATCATATATTATTAAACTCTAATTTAAACTAAGGAGGATTATGTAAAAGAAAATCACTTACATTGAGCTGGTGGCATGCAAACGTAAGTTCTAAAGAATGGATTATTTTTGGCTCTTTCCTTGCAAATATTGGCGATCGGTTTACTTATTTGCTTGATAAGTAAAACCGATAATTTAGCTATTGGAAACGCTCCTACAACCATGATGAATGAATGGTTGTTAGAATACAATCAATTGATTAAATTGGTTTAAATTTTTTCAGAGTCAAAACTTAGATTCACATAGTATTTTGTGGTATCGGTTAAATCATTTATAACTACTTAATACTTTTCCTCAGTACATTTCATTTTCAGCTGTAATTTTTAAGGACATATTTTATACATATATATCATAGATTATACACTTGTACTGACTGAGACTCTATACACTTCTATATCACAGATGTAGTAAGAAATGGTAGCATTTAGTTAATGCTCAACGCATCCTCTGTAGTACGACTTTTCACTTTATCTGTTTCATAACATCTGCCAAGGAATACATAAACAATACGGTGAACAACACATGGAACATAAATTTAATGTTTACAATATTTAGATTTTGTTTATAACTGTAATTTCATATTCATGTTAACGATGACTTCTGAAAATGAAATAAAACCAATGTCACAAAAATTATATGCAGCAATTGTTGAAGATTTTAATAAACTAACAACGTTTAGCCGGAAAGCTGAAAATGAATTACGACATAAATATAAAGAGTGAGTAGGATGGTGGTGTAAATCGCGGAAAAAGATTTTTAGACGAAATAACAGTAACTTTATACATTTTCAGGGTACCGTCTAGCACAATCGGAAGCATAATTTCATTATTGGTGCAGAGATCGATGAAACATAACTACAGAAAATCACCAGTCATTTCTAGCAGATATTACGATTTATATGAAAATCTTGTTAAGAAGGAAGATAAGAGCGATGTTATTATACAGTAAGTAGTTACAAATATTTAACAGTTTTAAACATAACGTTGTAATTAAAATAAGTAACCTTATATATTTTCTATTTAAACTGTTAAAATAAGTGTTTTATTTAATCTGCAATACCCTTTAAACAAGGATTATTTTTAACATTGTTTTATCTCCTAAATTTCTTCAACAGACTTGCTGATAGTCAAGGCATAAGTCCTGCACTCTTTGTCAGATCTCTTCTTCAAAATATATATCCTGATTCTACAATGGTTAAGAAATGTTTAAAGGATTCAACATTAATTGAGAATAAAGACTTAGCATATCAAGTGTTTCTGGTAAGTTTCCTACTAAAACTATTCATTTTTTAAGGAATACACATTTTAAGCATGTTATGTGTTATATACCTCTAATTATATATAAAACCATGCCTTTCAACATCCCAATTTAAAAAAAACTAATCGACAGGGTTGGTGATGGCTTTATATCACAAAATGACTGGTCTACAAAAATATGATTACGCGATGTAATTATAACTTATTGTAACTAATTTATTATTTTCAGGGAATTATGTATGATAATCAATATGGCCCTTATGCAGACATTATCAAGCAGTAAGTTAAAAAGATTTTAGTTATATATTATTATAACTTACAAGCAAATAACATCAAAATAAATTTCAGGTCCATCGGGTTAGAGTATGAAATGAGATTAGAAAAAGAGCTTCATCTTATGGACATCACATTTTCAGATGAGAATTTACTAAGATTAAGGGGTTATGATAAAACTCCTGATTTCAAACTAGATGTCCCGATTGCTGTTGATGGTTTTGTTGTTAATTGGATTGAAAGTAAAGCCTTATTTGGTGATGAAGAAAATCATTTGGGTTATGTTAAAGAACAGCTTATATGTTACTGGAATAGATTTGGACCAGGGTTAGTCATATACTGGTTTGGATATTTAGAAACACTAGAAAATACCCCTGAAGTGAACAATATGTTTATTTTAAGAACTAACTTTCCTAGTAAGGAAAGTATTACGCAATATAGAATTGATAGTTGAAACATTCAGCAAATACTGTTATATCTATCTACTCGGTTGAAGTTTCCCTAAGGGTTTCAATAATAGGACAGGAGTAAGCGCTGAAGTTGACTGTCACAAGTGGGACGCCATCTATAATGACAAATATTTATAATAATAAACAACAAATTTATAATCGTTCTTTTCATCCTGCCTTTAAGCATTTACGTTAAACACAGGCGAGTTTTACAGTTTGTTCAGTATTTAGGTAATTGAAGTAGGTTCATATTATATATAGTAAAATACACTAATATTCTTACTTTGTCTATGGATGAATTGTCTATGTAATATTTAAAGAGAGCATAATCTACATTATTAAAACTTTCGCCTTATAGGGGCACAGATAAAAAAGAACATCAGCTGTTGGACTATTTATAAATTATTATTTTGAGACCATTCTTCACCAAAAGATTTTGTTTTCTTCATTCACTTCATTTTTACTAATCATGGATGATGAAAGTAAACAAATTTCATCTAAAACTTGGGCAAGGGCTGTGAGTCCTATTCAAAAGGTAGTAATAAATTTATTATTTAAAAAAAACTAATTTACTTATAGAAGTATTAAACTATATAAACTTTTTTAAAGGCCGGATATGCTGACGGTGTAGTTGATGGTAATAACAGTGCTTTTCAATCATGTTTTGATATGGGTTACAAAGAAGGTTTTCATTATGGATTCCAAATAGGTTATAAAAACGCTATGTAAGTTTTGGGTTTTGTTTTACTTTACACAATCAAATTGTTATGGTCTTAGTTAGCAGTTATTATTAAGTGACTTGCTATCTTTTGCTTATTATGATTATATGTGAGAAACAAGTTATTCATATCTATTTTTAAGCTTAATTTTCTGCGACCTGAAGTGCTAGAGCGAATTTTTTTACTTCAGATTAAAACAACGCAATGATCAACATTTCAACTGCATTATATGTTCTGACAGTAATGAATTCAATAGTAGTGTATGCAATTTGTACAATCTTCAGAAAGAAAGAAATCATGAAAAATTAAATATTCACTAACTCATATTTCACTGTAAGTATACAATTATTAAAGATTTCTAGGTTTTTTCTCCGGAGGTGGCTTCATGTTTTCTTGTTTTATCTCTTGTTTAATTTCCACATGTTGCCGCATATTTCCATTTGTCATTTCTGAATGCATTGGATCTATGGGTTCCTGTTTAATTGTAATGTTGTTTACATTTCCTTCCCCTGCTTTATCAGTCTTATCATTTGAGTTTTCCGTTTTTACTGACACACCATTTGTCTGTTGAAAATATTAATTTTTATCAAGTTTTTTCTTTTTCAGGTACAGGAAAAACTAAGAAGAGGTTTATGATACATGAATTTACTCAGGCCAGTTTTATGAGAAACTTTGTGGCCTATTAACTCAATTGTCTCTATGTTGACAAGAACATTTAAAAACCTAATTTTTATAGAAAATAATATGGCAAAGAACTAACCTACATCTTTATATATTAATTTTACCTGATTGGAAGTTGTGGACAATACTGGTAATGGAAATTGCCTCACTAACTCTGCTAGTAACATATCAACTCGTTGTCTCTGAAAGAGTGTAGATGGCTCCTCTTTGGTTGTATTAGCAACTTCCTTTGGAGCAGACTGTCCAGAATTAAATGGACTCACTCCTTGAAACAATACAAAAAAAATAGTCATTGTAATTGATTTTTCTTTTGTACATAAAGATAGAGATTGATTTATGTGTTTAAGTGGAAACTCATTTTCAAACATATGTAGGTGTGTGTGTTTATAATTGTAATAAATTACTATTAATATCAGATATGTTGTTTAGATTAGAAAAATAATACTAACCTGGCTTGTTTGCTTTGAAATCCCACCAGTATCCCTTACTAGGGTGATATTTTGAATAGGACATAGTTTCTTCAAAGGAACATTGCAGATGATGAACGGCTGAAAGCTATACAAAAACCAGTAAAGATTCATATTATTTCATTATAAGCATATCAAGTCCTCCAGCCTGATACATCTATTACATATATATATATATAAATAACTATCAATTCACCCTTTAGGAAAGTTATTTTTCTCATTCCTACTTATAAAACATAGCTTTGACTCAAAAGCTGACTTTAAATTTGATCTATAGTCATAACCAAAAGTCAAATGTCAACTATGCATTACAAAAAAAAACCTACCAATCTTGAGTTTAAAACACTCGCAAGGTCTGGTGCTTGATAGACTATCCCTGCAATTATATAGTAATCAGCTAAAGGTATAGTTTGCATAGGACTGTGTCTATGTTGCTTGCGAATAACATATAGAATTGGTTCTTGTACATGTAACAAGATATATTCTAAACCAGTCATATTTCTGAAAACGAAAATAAAATCATTATAAATTAATTGTATTCTGTACAATCAATGGAGGATGTAAACAAGTGCAAGTACGTACTGCAACTGATCCATGCTAAGCCTTTGCATTTTAACAACTTCATTATTGCATGTGCGGTCAAAAAATGGATTTGATCTTTCAGAGAAGTAATCCATGATGTTTGAGGGATTTAATGATGGAATCCAAGCTGAATCATGCCAAGAAACTCCCAGAGGATTTTCATTAGTAATGGGAAGGTGACCAATTCTAGCGGGCATCATAGTCACGGGTAATGTTCCTACTTTTTCTTTAAAATTAATAGCAGATTGTTTTAACACAATAATCCCTAGCTTATGCTTTTACATAAAGTAGCCTATGAAACTTCAACAATTATTATATTTGGTATCGTGATAGGTGAGCATTAGTTTGTGTTTCGTTGCTGCGGAGTTTGTATCAATTCAAGCACAAACGGGCACAACGGTCGATTCTACACTCTTTTTAAAATACAAAAGATTAAAATTTTAAATAACTCTTTAATGATATATATTATAAATTACTATTTAATAACACTGACCAGAGCCACAGACACTGACTGAGCAAGCTAATGTTGCTGCTAATTAGGTAATAAAGCTGTGGTTCACCAGTGGCATAGATTATATACTAAGAACCTGTAGTTTATCTATACTAATATATAAAGCTGATGAGTTGTATTACTTGTTTGTTTGGATAATATGTTCGAACGCGTTAATCTAAGGAACTGTTAGTTCGAATTGAAAAATTATTTTTGTGTTAAAACATCGCCTTGTGACTAATACAAACGAAGATACAGCGAGAAATGGGGAAAAAATTGGGAAAATTATTTATCATTTTGGGTTTTCGAGGCGTACGCTGCAAAACGGTTCTGTGTGTGTGTGATGTTTCCCACTCGTGGGGCATGGGGCTAACACGTTTCTATGTCATGATCTAAAAAAGTCCGCGACGTTATTTGTCTATATTGTTAGATTAACTTGAAAGAACGACAGGACCGACGTCGCGGGTAACAGCTTAAGTTTATTAAGATGAAGGTGTTTGCAAAAACGAATTTGGATGCCCAAAATAACGATTCTCACGGACGAAGTCGCTGACACAGCTAGCTAAGTATAAAGGTATGTGTATTTGACATTTTGTAACCACAGATTATATGAGATTATTTATTCATGTTGTCATCTGTCAACATTATATTGATAATTTTGTAAAGTAGTAATGTGGTAAGAATTTTGTTTAATAATGTTTTTATGTGTGTGTCATTTAAAAAACATTAATAATTCAACAGCTGCTTTGATAACGTTGTCTATTTACATTTAAAGTCGTGTTCTAAGGCCTTCGCGATGTGAAACTGCAACAGTTAATTGGTTTATATATAGAGTGTACAAAGTGGATTCAGAGATAGAAAAACGACGAGAAAAATTGTATTGAAATAAAAATACTCGACAAACAAAAGACAAATCATTTATAACCGCGTAATAAAATGGAATTCATAAAACACATACTTGTTAGGTGCTCACTTATTTAATGTTTTACACACACTACTTATTGAAGTTTCAACGTATCTAAAATGTATCAATAATAATGAACGGATCAAGCAGCATCGTTTCGCAAAACTCTTTGCTTATGTCTGCCACCAATGATAGTGCACAGGGGTCTAAGACAATTACAGTAACAAATATTGTTGCTACAACATCTAAAGAAAATGATCGGGAAAATTCGGAGGATTTTTATGATCTCAAAGGAAAAGTTGAGTCCCGACTATTATCAATGTGGAATAACATGAAGTTTGGATGGACTGTTAAGTTAAAAACCAATTTCTCTAAGGAATCACCAGTTTGGCTTCTAGGCCGTTGTTATCATCGAAAACTTAGTCCTAGTGGATCATTGGAGTCATCAACTGAAATCGGTACAGAGGCTACAGCAAGTGAAGCTGTAGGACAGATATATGGAGAAGGTATAGAGGGTTTTAAATCTGATTTTATAAGTAGAGTCTGGATGACCTATAGAAGAGAATTCCCTCTTATGTCTGGTTCTACATTTACAACTGATTGTGGATGGGGATGTATGTTAAGAAGTGGGCAAATGATGTTAGCACAGGCATTAGTATGCCATTTCTTAGGGCGCTCATGGAGATGGACACCAGACAAACCTATTCAAAATGCTAGAGAGTTTCAGGAAGATTGCTTGCATCGTATGATTATTAAATGGTTTGGTGACAAATCATCTGTAAATAGCCCCCTTTCAATACACCAAATGGTAATGTTAGGGGAAGCTTTAGGAAAGAAGCCTGGTGACTGGTATGGCCCAGCATCTGTAGCTCATTGTTTGAAAGCAGTGATGGGTGCGGCATCGAAAGAAAATTATGAATTTGATAAGTTAGATGTTTATGTAGCTCAAGATTCTACTGTGTATATTCAAGATATTTATTCGCAATGTAAATTACCAAATAGTTCTTGGAAGTCTTTGATTCTTCTAGTACCTGTTAAGCTAGGATCAGAAAAGTTTAATCCTATTTATGGATCATGTTTAACATCATTACTAACATTGGACTTTTGCATTGGCATAATAGGTGGACGACCAAAGCATTCACTTTACTTCGTTGGATACCAAGATGACAGGCTTATTCATTTAGACCCACATTATTGCCAGGAAATGGTTGATGTGTGGCAACCCAACTTTTCTCTTCAAAGCTTTCACTGTAGATCTCCAAGAAAGATGCCTTTAATAAAAATGGACCCCTCATGTTGTATAGGTTTTTACCTAGCAACACATAATGACTTTGAGACATTTATAAATATTATTGGTTCTTTTCTAATACCACAAGGTGTTTCATCGAACAATGAGTACCCAATCTTTACATTACACAATGGTTCTCATAGCAGTGTTATGAATCCACCAAACATACGATATTCTATTTACGAGAATGAGAAAAATTGGGTTGCCCCTGTACAGGATAGTGATACAGATCTAGAATCTGAAGAATTTGTATTAATTTAAAGTCTATGATATGGAAATGCTGACCCTTTATTTAAATAATGCATAATTATTGTAAATTATTAAGAAAATATAAATAAAAGAATTGTTAATTTAGTCCTTTAATCTTATTTTAACATATTTATTTTCAATATTCAATTAAAAAGGTAATAAGTGTCCTTTAAGCATATATTTGTAACAATATATAGGCAATTTATGATTTAATTTGATATTTGTAGTCATAATGGTATAGGTGCTAGTAAAACATTTATTATTCTCTCAATTACTCATCCAATAAAGTAAGGATAATTGCTAATTTGATTACTAATGTACCTTTTTATGTGTCTCAAGCCCCATAAGTAATCACTCATTATAAAATAAAACCAAAACACTTAAGTATTCAATAGTACTTTAATGCGTTGAAAACAAGACAGAAATTATTGCACTTATTTTTCATCATTTACTGGTGGTGGATGTCTAATAAAGTAATGCAGTGCATTATAAGCTAAGTGGGGTGCAATGTTGTGAAGAGGATGAGTTCTATGAAGTTCATTTCGTGGTGAGCCGACCACTGTAGCTTCACCGGCCCCAGTACCATGCTGCGCCACAGATAATCCACTCAGAGTGTAACAAGTGTGATAGATATCTCGAGGTCTTAAACAAACAACTTTATAAGGACACTGCACCAAGATCATAAATGTATATAGTAAGATGTATAACCATATATGTAAATATTTAATTATGTGAGTAGACCATACTAGTAGCTTATATAGGTATGTTAGAATTTTATACTTGACCTTACCTTAGAAATGAGATAATTATGAACTTCAAAGGTCACTTTGTTGTTTTTGTTCACTGATTAATGTCTATAAATGTAGGTTGAAGGTTAAAGCAGGTATGATATCAAAGTGTAAACTTACTTTCCTGGTTTATCTCTAAGTCCTCCTTCAGGTGATTGGCAGCATATTAGGATATATTCTTGTAAGGCATCTTGGTTAAATAGAACGGTTTCTATTAATTCTTTATCATCTGAAAAAATCAAGCATAAGATTACTCAAATACCTACTTACTTTGTTCATTTACATTTACTACTGTATGTTACCTTGTGCTAAAATGGCACTAACTATAGGTAATATTGCACCTTGCCAAAACGAATAACAACCATCAACTAATTTGTTTGTTCTCCCTTGAAAACCACCCTCTAATCTCATCTGACGGTTAACACTCCATCTCAATAAAGCGTCAATGTCACATACTTGTGTTCTATTGAGAAGAGCCAAACACGCTATACCACAGAAGGTGTAACCACCATGTGCTTCCATTCCTGGACATCCAGCAAATCCACCCTCATATGTTTGACAACTTACAATCCATTCTGCAGTTTTATCAAATAGGGCATCAGTATATATGTTAGTCATTTTTGCAATGCTAGCTGCACAATATGCTCCTCTGATGTCTTGCTCTCCTCCTTTATGAAGAGCAAATGACCCATCAACATCTCTTAGCGTCCATAAAAAATTTTGTAAAGCACTTCTGTCAATTGAGTTATATGCTTCATCAGTTCCTATAATACTTAAGGCATTTACAGCTGCATATGTTGTGCCAAGGTGAGGGTGTTGCAAGGGACCTCCTCCATAACCACCCTCTTTGTGTTGACATTTAGTGAGAAAATTTACAACACTAGACAATATCTCCGAAGACGGTATATCATTTAACAACCATAGTGAATGGAGTATCCAGTAAATTAGCCAAGGTCTGCTAGCATCCAAACATGAGTAATTTTTTGGTAAATTTAAGAGCCAAGACTTCAAAAGCTTAGAGTGTAGGTTTTTATTCAACTTTGGTAAGTCAGGGTCAATTTTTGCCTTATGTTCAAAGCTACAAAATATCTTGTAGACTACTGCTTCCACATCAGCCTGTAAACGAATTAGACTCCACACTTAGGGTATATAGAAACAAATTATGAGGTTTGATTCTCATAGAGAATAACAATCTTTCTAAGCAGTAATGTGAAAGTCATCTTCACTTCAATAATGATTATCTTGAGCCTACAAATGCTTTTACATACTTCTCGTTATAAAATTTTGCTCAAGCATGTCTTACCTGTTCAGAAGATGTATTGGTAGAAACCCCTTCATCATTATATGTTTCCTTTTGTATATCTCGAAATAATCTTATTTGTCTTTCCATATTGTACTTGTTACTGAAACCTAAAAGAGTGGATCGTTTAAATCATATTTCACAATGTTATCAATTTGATGCCAACAACTGGGATTAGCTGAATCTATTTTCTTTGCTATAATGATCTTGAATTCAATGTGATATATGAAGGCATCAGTATAAGGTCACCGGTCAAAATAAATATTTCTAACCTCAACTCAAAATAATCTGGCGTTTATTGAATAGTTACAAAATATGGAATTGGTTTTGATATTACATCAATAATGCACTCTCAGTTGTTTATCTATAGATGTAGATATTATTTACTTTTATAATTCCTATTTTTGTATGTATGTACTACAAAAGTACGTTTATGCATTTTACTGATTGTATCCTTGTAATTGTATCTCGTTCTTAATGTATTTAATTTAGTATAAATCGATATACATATTTATTATTTATCTAGTTACAATACGGCCGACGTAACTTGGCAAGCCTGAAGAGAGGTTAGACTAACTTTGGCGTATGTACACTCGTAAAGAAGACGAATACCATTTATTTTCGTTCGATCGTAGAAATATAATTATATAAAAAGCCCTAAAGAAGGTATAAATAGTAATTATATAAATAATAATTTATACTGGTATATAAATAATAACTGGTATTGTTTATGAACACACACTGTGTTCATCAATCCATTTAGTACTATATCTCATACGATTTTAAATCCATACTCTAAATCGATAAAAATCGATTACAAAATTTGAAAGAATAAGCGGTCGATTATGTTGACAATGAGTCAATCACTAGCCTACTGCCTAGATCTTCGTCCCGCGCCCCTTGCTCTTACCACCGTTAACATCCTAAAGAACGTTTCTGCGCAGCGTTTCGCACTTAGATCAGGCTTGCCAAGTTACGTCGGCCGTGTTATATCTACAATAAAAATATGTCTATTATAATCTACATTCTACAGTCTGTATCGAAAACTTAACTTGGCCTTAACTAAAAAATATGTTCTAAAATTATCAAAAGCACAGAATTATAATATACTTGTACGTCTTTCTGTCAATTGACTTAAATTGACTTTGACTACTGCATGAAAGACTTTTATGTTCTGCACATCTGCAGCCCTAACCTCAAACTATAATCATTTATTATTAATACATAATAAATACAATAGTAATTAGTAACATAGTGATCACAAAATTTAGGATTTTCAACTGAGGGGCCTTATTAGTTACGCTGGACATTATTTAACCTTTTATTTATTTGCTATAATCTTCATAATTCAAATAGGCCTGAAATAAACATTCCTCAACTTGAACAACAATGGGTAAAAACAAAAGGTTTTTAAATAAAAAAAGAAAAGGACCTTCAAAAAGTAAAAAGAAACATGAGAAAAGAAGCAATGAAACCATAAATAAGAAGGCTATATTCAATCGATATAAAGATAAGCAAAAGGTTGAGGAAGAAGCAGCCAAACAAAAGAGAATGGAGGAGAAGTTTAAAATGCAACAAGAGACATTATCAGAAAGTGAACCAGAAGATGATACCTTTGAGCAGTTGGTGTCTTGTTTTAAGCAGCAAAAATCCGCCCCTCTCATTGATAGTGAAGAGGAATCCTTGGATGACTCTGAGGAAGAAGAAGAAGCAATGGAAATTGCAAGCCAAAATATTTCACACAGTAGCAATGCTTGCAGTACAAGTGAAGATGAAGAAAGTGACCATATTGATAAACTAGTAAGTAGCTATTGTAGTGTCATTGTATTAAAGAGTATCATTATTTAAACCTAAACTTTCATTTGCTATAAAATTCATCTAGGTATAAAGAGGCCACCAGACTACATCACATTAAATAAATCTTGAAATTAATTTCGATCAAGAAATTTAATAACATTGCCCTACATGTTTTTGAAGCTATAAAAAAATGAAAATGACAATACACTCTTTGCAAATATTGAGAATGATTGCCATTAGTTCTATTGACTGTTAAATGATTGGCTATTAAAAGAAGTTATTTGCTAATATATATTCAGACCCTGCCAAGCCACTTTGTACTTATCGCTAGATCAACAATGTTCTTAATATCATTGTAAAAAAATTGTTTTTCATTTCAGGTTTTAAGTGATACTGAATTGGAAAATGACATTGATAGCACAAATGATCCGTTTCTAAAACATTTACAGTATGATCTCTCTGATGAATTGTTAGTTTCTTTATCAAATATACAATCAACAGAGAAGGAAATAATACAATCATGGCCAATACTAGGGAAAGTTGTAATAAATTTACCTCAACCACTTAGTTCTGTAGTAGAAAAACCCAAATTGAAACTATCTATATTGGAAGAAAAAATATATGCACCACTTGGTATACCGCCCCGCCCAATAAACAAAGTGGATTTTGATCAATTATATTTAAAATCTCAACTAAGAGGAAGCATTGTGTCATCTAATAAAAAAAATTTAATAAAGAAAGATTTAGAACTCTCAGAGGTATTTACTCCGCTGCAGAAGGACCTGTTTGCATTTCTTAATAACTATCAAGATTTATATTATCCCGAGAGAACATTTACAAATGCGGATGAGATCAGATACTCATACTGTCTGCATGTAGCTAATCACGTGTTAAAAACTAGAATTAAAATTTTACATCACAATGCTAAATTATCAAAGAAGACCGATTTATCTGATGATTTTAGAGATCAAGGCTTAGTAAGACCAAAGGTTAGTAGAAAGTTTAAGTTACTACTGTGAGATTATTATTATTATTATTTTCTATTGGGGACACCAAGAGAAGGCCATGAGATACATTACTATAAGTATTATATAATCCTTCCTTACTCATATTATAAATGCGAAAGTAACTCTGTCTGTCTGTTACTCTTTGATGCTAAAACTACTCAATGGATTAGAATGAAAGGCTTGTTTAGCCCTGCGAAAGAACATAGGGTTTATAGGGGTTAAAAGGGGGGGTGAAAGTTTGTATGGAAATTTGTGGTTTCTGAAGCTAGAACAATGAAATTTTCGTCCTTGGCTTTTTGGGTATAGTAGTGGGGGTGGGGGTGGAAGTTAGAGTAGGAGTGATGTGAGGTGAGAGTTTTGCGGCAAAGTAACACTTACAACTTAGATTGGCTGCGGCAAAATGCGCAATTACATAAATTTATAAACAGCCTAAATAATAAAAAATTCTACCCCAAGTCACTTTTCCACGCGAACGAAGTCGTGGGCACATGGCTAGTATAATAATAAATTTATAATGACATGATTGTCTTTTTATAAATGTTTATAAAAGACATACAAACACTCATGAACTCAGTACCTAAACCAAACCAGTAATAATTCTTTGTAGATTTTAAAATTATTTTAATTTTACAGGTTCTTATATTGGTGCCTTTCAAACATGCAGCATACAAAGTAGTAAACACATTAATTGACATTGTGGTTCCTAAAGAAGCGGGGCAAGTTGTTAATAAGAATAGGTTTGAAGATGATTTCACTGGTGGGGAGCTAATAATGCCAAGTAAAAATCCTAAACCTGAGGACTATGAACTTTTATTTAGCGGCAACACTGATGACACTTTTAGACTTGGAATGACTCTAACTAAGAAAACATTGAAGGTGCGAAAGTGTGTGAAATCTATAATATACATATCGAGATTCTTTATTGTTTCATAAATTTATTTTTTTCTGAAACATGATGGACTTTGAGATCCGGACAGAAATCCTACCACAAGTGGTAGGAATCTCTGATCCCCGCCCAAAAGTGAAAAATCCGTGGAGTTCCGTTTCTTAGTCTGTGGATTTCCGAATATTCAAAGCCAAAAATAGGGCGACTGCGCATCTTGTATAGACGTTATATGGTTGTTGTATTTCACCTCCCATCAAGTGAACCACATGCCGGTCTGTCCTATTATTAAAAAAAAAACTTTTTTTCCAGTTATACACCGATTTCTACTCGTCAGACATATTAATAGCTTCTCCTTTGGGCTTGCGAATGATAGTAGGTGCTGAAGGCGAAGAGCATAGAGACTATGATTTTCTAGCTTCTATTGAAATTTTGATATTGGATCAGGCAGACGTGTTCCGCATGCAAAACTGGGATCATGTGCTACACATTTTGGATCATTTACACCTACAGCCAAGGAAAACACATGGGACTGATTTTTCCCGAGTCCGATCATGGGCAGTTAATGGCTGGTCTAAATATTACAGGTTTGTGCAACAATTTATTATAACAGGAGAGATGCTTTAGTTCTTAGTGCTAACATGGAGTGTTTAAATACTTCATATTTTTCATGTTTATTTAATACTTTCAACATTCATGAATAATTACTTTAAATTGAATTATTATTTTTTTATTTTATAAGCCATACATCTCATAATTAAGTCAGCAATTTAATCATTAATATTACATAACAATTTGTTTCTTGTAATTATGAATTAGTATGGATATTCTATTTAATTTACTATATGATGCCAAAATTTTAAATCAATATAACGTGTTTCAGACAGACATTAATATTTTCATCTATTACACTGCCTGAGATAAAGTCGTTGTTGAGCAAAAAGTGTCAGAATTATAGTGGTAGAGCAATTGTTGGCAATCAACCAGAAGAAGGCAGCATACGACAAGTACTGGTATCAGTGCCACAACTTTTCCACAGGTATTATTTTATTTCAGCCCACAGACTATATCCGAGACTGTAAATGTTCTTAGTTTGATATGTACTACGGAGTTTCCTTAATATAGTAAATTTATTTATGAAGGACTGATATTGATTCACGATTTATAAACATACAGTTTATATTAAGATTCCATAACAAATATTCACGTATTAAGATAATATTCATACGCAGATTCAATGCCGCCAGTCCGTTAGCATCTGTTGATGCGAGGTTTGAGTACTTCGTGAAAGAGATCCTTCCCAAACAAAGGGATCCCTTGATGAGTCACACTCTTATATATGTGCCTAGTTATTTCGACTTTGTGAGGATACGCAACTATTTCAAGAAGGAAGATATCAGCTTTGTGCAAATATGTGAATATTCGAAGGTCAGTATTTTTATTTATGGCTTTCGAGTGTCTCAAAATAGGGCGTATAAAGAAGGATGTCACGTTTTAAGTCTTAAGTTGGCTAATATTATTTTTATTTTTTTCGCAAATAATTTTTTTGTGGGTAGACAGTAAATTGCACTTGTAGCAGATATTTGAAAATTGTTATCATTCTATTTATTATTTTAGAATTTATATCGCAGTGCGTCATTAAATTTTTATTTATTTAATTCTCTGCGCCATAGTGTCTTAAAATATTTGTGCAAACTACATATTAATAACTCCTATATATTTGTAGGACGCCAAAATAGCTCGAGCCCGAGATATGTTCTTTCATTCGGAAGCCCATTTCATTTTGTACACGGAGCGAGTTCATTTCTTCAGGCGATTACGAATTAAGGGGATTAGGCATATAATCTTCTACCAGCCGCCGACCTACCCCCATTTCTATTCAGAAATGCTGAATCTTATGCAGGTTTGTTTATCTATATTTATCTGTAGTGTAGGTTTCAATCCCAATAATTAATTATATCTGGCGGAGGAGGCGCAGAAGGCTGATGAAGTGAGTGAAAATAAATTGTTGCGAGTTATGAACATAAAATTAAAACTATGATATGTCACTGTAAGACTTCAAACACCTGATAGTGAATACTATTCCAGTCGAGTAACTAAATAGCACTGACTGACAGCTGGAGATATCGGCCATATATTTCTAGGCTTTTACAACTAGCAACAAAAGGAATTATTGATTACAAATCCTCCAGCGATGACAATAAAAAAAATCTAAATTACTGTCTTAATTATCCTATATTTCTGGTTTGGACTGTTTAAAATATTCTCGTTGGTTGCTTACAGGAGTCAAATCAAAACAAGTACGGAGGCAGTAAGTGTAATATGACGAGTACAACTCTCTACTGCAAGTATGATGCGCACCGCACGGCAGCTCTCCTTGGAACGCCCCGGCTCGCTCGCATGTTGGTAGAGGAGCAACCAGTGCATATGTACTAATTGGAGAGAAATATACCATTTTCGATATTATTTTGTTTTACTAACAGACCACGTCCATAACCCCGTTTATTAGGATTTAAAATTTTATGTATCATCTGCCAAAACATATTTTATTGAATATGAACCAATAATCCCACTAGTGGGACCTGTTGAAGGGCGTGCGAGTATAAAAATAGGTTTATCCTAAATACTATAGATGATGTTACTCTGATTGTGTATCAGCCACCCGTAAGTGTATTTATACCATAAAAATAAGCCCACGGAACAAAATGCTAATGAGATTTCCATTGGTAAGTAATAATATTAAAGTGGATATTCGCGGTAAGAACCTTGTAGATTTGCGGAGAAATTACGTAACGAAGAGGTGTTACATATATTGTTATCTTTTTATCCTCAAAACAGAAATTGTTTGATTTTAATTCGCTTGCGTAAGAAAGGATATGTGACATATAGGAAGGTAGGAATTCTGGTGCACTATTTTATACGGCTCATGGTAACATTTACCAGTTTTCAACCAATGGAAAAACTTCCTGCTACAAAATATAATGGAACAATGCATTCATGAATCCAATTTGCACTTAGCTTGTTTATTTATGTTATTAAATAAAACAGTATCGTCGTTTTATTATTAACGTGTTGTTATATGTGCATTGTCATATTTTTTTGTTTTTATAATTAGACAATTACTGTAGGAATATGAAAGACTTAATATCATTAATTTAATATAATGGACCGGTGTTATAAAAAAAGCGTATATTTATACATAATTAAAGTACATTTTGCTTACTTAACTATCTAATAAATATTTAAACTTAAAATATAAAAGAATTCTTAAACTACGTATAAATAAGGCAGTTAGATAGTGTCTAAAATTACTAATTATAATTTACATATTAATCGTAAATCAAGCCTATTTTAAAACTTTAAATCCACTTTCACGAACAAAAGCTAAAAGTTTTAAGTAGGTAGTTTTAAAATTCAATTTCACAAAGCAATACCTAGCTATTAAAGTCGAAGGGTTCGGTGCTACATATTATTATAGAAAGACATATTATAAGGGATTCTATTAATTATAACTTGCGTTCATTACCACGTCTAAGCAAGGACTGCGTTCTTACAATACTTAAAAAACGTACATGGCAGCCTGCGGTCTTAACATTAAGTTATATATTTATAATATATCTCGTTGTATGTTACGTAAATAACGTCTAGGCCTTGTGGCTAACTCAATAAGTGCGTAGGAGGTACGCTACTGGATAGATAGAACTGGTCTCTGACTAGAAGTATATGTACATGTTTCAAAAGTAGATCATCTACTACCTAAATAATAATACATTTTAACATTCGATGGTTTAAGACTTGAATCTTGAACAGGCATCCATTCGCCATTTCAGAGACCATGACAGGTCTTCAGTAAATGTTACTTGTTGACATCAACGTCATGTAACATTTGTGATATGTAGTGGCTCCTCCATTTCGTAAGACGTCGAGTTGTCTTGCATTGTTATTGCTGTAGAATTAAATAGCCAATCTTCGCTTGACGGTAACAAATCTGTTGCATTTATAGGAATCGCTGATTGTATGTTTTCTATTGTTGGTTCAGCTATAGACTCGTTCACTTCGGTATTGCTTCGTCCTAAAACAAACAAGGTTTGTTAAGATTTTTTATTATTTTTAAATGATCTAAATTACGATAGTTTTTTTTTGAGAAGGTAATGTGTGGGAAGTTACAAGTAGGTATCTATAGGTTTGTGTAATTACAATTAATAAAACAAATTTATAAACTACTCCTTATAAATTTATGAGTCAGAGATAGGAGTACATAAATTCTGTATAAAAAAACCATGAAAAGGAGATCGCTCTTTCAGTTCTATGTACTAAATAAAATGAACCGTCATAGTATCCGACGATTTACGTAGTTCGGAAAATGGGTTTCGTAAATATTTAGAACTGAAATCGTTTTTTCTTTAGCGCCCGATTTATGAGATGGAAAATAAACTCTGAAAACTGTAAGAGAGTACTGGATTCACGTTAAATTATTCTGTTGTTAACATCTGAGGTGAAGAATATAATTAAGTTAGATGAACAAACAATATAATATTTGGATTCCATAATGAAAACAGCATAACAATAAGATGATCAATCAACCAAAATTACCACCGCTACATATCCCAAGTAATACGTTTAAACTCGTTAGTGATTTATAAGCTATAAACATGATCGGTTAATAGCTGTGTATTGGTTATTGCAACTGTTGAGTTCTATATATAGAAGGAGTTACGAATCTGCGGTCGAATATCTCTTCCCGTAGAAGATATTCAGAATTTTATGAACAGCTTATTCCATCGCCCATACGTCATCCGAGACTATATTAGATGACATATAAGTGTGGAAAACTTTGAACAAATTACAATATCAATGTAGGCCAAGAGTGCCTACCTTGAAGGTAACTATTTATTAATGGTTTTACATAAATCCCATATAATATGCCTTCCGGCATAAAAAGACTTTTTGAAAAAATCTCACAGAAAATTTAATATCAAAAGGAGATTTCACAATAAGTAACATCCGTAACTATATAACCTTTACGCAAATTTAATGTAAGTAAATTCATGAATTTTACACAGTAAGTGTTTAGAGTTCGGATTAAAACAAGGTTTTTATATAAATAAAACACTTTAACTACAGCCCGACTTTTCGGCTGCTGTAAAAGTGTTAAAGTGTTTTATTTAAATGTGTACCACTCGCGTGTACTACAGACGGTATTTAAGGTTTTTTTGTGGTTTGTGAATCGTGGGTTCGACTTGTATCATTGAAATGCTACAAGTCGAACCCGCGACTCACAATAATTTTCGGCGAAAAGGCAGAATCCCGGAAGGCATATTACACACGATCGATGGCACAGGCGCGATTTTCACACAACCATGAAGATTGCTTTAATAAGTTAACAATCTCAAAGTGATAGTTTATTAAAAATGTTAGTATTTAAAACAGAGCGAATTCACAATTATAATATTATGTACTGTATATTATTGTGTTTACGATTAAGTGAAAATATATTCCTTGCGTAAATAAATGTCTTGTTTAATGATTCAACACTAATTAAACGGCGTAAATATTTTTAGGCTCCTATTACGTATATACGTATCTTAGTAATAGTTATATTTTCATTTTAGGTTTTTTTCATAAGTAGATACAATTAGCTATATATGTATATACCTACATACTAGCTGAACAGGCAAACGTTCTTCTTCCATATGAAGTGTTTCGAATAAATTTAATTACTATATAAGCGGTTATTATGAATTCATCTTAAAAGATAGACGAATACTTACCTACCTACGGTCGCAGTTATTTTTTAGATTATTTAAAGGAGAACAATATTGTTATACATAATATTTTACGGTATCTTGAACCATTTTCGCACCGTGTTTTCCGTGCCTAACGGCTTTATAGCTATATAGAGATAGCTATAAAGCCGTTTATCCTTACTAATTCCTTTTTTCTTATTGTTGTCTCATATATTCCTTATTTATATTTTAGCAAAACATATTCGTAGCTACTTCTAAATTTATATTTATGCAATCATATAAATTAAAGCAAATGCACTCCTCCGCTTTTCCAAAGGCTGGTCGTTAAAAAAGAATATCGAGTCTTATATTTAGGACAAACGACCACTTTAGACATGACGCGTATGTAACAGAAACAGTACCTTTCAATTGAGCTTTAAAACTAAACAGTGATTAAACAGACAAACGAGCTCACATTAGTCATTACAAAGCTAAGTTTAAATCGTATCTTTTGAAGATCTTGAACAAGGTATGCATTCATATATGTATATATTTACCACATATGAAGTAAGTAGAAGTCGTGTGGTGGTAGCAGGATTCGTCGGCACTTCACCAATCGTGCAGCAAAATATTCTTTGTTTACAATACGTGCTCCCCGGTGAGAAAAACGAACCACTATACAAATATGTATAAATGTGTATGAAAATATGTGATTAACCACAGCTAATCACATATTTTGTTACCGCATTACATAATGGCCTATCACATCTTAAGGGCTCCTAATCCCAGCAGTGGGACCGTTTAAAGGGCTGATTAGGAAAATAATGAAGTAGAATATGTTTAAATGTATAAGTGCTAGTTAGTATTTAAAAAATATTGTTAATTGCTTGTACAATAACTTATTAAGAAAGCGTTATAAAGCTAAGTTTGTAATATCATGTCTTTGTATATACATTTATTAGACAAAGCAAAAATATAACTACAAAATTGGCAACAGATAATAAACTGAAATCTGCTAAGTTGAGGTACCTCTATACAAAAAAGTTCTGAATATAACATGTAAACGTTCAAGGGGTGCGAAACATAATCTATACCTCTCTATACTAATATTAAATGCAAAAGTAGCTCTGTCTACGGCTTTAACGCCGAAACTACTGAGCCGATATAAATGAGGTACACAGATATTCTAGAGCCTGAAAAAGGACATAGGCTACTTTTAAATGCCAAAAAAGGGTTGTTAAGGGTTGAAAGAAACTTTGAATGAAAATTCATAATTTTTCAAGCTAGAACAATGAAACTTTCTTCTTTGGCTTTTTGGGAATGGGAGTTAGAGTAGGAGTGATGTGAGGTTAGAGTGAGATTGTTGCGGGAAAGAAGCACTTACCACACAGATTGGAAAAGAGACAGCCTAAATAATTAAAAATTCTACCCAAAGTCACTATTCCACGCGGACGAAGTCGCGGGCACAGCTAGTAAAAAATATATTAGGCAAGTAATAAAAAGACAAATAAACTACACAGAAATCAAATTTTAAATAGGCTCAAAGTACAAGGCATAAGAACAAGCTACATCGACTATTGTGCAGTTACACAATGTTTTTCTATGTAGATGAAAGAAACGTTTAATGCACCATTAAAACGAACTATGCTCTTAAATATTCAATTTATGTCATAAAAAAGTAATGGTCGTCATAACGGACCAATTACGAGTTACTAGGCGCCGTTTTTATGTTCTGGCCGATTTACATTAATTTTTTTAAGATAGAGGAGGAATGACAAACAAGGGGGTTCACATGATGGTAGGTGGTATAACCCCAGCTATATAAAAACTAAACAAGATACGCAATGTAAATAAAACACTTTAACGGTTTAAAACGCGATATATTAGTTAAACTTATTTGAAAATGATTTGTCTCCCCGTGACCACGGCTGCTGCAAAGCATCCGAAACGTCGGGCCGAAGTTAAAAATCATTTTCAAATAAGTTTAACTAATATATCGCGTTTTAAAGCGTTAAAGTGTTTTATTTAAAAGTGTACTACTTACGTAAACTGTAGACTATAGTTTACGAGTTACGTCGGGCTGAAGTTAAAAATCACTTTCAAATGTTTAAACTAATATATCGCGTTTTAAACTTTTATTAAAGTGTTTTATTTAAATGTGTACTACTCGCGTAAACTATAGACAGTATTTAAGATACGCTATCGACCTACTTTGGCTTTGGATATTCGGAAATCCGTAGACTGAAACCGATACAGGATTAAACTTCTCGGCTTTTTCATCCGTAACCCAGACGGAATTTTGATATTCCTACCAGCTTTTTCATTTGCCAATCATTTGCTATCCAGATTTCCAGACGAAGTCCAACATATTTCAGAAAAAATTGTATTTTACTAACAAGTTGTCCAACAGTTACTAAATCTGATGGGGTCGAACCCATAACTCGTTGATTATAAGCCATACATCGCTACCACCACCACCAACGCACCAACGAGCTCGTTACAAGAATTCTTTGCGTTGATGAGATCGCTGGTCCAATGGCTATGTATGACTAATAACCAATGGGTCTCACTCGGAACATGGTCCCACATATTCCCAAATGATTGAATATATTTTCCAAACTGGAATATCAAAATTCGGGTCACGAGTCACCATCCACAGACGGTAAAGTCGTAAAGTGTAAATTAAGATTTCGTTTTCAGTCAGTCTATAGATGTCTGAATCGAGTGTATCTTTGATTTTCGTACTTATCAGGTATACGTCTATCATAAATTATAATTCTGAGTGTTAATTTGAGTAGAAGTGAATACTGGCAAAGGTTTTTTTGGACGTTAGGATTATAATGTTGGATTGATATGTCTAATGAGTTTAAATTTATTAAAGCCACTATCAAGCGTAATAAATAAATTGCATAAAACCAATAAAATGTATTGTTACTTTATATAGTAGAATACTAATAATAGCAATTTAAAACCAAGTACTACTATTTATATATATAACAAAAATATTTAAGTTGTATATTTATAATTATAATTGAATGTGCAGGTTCTGTCAGATCAATTTTGGCAACAGATAGCTTGATAGTAGAAGCATGAATGAAAAGTAAGTATTTAATGTGTGGTGCCAATAATGATGCAAGTCTGTCGAGATAAGTAAGAGAAATCGTTACAGCGTGTTTGTGTAACCTACCAGTGAGGGTAAAGCAAGTGGGCAAAGGTGTAGTGCTGGGTGCCTGTACAGTTTTTAACACCTTGCGCTGCGCGTAATGCGCATCCTTGGGCTCCCAGAAGAACACGTAGTAGAGGGACAGCATAATGGCGGCCAGGGAGACGCAGAACACGTATATAATGACGGTCAGCACGCGCACGCTCTTCTTGTCACGTTTCCTCTCGTATAGCGCATCCAGTACCACCTCGTGTCCCGAAGCCGCGCCCAGACGCACAGAACCACCACCCGACCGCATGCTGCCCGAAGCGTACGACTTGCTCGACATATCCCCTTCGAAATGCAGCACTCGGTCGTCCCACCGGGTAACTAGGCCACACTTATCGATATGCCCCACTTCGGCCCGCGGCGACGGGTCACGCTCGTGTCTGCAGTTTGACACCTCCTGATGCCGACTGCTTCATTATTATGGCGCACGCCACACTATTCATTTGTTTATCCTTTAATTTCACGCTCAGGTTATTACGAGATCTATTCCAGTTACTGACGTAGATGCGATCGCGTTGCGTTTGTCATGAGCCCTCGTTATCGCGGCTATACTGTTCTTTAACAATTGCTTTTTTGTTTTTTTAAGACTAACAAAACATAGTGAGCATGAGAGGGTATCTCTCGTTAGGACGTACGCAGCGACGGATGTTGTTACGCCGTAGGTGGTTATTTGCGTCGAGTGCGCGCGGCGTGTAACAATTTGCAAACAATGTTAATTTGGCGGAGGTCGAGCCGTTATTAGTGGCGAATATTGTCACAGCGGGTGACAGGCGCGGGCGGTGGCCCGGCGTGACGTGTGACAGCGCGGCACAGGCGCGCGCCTCCTCTCTCCCGACTGCCACTTTGATCAATAAAGTAAACGAATTTGCAATGAACTCTACAATTTTGTTATTGCAAAAAAACTTTTTAATTGAAACCCTTACCGAATAGACCTTAGTTGCCCTATTTTTACATTGTGTTCTAAAGGCCTTCATTTCAAGCGATTATTTTCTTGTTTCTGTTGCGTAACGCTTCTGTAACTTAGTTAAAAGCGATACGATGGACTGGTACTGAATTTAAAGCTAGGACGAAACGGACTAGTTCTGTTTAAAATTGACGATGATACATTATGTTATTAACACAAACAGCGGTAGGTTCGTAGAGTAGATCCCTAGTTTAATAAGTAAGATCTTTTTATCATTGGAAAAATTTAAGTATGAACTTTCATGACAGACTCGTTGGTGCAATATATGACTAGCGCTTATAGACTTCAGATGTTGTAATGTAATGAAAAAATAACTAAAAATGTTAATGCAAGTATTATGCTGACTTTTCGATAATATGATAATAATAAACGGGCATTGCAATTAATTAGACGAAAGTAATGTATTATACCCATATGACTCATTATTTATTAGAAATGTACTTTCGGTACCTTAGAGACCAATATTCCATATTCGTTACACGCGAGTGTCCACAGTACTTTAGTAGTAATAGCTGCCGATCTTACTTAAATCACCTATATGTACTCATATTATACATTTAAATAAAACACTTTAACGGTTTAAAACGCGATATACCCGTGACCAGGGCTGCTGCAAAGCATCCGAAACGTCGGGCCGAAGTTAAAAATCATTTTCAAATAAGTTTAACTAATATATCGCGTTTTAAACCGTTAAAGTGTTTTATTTAAATGTGTACTACTCGCGTAAACTACAGACAGTACTTCATATTATACATATTAATATAATAATAACAGGCAAATATAATAATCAATATAGTAATTATTTGTTCATTTTAACGTTTATTATATACCTATGTGTTTTATTTTAGTTAATGAAGTCGTCGAAATAGACAAACTACGATATATTTCCAAGTTAATAACATATATATGTTACTTGGAAATATATTGTAGCATCAACTGTAACGAAAACAATTTTGTAATGAAAACAGTATTTTTATTTTTAATGTCATTGATGACTATTTATGTATTTGTGAATTTATTTTCCCCCGGATGCTTTGGAAAGCTAATCAACCCTCGGGGTGATCTTTTTAAATCGGCCGCTTGCCGATCTGCTTGATTCGATACTAAGACAATGGAATGACGACAAGGATATAATGAAAGAATAAACATTTTATTTAAAAAAAAATAACACTTCCACTCAAATTACCGTTTTGCATTTTTAGTTTGATAAAATACCAGGTATGTATACCTAGGGGAAGAATTTTTTTGCGATTTTCTTTAATGACCAGTAGATCGTATTTTCACTTATACATATAGTAGTCTTGATTTAAATGTAACATTCTTCATCTTTACAAAAAGTGCTCAACGCCATTTTGAACCTTTTATTCTGGCTCTATTGTACACAAGGAAGAAAATTAATTAAAAGTGTAAATAACCGAATGTATACAAACAATTAATGGCAAAGTGGGTAATTGATGTTTAGTTGGACACAATTGGGTTAGGTATAATCAATTGGATTACAGGAAACCCCTCGTGTCCAAACTACGCCTACACACCACGAACATTACAAATTACAGACTTGCTTATTGTCGATATTAATTAATCGTGTTTATCTCCTGTTACTACATATCCACAGATAAACTATTGTCTAATCACCGTATTAGCGTAGTAGTTAGAATGAATGTAAAAGGCTTTAAGATAAATTATTTATTTATTTCATTAAGTAGGTATTTTTATCACATTTATCTATTACTAGGTGTGTCAGCGTTTTTATCCGCGTAGTATAATTATTTTGATCATCAAATCACGACGGCGGCCCTGTCCCGTCATTCTTACTAGTTAATATTAAAAGATAGATATAGGTATAGTGTTGCGGATCTTCTTTTAGATAATTTAAAGAGGAATCGTTCTTTTGTACACATTTTTTTGGGTATCTAGAACCGTTTTGCAGCGCACGCGTCGGAAACCCACGGATATGATTCATTTTCCGCTTTTTTTTCGCTCTTAATAGACATACCGTTTTATAGCTGGCTTTCTAGAATTTTTCAATTCGAACCAGTAGTTCCCGTTATTAGCGCGTTCAAACAAACAAACAAACTCTTCAGCTTTGTATTTTAGTTTTCTTACATACGCATGATCTGTTTATTATCTAAATTTAGTAATTACATAGCCCCAAATATTAGAAAATAACCTAAGTAGGTTATTATCTATTATTTTAATAAAAATAATTATAATTCTCATGAGAAAACTTAGATTACTGTTTCTCGCATTCCCCATTAACATTATTCATTGCACAAATATTAAAATAATATTAAGAAAAAAAAAAACAATAAGAAATCGGCTAGTTTTATGAGAAATGTTGCCTAAACATTTTAAATATGTATTATTGTATATTTTGGGCAGTTTTAGTTTTTGGTAACTTCTGCTTACCTAATACCATATAATTACCATATATTGAAAATCGCTGTCTATACACGTGGATGGTATATCTAAAAATATGACAAAAATAAACTCAGTGTACCTAGTAGTTATATTATTGGCTGTATTCATAAAACCTTTCCACAACGATTGACGCAGCCATGAGACAAGTGAAGAACTTCTGGAGAGAGGAGAGTCTGATAAAATCAAACACTCGACAGAGCCAAGGTCAAATATAGTCTTGTATAAATCTTTGAAATATTATAAATGATATTAACGTAAAACAAATGTTAGCAAGGATTAAAGTCACTTGCAATTATAAATTATAGTCTCCCCGTGACCACGGCTGCTGCAAAGCATCTGAAACGTCGGGCCGAAGTTAAAAATCATTTTCAAATAAGTTTAACTAATATATCGCGTTTTGAACCGTTAAAGTGTTTTATTTAAATAAATTATTTTGTTAAATCAGGTCAGATACATGCTTAGGGATTGAAAACATAGCGTTGTAAACAGATAAATGAATAATAAAAAGTTATAATTTATAAATATCAGAATTACTAATTACATCTGTAAAAACAGATGAATAATTTTGTTATATAAATGTTTTGCCCGGTTTTAATGTTCCGTACACCTATAAACTATTAATTTTTTTTAAATAATTGTATCTGTTATCCGAATCGTAAACTATATAAATATAAATACATTTTAAGGGCTACACAGCCGTGGTCTTGATTCTTTATTATAACTTACAATTTAAATGAAATTTCTACATATCTTAAATTATTGCCTTTTGTTTGTTATCAGACAGTTAGTGATAAAGCATCAAGTTTCAAGAAAGTTTTTCACTTGTTTTTTTATTTCTAATTTCCTACATTATTATGGTTATGTACTACAATATATTACGTTAATTATAAATAGGGTGGGCAGGCTCAAATTACTAGCAGGTCATAAATTTTTCAATCGAATATATATATTTATGTTCTCAAAAGTTAAAAAGTTTTGACACTTTTCTTCCAATTACTGTCTTATTCAATGTTTTAACATCGATATAAAGCCTTAAATTATATAAAGCTACAATAGGAAAATTTATTAACTACTCAGTCGGTTGTTACTTCAAATTGTACGATTTAGTTACTTTCGTATTTTGTTATTGCTGTAACTAAAGGTAAAATGCCTATTCGAAGATTCTCGCACATACATTTAGTCAACTTGTGGATGCCAAAACATAGCATATTGTTGTCGATGTGTAATATAGTAAATTAAGGAAGTGCATACCCGTGAAATTGAACGTAACGTTGTCGCCCGTGAACGTGGGGCGAAAGTCATCAGCGCGCCTCGCGCTGGCTTGGCCCTGGGCCTCAATCAGCTCTGGCGACCTCCATATGCAAATATAGTATACGGAGAGAAGAATGGCGGCGAAGGACACAGAGAAGAGATAGGCGAAAACAGTCAGCACCCGAACAACTGTACTGGCACTTTTTTCGCGATAGTCTTTGCCGGGAGCCGCACCACTGACACCGGCTAAGCCGCCCACGACGTGCTCCTCGACCACTGGGCCTTCTTCTCCGCTCTGTTGGGCAGACATCTTGCTACTCACACATTTCACGGCTTTGGCACGCTTCTGTTTTTTTAATATACCATCGCGGTAGGGAAGACCATCCCCGTAATATTTTCGACATGCACGAAATTATTGAGTGGGGGCGTGTGGTGATTCGCGGATGAGCTGAGCGAGTGCGGGTGACCACGTAACACGTTCAGTGCGCGGTCTGCTCCCGATCTAAACCGATTAACTGCACCAGGGGTAGACAAGCTAGTTATACGCTGAGATGGTACGGAAAACGTTTTACGTTTTAAACGTTTCGCGTCGCAATTGACTTCTTTAAAAAAAAAACGATAAAATATTTATTAACAGACAATGTTTAATGGAAGCTCAGAATTATTAATTAAATGTTGTTAAGTACAATATAACAAATTATTATTATTTTAATTTAGTTAATAATTGTCGGCAGAACGATAATTTGGCTTTAAAATATATAAGGGTATTTTTTTCATTGTTTAAAGACCCATCCTAATTTTTTAAATAAAAACTTAAATTGGTTTTCATTCCTTTTAACTTTTTAATTAAGTCTTTAGGTACTATTCTTGTGTTCTACATACAATATATTAGTACTTTGACAGCGGTAATATTCTTCCAACCGCCATCCTCCGATAATAGAGAGGGTATTGAAAGAAG